>JAANYP010008772.1:0-198604 GCA_020465985.1 Centrapalus pauciflorus | reverse complement strand
GAGGCCTGTTGGGTCATTCCCAACCCAGAGGTCCTGGCCTAGCCACTGATTCGTGGAGTGGGCTAAGCAAGCTATTCCGGGTCGCTCCCGATGAGACGTCAGCCTGTTGCTGCCGGGCGCACGTAGAGTTGATTATCTTGTTGTTATATTGTGCTAACCATTTTGCTAAAACTTATTTAATGTTGTTTAATGTAACTCATATAAACATACAGTTATTTTAGATGTGCATCTCAGGTACGAGACCCAATGGTAGAGATACAGCGGGCACAGACTGACTCGCCATCTGGACACAGTAGTTAGTGACTACTTCAGTAAGTAGTCTTTGTATTTTGTGGTTTGGAGTATCCACCAATCGATTTTGGATGACTCTGAACTATAACTTAATTGGGAATAACTAGCTTATATTAACATGAGTTGGTTCCCGTCTATTCGTGATTATTATGCGTATAATGGTCATTTAGTAGTTAAATAGTTGTGTACCCTTGATGTTGAATACTTTATGTTGGATGACGAGGACCATAAGTCCTATGTTAGTAGAAAAGTAGGGTGTTACAAAAGCAATATGAAATTTTTTAGGCCAAACAAGCTGATACAAAATTCATTTTTTGACAACAAAAAGAGTATTGATGACCAATTAAGAAGGAAAATTTTTAATTTTACTGTCCATTTTTTGGTAATAAAAAATAATTTTGCTTATTTTTCTTGGCCTAAAATTTGAATTAATGTCCATTCTCGACCAAAATAAAATTTTACGTTACATTTCTCCTCTTAAAAGTTTTTTAGAAAACCTTTATTATAAATTATAAATTTTATATTATCTTTTTTAGTCATTATACATTTAAATCATTTCAATTAATAAGTAGACTAATTTACAAAAATGGTTCCTATACTTTGGTCAAAATTATGGTCATTAAAAATTGCATAAATGGTCCCTAAAAACACTATTTACTTGCAAAAATGGTCCCTCTTTCTCTTAAATTTTTTAAAATGACGGTTTTGCCTTTTTCTCAATAACAAATTTGGTCCCTCAACTATGTAATTTATTTTCAGTTTTAGTCTTTGCTATAAATTTCTACTTTTATTTAGATATTAAATGTTTATTTAAAAAATTCATTATCCCTTATAATTTATATATTTTTATTTTTTGAAAATATATTTATTTTATTATTGAATTTATCCTTATTTGTATATTTAAATTTATTTAATTTACATCTTTTTAAATATCCGATTTATTTATTAAAATTTCATTTATCTTTCCTTTTATTTGTAAAAAGATTTATACATTTTTATCTTTTTATATGTTTGCATCTAACTATTTAATTATGTAAATATTTTTTGTTTAATTATTATTTCTACGAAAAAAATATAAATTTAGGGACAGTTTAATTTAACTATTTTTTTTACGCATATTGGTGCTCATCCTGTCGTTTTATTCTAATTATTTTAGGGTTTTATTCATTTTGATTTAAATATTTTTATCGTAATAAATTTTACTGATTTATTCATTTTATTCTGATTATTTTGTTACATTAATATGATTCTATTTTTATTCTGATTATTTTGTTACATTGATATGTTTTGACTTAATTACGAAATATACAAACCAAAATGTATCTAACAAAGTATACAATCCAAAACGTATACATCTCGCTAAATCAAAACATATAAATGTTTATGTTAAGTTTAAATATCTTTTATATATTTTATTTAAAAATTACAATTAATTCGGAATGTATTAATGTTACAAAATATTTAAGACTAAAACAAATAAGTTGTTAAGGTTATATATTTTTTATTGAAAATAATAATTAAGTCAAAAATTATTAACGTAACAAAATATTTAAATACAGAAGAATAAAATGTTAAGTTTATATATGTTTATTAGAAATTATAATTAAATTGAAATATCGTAAGTAACGAAATGGTTAAAACAAAATAAAAAAACACTGAATTTAAATTGAAACGTATTAACATAACAAAATATTGAATAAAAATAAAAAAATACTGAATTTAAATCCAAACATATTGAAAAAAAGATTTAAAAATGAAAATGAATAACTCCCTTAGTTTATACGTTTTCTTAATATATAATCAGATCAAAATATATTAACGTAATGAAATAGTTAGATGTGAACATATAAAAGATAAAAATGTATAAATATTTTATCAAATGAAACATAAAATAAATAATTTTCTAATAATTAAATTGAATATATAAAATAAACATAAAATAAATAGACTAAATTTTTTGGATAATATATAATAAATGTATTTTATAAATTAAATATATTTTATAAAATAAAAAGTATAACGAATAATAATAATTAATTTTTCTAAACTAACATTTAAAATTTAAACAAAACTAAAAAAATCATAAAAAGGACTAAGACTGAAAATAATTACACAGTTGTGTAACCAAAATTGTTATTGAGAAAAAAGTCAAAATCGTCATTTAAAGAAAGTTAAGAGAAATGATCATTTCTACAAGTAAATAGTGTTTTGAGAGGTCATTTATACAAATTTTGAAGACCAGGTACCATATCCAAAATTTCGACCACACCACAGACTATTTTTGTAATTTACTCTAATAAGTAAGTTATACATACTTTAGGCCATAAATCAGTAATTGACTTGTACGTTTTGCCTCCCGTGTTGTTTCTTGATCGGATTTGTATTCACTAAAGGTGGCAATTTTGGACTACCAGACGGTCCAGATCGTCCAGAACGACTTGTATTAAACAAAAGCTAACGAAAAAACACAATTTTAGTTTTTTTATAATCAAAATCTTTATATATATATATATATATATATATATATATATATATATGTATATATATATATATATATATATATATAGATTGAGGTTCTATGGGGCACCATATGCATCGGGAACCAAATAGGAACCAAAAATGCATTGCTTGTTTACAAAGGGTGCATTAAGGGCATTTTGGGATTGCTTAATAATATATTGTTAAATTATAAAATTTAATTTAATATTTATCATTTATAAATAAAATGATCAACCACCTTCCCATAAATCCACGTTTAAATGTAGAAATGCATCACGATTTTGGTGATGCATAATGAATGAACAAAAACGATGATGAATATGGCCGAAATGTATCACGATTTTGGTGATGCATAATGATGGAACAAAGACGAGGATGAATATGGTCGAAATGCATCATGTTTGAAATTAGATTGGATGAAGATGCATCGTGTTTGAAGACGAATCCAATAAATTGGATGAAGATGCATCATGTTTGTTTAGATTCGGATAGAATATTTTCTGAATTAAAGCATCTTCCGATTTTGCCCTTCCGAGCGCTAGAAGTTATGCACCCGTGCACCCATTTTCAAGTTAATTACCATTTTGCCACTACAATCTGAACCATTAAAATTCAAGATCTAACGGTGCATACAGGTTCCCAAAGTGTACAATGCATACAGGTGCCCCATAGAACCTGACCCTATATATATATATATATATATATATATATATATATATATATATATATATATATATATATATATATATATATATATATATATATATATATATATATATATATATATATATAGGTTCAAGTGAGTACCACCTATTATGCAGCGTACCAGAAGGTACCACCCTTAAAAGTAATTTTTTTGAAATTTTTTTCATTAACATGTTTTAATTAACATTACACAGATCATATGTGAATTTCACGCAAATCCGAACACTCCAAGTGCATGAAAACACGCATCACATAAATGCACGTTCACATGTCTTCAAAATTATATAAGTGTGTGTTCACATCATTTTTTTAGGACCTAGGAGATGTTAATGTATGTGAAATTTACATATAATGTTCATAATGTTAATTAAAACATGTTTATAAAAAAAATTAAAAAAAGTTCTTTTAAAGGTGGTACTTTCTGGTGCGCTGCATAATGGGTGGTAGGTACTCTCTCGAACCATATTATATATATATATATATATATATATATATATATATATATATATATATACTCGATATAATTATATATATTATTATCTGGTACATGTTATCTAATGCTAGGGTAATAAAATACCTAATGATATAGCTAATATATAGTGACAACTTTAAATATGGTACAAGCGTCCGTACCCCGATTAAATTTTATAATTTTAGTGGAGTAATACACTAAAATAGTATAAGCTTATATATATATACACACACACATATATATATATATATATATATATATATATATATATATATATATATATATATATATATATATATATATATATATATATATATGGTCAGGTTCTATGGGGAACCTGTATGCATTGTGCAACTTGGGAACCTCCATACCCCGTTAAATTTTATAATTTTAGTGGATCAGATTTTAATGTCAAAATGGTAATTAAGTTGAATTTTGTTGCACCGGTGCACAACATATCACGCGCGGAGGGGCAAAATTGGAAGAAGGTTCATTTAGCTAATTGCATACCGCGATTCTAGCCTTCCTTCTATAATCGGTATTTACTCCGGATTTCGCTCAGAATCCTCCCTCCATCTTCATCCCGAAAATTGCTCATGCATTCTCAAATAGATTAAGTTTTGTTCTTCCAGTACACAGATACAATGCATACGGTTCAAGGATTTTCAAAAAAAAAAGGGAAAAAAAAACATTCACGTGCGAACAACCGGTTTTTTTTCGCCGTTGCAACTTCGATTATTTTGCTAAATGGAAGTGCATTGTTGCATATTTCATGTTCATTGAGGTGTTTAGTTCATAATCGAAGTGCGTATTTTGTATTTGGGGTTTTTTTATTCCCTACTTAATTTTGATTTCAATCGGTATGGTGTTTAGTTCATAATCGAAGTATGTGTTTATGAAGGTTTGAGTTGCATCTCTTTTGAAATGCATTATGCGTCGACTTTAAGACTTAGCAGCTGCAGATTGATTGTAGTTAACAAATGCATATTTGTGAATGTTTTATCTAGCGGGTTTTTAGCAAATTTTAGTTGGGGATGCATAATGCATGTATGGTATGTGTAAGATTTCAGACTGATAGTGTTTGTAATTTATGGACTGGTAATGAGTTAGTGCATAATGGTGTTCATTTTTTTCTGTTAATGCATATGAGGACAAATAATGTTTGTAATTTATGGACCGGTAATGAGTTAGTGCATTATATTAATGTTAAATTTGATTATGCATATTTAGTGTGCACGTTTTGTTGATGTTAGATTGTATGTAATATATTTACATATTTAGAAAAGTAAATTACAGTATGGGGTGGTTTGGCTAAAACTCAACGTCTCATATGTTTAGGAAATTTCAACATGCATATTAAGGTAATTTCGGTATGCATATAAATTCAATTTTAATAATGTTTGTGCATTGAAGTTATGCATATAAATTCAATTTCAATCGGATGTCTAGCTACAGGTGTGGATATGAAAACCGTATGAAGACATGCATGGATAGAAAGTCAAAACAAATGCAATCTATCCTAACTAAAAACTCCACTATTTTAGCAATTACCATAATATATATCCGGTTATTTAGAATATAGAATATTTTAAATATCTTAATCTAACTAAATAATTTGTTTAAACTTTCAATTATGCCCTTATTGCATCCTTATTTAATATATTTTGTGTATTTTTGGTTCCTCCGGTTCACAATGCATCATGGTGCCCCATAAAACCTATATATATATATATATATATATATATATATATAATATGGTTCGTGTGAGTACCTAAAAAATGCAAAGTACCTGTGAACACACGCGTTTCAGATGTCAATTTGCTCCGAAAAAAGTTTTTTTTATTGAAATTTTTTTTCATATTCTTTTAGATACAAATAATATAAGGATATTCGTAAAAAATTATATGCATTTACACTTTCTGTCATTTTAAAAGTCATGTGAACGTGAAAAAATTCATGTGAACATGCTTAGTTGTGAACACACGTTCACAACAGTACAGTTCATATGAACACACACGTTTCACACAGTGTGTGTTTATGTCTAACTTTTTGCAAGTAGTCTTGTATTATTAATTTAAACATGATTATGAAAAAAATTTCAACTCATTATATATATATATATATATATATCCCAAAAAATTTTGATAATAACTTCTTTTTAATAAATTTAGAGTCGATGATCACTGTAAAGAAAAACAGACAGCAAAGGATTTCTAAGTAGAAAAATGGAGTTAATTACCGGTAGGAGAGAGCGGTGCTTGTGAAACAGAAATGGCCCTGCATGATTTAATTGGATAAATGAAGATTGATTTGACCCACGGTGACCCTCCGTCGGCTCCGGCGACTTCTGTTACGGCTGAGGCTCTATCACTTTTCACCTCTGCCATCTCTCTGTCTCTGTCTATGATATATATCTCTAGCTCAGTGTTGTTAGGCGGATAGATATTTATTTATAGAGTAAATTACATAAACGGTGTATGTGGTTTATAGCAAATTACAGTTTCGTTCCTAACTTTTAAAAATTACACTAGTTGTCCATATAACCTTGTTACGTTTTCGGTCCCTAAGAAACTCAATTTTTTAAAAATACCAATTTTGCTCTTAGAAACTAATTTCACTTGCGGTCGTTAATGAATTAATTAAGTTTTACTTTGTATTTAATTATTTGGATATTCATAAATGTTTAATTAATAAGTACTTTACCTATGTATTAATAAGTTTCACAACTATTAATTTTAAATCTATATTTATTTATTTCTACATTTATTCGTTTTGAAGTAAATTATTTATTTTTTTTATTAATTTTTGTTTTATAAAATAGTTTCCAATCATATAAATATATTTAATTAAATTATCATTCTTATCTTCATATATTAATTTTTAAATGATATTAAAGGTGTTTTTGAAATTCTAAACATGTAAATATATAATTCATTTATAAATTATAAAAATCATTTATTCTTAATTTATAGATTTTTATTGGTAGAATATTGTGTATTTCACATATGAAATAGTTTTAGTAAAGTTGTATTGTTCGTAGTAAACTTAACAAGATTGTAATCCTTTTAGCATTTTTAAAATTTTTATGGGTGTAACATATCATTTTTTCTAATGTTTGAAGAGTATAAAATACTAGTTTAATTAGAGTATTAAATATGGATCATTATTTTAGTTTTTTTCTATTTTTTTATTTTTATTTCACAAACAACAAAATGTAAGAAACTTTTAAATCATTTCAAAAAATCTATTGATAATTTTAAATAATTTTTTTAAAAAAACACTAATTTAAATTTAAAAAATAAAACACTATTTTAATATTAAAAAACAATACATTATTTTATGATATTAAATATATATTAAATTCTTATTTAAAATCATCAAAGGTTTTTTATAAATAATTTAAAAGGTTTCTCATATTTTTTTTGTTTATGAAATAAAAATAAAAAAGAAAGAGAAAAAAAAGTGAAGTAGAATTTATATTTATTAAAGATCATATATTTTATTCTATTGAAACATTAGAAAAAAAAATGATATGATATGCTCATAAAAAATTAGAATGCTAACAAATTCCAAGCTTTTTAAAGATTATTGAAAATAATATATTTATACTAACATCATTTCATTTCATATGTAGAATTTATAATGTTTACAAATAAATATTTATGAAATAAGAAGGGAAAATTTTTTAAATTTATATTCTACATATAAAATTTCAAAAACAATATGAATAAATATTAAAAATTAGTATATGAAAATAAGAAGGATAAATTAATTAAATATATAGATAGATAGATAAAAAATTATGAAAAAAAATTGATAAACGAAATAAATATTTCAATAAAAAAAATGATACTAAATTAATGGATTAGGGACCATATGTGAAATTTATTGTAAGGGCAAAATTGGTATTTTTAAAAAATTGAATTGTTTAGGGACTAAAGGCGTGACAAAGTTTTAAAATATGGACTATCAGTGTAATTTTTAAAAGTTAGGGACGAAACCTGTAATTTGCTATAAACCACATGGACCATTTATGTAATTTACTCTTATTTATATGTCAAAAATCATATTTAAAATTTTTTTTTATCGTTTATTTATTAAATTCTCGGTCTTGCATAAGGACATAACACTAGAAAGTTCATTCCACAGGCACATGGATCTTTTTGTTTTTTTTTGTTTTTGTTTCTGTTATGAGATGGTTGATAGTCATTGTCAAATTGATGACAATTGTTATGAGATGGTAGTCAAATTGATTACAATTTCATTCAATATTTCATCTTTTACCATATGTAGAAGTAAAAGAAAACAATGGTATTCATTATGACGGAGAGTGAATTTCGTAAATAAATAGATGGCTTTATTGATCTTATTTAATGCAATGAAAAATATTTACAAAAGGAAAAATTACGTTAATTTTTAACGTATTTTTGATATTTTTAGATTAAGTTGTTATACAAAAAACATTTTCATAAAAGTTTTACAACTTATAATTTTTGTGTTTTCTTATGGTATTATTTAGTAGTTTTTCATAAGATTTTGTTACGTTAAAAAACTTTTATTGAAACATTTTTTGTACAACGATTTTCACAGAAAAAACATTTTTAAGTCGAGACTTTTATGGAAATGTTTTTGTGCAACGATTTATTTGAAAAATACAGAAAATATATCGTTTTATAGATAGTTTTCCTTTTACGATATGGCTCAAAGTCCTGTTATTAGCATGAAAAGTTTATTTATAACTTAATCAAGAAAAACCAAAGGAGATGTTTAATGATTAACTATAACATATATTCATAAGACAATTACCATAATAAATTATATGGAGTAAAAGGATATGTTATGGACAATTAAGTACTAACATTTATCCATGTTACTAACATATTTTTATGTCTACTAACACTTATTTAATGATGTAACATCCCGACATATAACCTGGTACGTGGAATTATTTTAGTGGATATTTAGTTTATTATTATTGCGTTGGTCGAATAGAATCCCGGTTAGTAGATTATACGTGTCGGGACGGTGATATACGTGGCGCCGGATTGTTATATTAGTGGATTAGTAATAATTTATGAGATCACGGGATAACACAGGTAAAATTGATATTAATCTTGAAAATGCAATACCGGGTTCGGATTATTGGGTATCGGGTTACTAAATATGGAAAGTATACATATAACATCCCTTTTGAAAACCTGCTTCTCCTTCCTTGCAAAAAAAAAAAAAAAAAACAGAAAGTGAGAGTGTGTGTTGTGTGTGTGCGACTGGAATTAGAAGGAAGCAACAGGGACTGAAGCTAGTTGATGAATTTATTCACTTCTTTGTGTTCTTGAGTCCAAGGTAATGATTTTTCATGTGGTAAGCTTAAATTCGAGTTACATATTGTTGAATCTGTAGGGTTTGCCTTCTGAGCCTGTAGGATCTGGTTATATAGAGTTTTATGCAATTCAGTTGTTGAAAATCGAGTTGGAGGGGTGATTTCTCCCCTGGAACAACCATTTTCGACGAACAGAGCAGACCTGCTCATCCGCGATGGCCTGAATGCGACCGCGACCGTGATGCTTTCGAGTGCGGGCAGCGGGTTGTTTGGGCTAAGGTTAGTTTTGGGCTTTGAGGTCCGTTTGGGGTTACTTTTTGGGCCCGGTTCAGTTACAGAGTTTGTGTTTGGGTCTGTATCATGTTTCCGTTGGGTTGTATTAATATTCTGGGATCCATTCTGTATACAGGGTTGAGTCGACAGCGATCTGGGCTGCGATAGAGTTCCGTACAGCAGGTGATTGATAGACAAGTGATCGAGTACTCGAGTTCTTTTCTAAAGCACGCTTGTTTTACGAGTAATGTTTGTGTATCTTGTGATGTGTTATATGAGACAGAGATGTGGAGCCTTAGGTATAGTTCTATCTACCTTTATATATGTGCTATGTATGTATGATTCGAGATTCATTCCACAGAATCCGCGATGGGCGACCGCGCAGGCTGACTGTCCCTAACCAATCATGAAGTATGAGACTGTATATATATATATATATATATATATATATATATATATATATATATATATATATATATATATATATATATATATATATATATATAACAGTGTTATTGCCAGGTCACTCCTGTGCTTATTGAGTAGCTAACCACTGCTGTGTGCGGTCTGTTAGCTAGGGAACGACGTCCCCTTGAGTTGAGATGTGCACTGAGTTCAGAGACTACTCCAGAGATTATGAGGCGTACTTGAGTTGTGATGTTGAGGTATTTGTTGATTCTATGTGTTATGTGTTGTATTATGTGTTATTTCTGCAGAGTCTAACCCTCGCGTACTCGCGTGCTTCCCAGCTTACGTTTTCAAGTTTAACGTGTCTCAGGCAATTAGAAAGTTGGGTCGCAGCCGCAGCCGCCACAGAATTAGGAGCAGAGATTGTTCGGGATATTATATATGTGTAATTGTTGTATGCTGACATTATCTTTTGGGAAACTGTTTATCTATGTTTGTATATTTGATCTGTGTGTATGATATCTAGCTAGCGATCAGCTGTTGTATGCCAGTTTAGTTCAGTGATTATCTGTGTCAGACATGTGACATTTTGTGAAGATGTTTGTATTAAAAGTTTTATTTATCAGTTTTTTATGTTATCCCCTGACACGTGTACTATAGAGTTATTGCGATAATGCCACTTATGATATTATATTGACGTGGCTTTTATGTGTAAAGAGAAGGGTGTTACATTGATGATATCAGAGCTTGTGGTTTTAAGCTTGAGTATCATTAGTGGATGTGATAAGACTGTATTATTGCGTGTTTTCAGTAGTTTTAAAGGCTCATATATGCACATATACTGCATAACTATCATACTCTTACATCATATTTGTGTTTCAAGGTCCGGAAGTCATTTCAAAGCACCACGAGAAAATTCAGCGTACCTAGGGCGCAGGGGGGGGGGGGGCGCAGGGTTACGCCCGGGCTACGCTTGTGCGGCATAAAAACCCTAGAAAACATCCAGCATACCCCCAGCGTAGGTTGGTCGTACGCCGGGTGCAGGGGGGGGGGGGCGCAGGCCTGCGCCTGCCCTACGTTGGGTCGCCGCAAAAACGTGTTTCTGATCCCAGATACCCTAAATCCGCCTCCTCTATAAATAGAGGTCGATGGCAGTCATTTGAGGAGGCCCCGAACGTGTGAAACAAGTTGGCGAAGCCCTGCTGGAGTGGATTCACGATACAAGTACGAAGACGGTGATTCACAAGCTATAAGATGTCTCAGATCTACACTGTTGAAGAGCATACGATGATCGGCTAATCCCTTTAGCCGTTTGCGGAGGATCTACGACTAAGTTTAGTCTACTTTAATTTCTTATGTTTTGATGTATTCGTATTGATTGAGATATTCTATGTGTACACAAATGATAAGCATTAGACTATGATTATGATTGTATGTTTTCATTGGTAAAAGCAAGATAGTTTAAAGTAGTATTATTATTTGTGTCGAGTCCATTAGCTTAGGGATTAAGACAAGTAATGAATATTACATACGCTATGCCGAGATTTATTGGTTAAAACATGTTTAAGTAATTTAGTCACGCAATTAATTATGTCTATGTGATTGTTGCATGAAATTCGAGTGAGTAATACTTATGCCGTGGTGATGCCGTGAATGGTTATTCATCTCTTGATTGTTAATTTACTACGGTAGTTATTTGTCATTAATTTTAGTCACAAAGTAATAGTAAGTCATTGATCCAAACAAATCATTCAAATCCACAATTTACAATTTAAAGTGCTTTCAATAAAACTTACAAGGCTAATTGCCTAACCCTAATTTCAAACGCACTCCCTGCGGATTTGACCATTACTTCTCTGAGCTAAACTATGGATATAAGGATTATTTCTGCGGGTCACAACGACGCCCCGTCAGGATGCTTGACTTAAACCGTGTTCGGATTCTTGGGATCCTCATGAGATTGATTCTAGCGAAATTAACCGACCTAACTTATTGTACAACACTGAGTGATTTCTTTGTAATCTTAATTACGTCGGTTTGTGCAGGTTATTATGGCAGATCAGGATGAGGGTTCAGGCGCAGGTAAACTGGCGGGCGACGAGTATGTCCGCAAATCTAGTTTATTGGAGATTTTATCACAGTTCTACAGTCAGCAGGGTACATGCCAGGGCGGTGGGGCTAGTATTCCGGTGACTGGTACAGATTCAGGGGCTGGCGGTTCATCCTCCACTACCCAGAGGGGAGGATCTTTTAAAGCCATTATGACAGGAGTCCCGCCAGAGTTTCAAGGTCGAGGTGAGCCAGGTGTAACTATGGCTTGGGAGCGAGAGATTAAGGCGGACTTCAGAGTCGCGCATGTGGACCCCAGAGACATGGTTGGTTATGCGGCTTATCTGTTGAGAGGAGGGGCTTCATAGTGGTGGAAGCCCATTGAGTCTCGGATGACATCATCTGCGGCGTATGCTATGACCTGAGATCAGTTCCGAGCAGTGTTCGAGCTTCAGTATATTCCCCGGGATGAGAGATGGGAGATGGAGCGCAGGTTTCTTCATTTACAGCAAGGAGATATGACTGTTCAACAGTATGTGGATAAGTTTAATGAGTACTTACAGTTCGCGACACAACATATCGATACAGAGAGCCGAAAGGCAGATGCGTTTATTTACGGGTTGAGGTCAGATATCCGTGAGTTCATCGGCTACATGATACTCCCACGTTTGCTAGGGCTTTAGAGATGGCTCGTATGAGAGAGAGAGAGATAGAGAATTAGAGGGAGCAGCCACCGGCATAGAGACAGAGGACAGTGATAGCAGAGAAGCCTTCTAGGTATTGGCGAGATCCCCGAGATACACTGAGACAGGGACAATTTGATCAGTGGCGATTCCAGGGACGGAGTATAGAGATCAGAAATCGAGGAGGTGGGGTCAAAGTCTGAGATATGGGGTGCCCAGTCAGAGTCAGAGCTCGCGACTGAGTGCTCCGAGTCAGAGTAGTGTGGGACTGGCGTCCCGGTCGTCAGGGAGCCGTTTGATAGTTTTTTCGGCAAGAAAGATTGCTAGAGATGCTGACGCCGTCATGCCGGTCCGTGTATGCCCGAGCAGCCGCGATGCTATCGTTGTGGTCAGTATGTGCATTGTTGAGAATTCATATCATTTTTTCATAAAAACATAAACTTTTAATCGGATTAAATGCACAACGGAAGCTTTTTCAAATTACGAATTTCGTACATGGATCATCAAGTAAAACATAAGATAAGTAAACATGAAAGCATATAAACATTCGTTGTAAGGTCACCTGTAGCATGTATCTGATCTTGACGCAACACCTTCCAACGAGTGCGGAATCCTCGTTAGGGTTTAACGGATCGATCACACACGAAAACCCGGAGACGAACACAATGATAGTCGATACGACGCACGACCCAACACGTGTATTTCTCCGAAACGACTCTCAGAAATCTCACAAGTTCGTACGTGCACTGATATGAGCTCTGAATGCTAATTTCTGCCGAAAGACCTTAATTCAAACAGATTAACACTTAAGTATAGAGATTAAGTTCGAACTTGACTTAAACAAGTTCGTTTAGGCCCAAGCCCACGAACTTGTCCACTACTATTCGAACTTAGCTTCACTAAGTTCAAACCCTAGCCTTTGAACTTATTCTTGAACTTATCTTTGAACTTGTCCTAGAACTTATCTTTGAACTTGTTCCTGAACTTATCTTTGAACTTGTTCTTGAATTTATCTTTGAACTTGTTCTAGAACTTATCTTTGAACTTATCATGCAAATGTAAACATCATACACAAAACAAGATCAAACATATATATAGATTTGTATTTGCAAAGCCTGATCTATTACAAAAGACTATCTAAACCTAGACGACTATCGTCACACAGGGTGCATTAACAGACTCCCCCTTGACGATAGCTTCTATTTAGATATCCAACTAATCTATAGAACTAGGCTGATTCAAAATACTTCCAGCATGAAGTCCCTGTTCAACGCAAACCTTTACAACTATCTAATATTTTCTGCCTTCAGTCTTCATATGTGCATCATAAGAGATTTTTTGAACATGAAGCTTGAGCAGCTCATCTTTAGATAAGTTGACCAGGTGCAAAGGATCGTACACCTTCAGTATCACTTTTTCTTCAATATCTTTCATAGCTGCTTCGCCTGTCTCACTGTCCACAAACCACCAGTTGAGATTGCCCAAGACATCTTGAGGCATTGACTTCAGAGGTACCTTCTTCAGACATCTAACTGGCTTGTAGTACATCTTCATCCAAGGTCTGCCAGTTAGAGGATCTATTCTCGTATGATCCATCGTGGATTGAGCCTTTCAAACTTCCTCGACCTCCCTTCCCTGATAATCTTGGCAATCACTTCAGCATAGGGATCGTCTCCGATGTTGACGAGCTCTTTCCATGCTAAGGCCTTTATCTCAACCTTAAGTAAGGAATTGAAGTCCTTCAATATTCTCCTCAGGTATTGTAGGCCATCCTTTCTCTTAATAATAAAAAGCTACAGTTCTCGATCAAAGAACCAGCTAAGTATGCTCCCAGACAGCTTTCTAGAACTAGGCACTTTCATCTTCTCTTTTAATGACACAGCCTTCTTCTGTGTTCTGAACCACAACCTTTTCTTTTCTTCAGCTGTGAGCTCCCTATCAGGCCCTTCAAACTCTAATTCAACATTTAAAGCAGCTTTAAATGCTTCGATGTCAATCATATTCTGTCCTGCCGTCATATATGTTAGTGATAGGTTGTTGCTGAATAACGATCTCATCAGCCTCATCTTCCTCATCGACTAATACCTCGTCATTTGACTTCCAGTCTGTGATGTCTTCTGGAATGAATTCCTCTTCTTCAAGATCCTCTATCTCATCTTCGAAGTCAAACATCACATTCTCATTGTCATCTATTCCAGTTAAGGCTTCAATCATTTCTTGCTCAATAGTCTCTGAGGCTTCTAGGGCCTTGCCTTTCTCTTTATCTCCTCCTCCTCCTGTTCCAGACGATTCAGGCTACCCCTGAAGTTCAGGTTGCTGAGCAGTCTCATGTGGAAGATCTGCTAGCTCACTGTCTTTTTGCGTGCTTGGGTCACCTCCTTCATCATCACTGTGTCTCCTAACTCCCCTTAACACATCGCCTCGGCAACTGCTCTCCCCCTGAGCTGGTAGATCTTTCATTATTTGCTCGATCAGGGTCTGAAGAGTCAGAATTTGGGATTGCTGGGGTGACACTTGTGATTGAAGCTGAGCATTGTGCTGCTCTAACCTGGAGTTGTGTTGTTGTAACTCGTCCACAACTTGTGAGACTTGGAAGATTTGGACTGTCTGAAAATCTACTTTGCCTTTCAACTCTGTGAATCGCTGGTTTTTAGTAAATGGAGTGGAAGTGGATGGAGTCGTAGTTGATGTGGATGGAGCGGTGGTTGCGGTAGATGGACCGGCAGTTGAAGTAAACAGAGCTCCCTGACGAATGCGTTGTCCCTTGCCCTCTGTTGTGTGGCAATCGCTGCCTCTTCTTCTAATATAAAGTCCGCATCTCCTTCATCTTCATCATGGAGTGCAGGACGAGTCATCTTCCTTCTGCTCACAACAACTCTGGAGCCATATCTTTCAAAAGAAATTGTTGGATTAACAGCTTCAACTTCCCCCTCGTCTAAACTAGTGTCTAATTCAGATTCAGAAGCTCTCTCGACAAGACCTTGTGTCGCTTCTTCATGGCTCTCTGTTCCTTCAGATGCAGGAACCGGAGGCTGATAGTCATCCAAAATGACGAAAAATGTCATCCATGTCGGTTGGCGGCTCCAAAATCTCTTTAACTAGTTGTCTGCTATATTTTCTTGTGCTGTTGCTCCTTGCTCAAATATTTCCTGCAAGGTTTGTTCCCTCTGATCAGGCTGTGGTGCCGATGTTGATAGCCCAGCTGCCTCTGCTGTAGATCTTGACCGTGGAGTTGACCTAGCAACCGGAGCTTGCCGAGCCGGTGCTTGTTGTGGAGGAGGTTGTTGCGGTTGAGGTTGTTGCTGCGGTGCATCACCTATCCAATCATCGCCTTCGAGAGAAACGAAATCCGGATCAATAACAGCACCAAAAAGTGGACCACCTGTGGCCTTACTTGCTCTGCCCTTCAAGCATTGTGAGATAGGCAGTCAGCAAATATTCTTTTATCAATGATGGCCACTCTAGTTTGCTCTGGCAGCGTCGGTAAGTCCGGCAGAACATGCCTTATTATCATCATGATAAAGCGCAGATACATAAGAAATCTTTCCCGGGTGGGAGCAGAAATTTGATGGACAAACTCCCCAAAGAACATCTCTGAGAAGCTAAACTTCTTATTGTAGACGAGCGAGATCATTGCCGATTGGAGCTTGGACACCATTGTGTCGAAACCCACCTTCTTGGGAGCAAAACAAACCATGATCACATGAACCAGATATCTCCACTGGCCAATGAGGCTGCATTTCATGTACGAAGCCTTGGTTATATCTTGAGCATAACCCATTTTGAGGAAGGCCGCTTGCCTTATTGGTGCCGGAAAATCAATTGGACCAGCTTCTTGCTCAACTGTCCCCAGTTGCAAAATTGAGCGCAGATGATCAGCAGAAAATGCAATCGGACGGCCACCTACTCTTGTGCATAGAACAGTAGGTGTAACGGTGCAATCAACTTGCAAGGATTGCCAAAACTGTCGAACATATGGAAGAATAATTGGTTGATTGTGCGTCAACGCATATTCCACTCTGGATTGCGACAGGAACTCAATCATTTGCCTGTATGGCTGAGCCTCTGGAAGCTGAAGGTCAACAACCATCACCATATTGTGCTTATTAAAAAAAGCTCGATCTCCCATATCTGCACACAATGTACAATTAAAATGCTAGAAATTAATTTTCAAAAATTTATGATATTCGAACTTGTATAAATTCGAACATGATTAAGTTTGAATTTTAACATCTTCGAACTTATTTAAATTCGAGACTATAACACATTCGAACTTAATTAAGTTCGAACAGTCTTTTGACCTTTGAACTTACTTAAGTTTGAGAAACCTATTCGAACATGTCTGACTTCGAACTTATAGATAATTTAACAAGTTCGAAGTCCTGACAAGTTCGAACATGAAGAACAAGTTCGAAGTCGGCCATTTTCAACTTCAAAACCATGATTTTAACCTTATTTGACTTAATTAAAAGTAGAATATACACCTAAAATTAGTATTAGATAGTTCAATACACCTAAGTGTGTGGATAGGTTCGAGGAACAGTTGAAAAACGAGATACAATGCAAATTCGATTTTGACAAGTTCGAGAGGGTAAGTTCGAGATCGCACAGGTAAGTTCGAGAAGGTAAGTTCGAGGGTAAGTGCATTGAATGAAGCACTGTTGTCCTATTTATACCAACCACCTTCAAATTTATGTTAAGTTCGAACTTGCAGCAAGTTCAAATGTAACTTCGAACATGACTGATGTTCGAACTTAATTGAAAATTTTGAAAATTCTTGAATAAAATCTAACTTTTTCAACCTTTTCACTTAACGGATTTTTTTTTTTCAACTTTGCACAACATTCACATTAAGCAACAAATCATCACGCAATATTGTTTCTTCAACTAAAAATGCATCCTAGTAACTTTTGACCTTATTCCTATTTATTAAAAATAAAATTAAATAAAAATAAAATAAAATTAAATTTAAATAAATTAACTCAAAAATACTTTAAAGATGAAAATATACTAATAGAATAATTTTGCGAGATAGTCAAAGAAGGTTCAAGCAGATAGCGGTGTCAAACGCACTTTCAGTATTTCACTCTCACACTTAGGAATTTTAATTCCTTTGATTGTTTGTCGTGATATACATTCCAAGTCGATTGTCGGTATGTTTTTCCATTTAAACATTCAACACTTTTGTTAGGCACAAAAAGGCCTCAGTCAAACCTGCTCTACATCTTAGGGGGAGATTTTTAATCAAACCTGTTTGATGCACTTGAAGGAATAATTTAAGGCCTGTTTATGCCTTATTGAAACCTGAAAAGTGATTTGCAATATCAGCCAAAGTTGTTTACCCTGTTGCATTCGTTGCAACAAAGGCAGATTATCCAAGCTGATTCTGTCTGCTAATCAGGCTGGACATAAACTGTCTACGCTGCTCTGTTCTGTTGAGCAGCTTGGACAGATTCTAAGTGTTCTGTTCTTTGTGAACAGAACCTGTTCTTTGTGAACAGACTAAACACTTTATGGAATATGTTTCCAAGTCCTCATGTATTGTTTTTGGCTACAAGATCAGTTTACAAGTCGAAGACAAAGTGGAAAACAGTAACTGCAAAAGCCTGCCTACGGTGTTCTGTTACATGAAGACAAACGGATATCTGAAAAAGGTGACAGACCTTTTCTTATATTAAAATGGCCTTAACAAAAGAAGAAAGATGTAACGTTGACATTCCTCTTTTGGTTAAAGCCTTATGCAACAGTGACAAAAAGAAAAAGACAAAGATTCTGCCACATGAAGACAAGTCTGCTTTATCAAAATGTGCAGAAAAGGTGTTTTGTCTTTTTGGAAAGACATCCCACTTTGTCATTGTCCAATGAAGAAGCTTCACTGAGATTCTCAGTGAGAGTATAAAAGGAAGCTTCTAAGGATTGTGAGATATCCAAGAGTGAGAAATCAGATCGTGCATTAAAGTGTGTTTTTCATGCATGCAAGTCTGCTTGAATATAACAGTACGTGTGTCTAAGCTGGTCATACACAAGTTGTGCATCTGTGTTTTGTAAAAACAGTGAGTTCATCTAAGTGAGTGTATTCATTGTATCTAGTCTAAGTGTGTCTTAGATTAGTTGAAACAACTGTCGTAACTGTCATCTCAGCTTGAACCTTTCCGCAGTCAAGCTTGTTTGTAATTAACATTTGTTAATAGTATACACAAACATTGAGAAAAGAGTGTTGAAATTTACTTAGCTGTATTCACCCCCCTCTACAGCTTAGAACAATACTCTAGGGAAACCTTTTGGGACCTACAACTGGTATCAAAGCAGATAGAGTGTGTGTCAACTCTAGATCTCTCATTCTCCCTAATTTCCCATGGACAACAGTGCTGCAAGTTCCTCCTCTTACTATGACAATGGTTCAATGGCCAAACCCCCGAAGTTCAATCATCAAAACATCTCTGGTTGGAAGTGCAGAATGATGCTCTACTTAGAGAATCTGGACGTACAACTGCCAGAGATAGTAATAGAAGGTCCCTATGTGCCAACTTCTGTTACTACTATCACTCTTGCTGTTGAAGGAGCTGCCCCTGAGATCAGAACCTTTGAGAAGGCCAAAGCTCAATGGTCAGATGAAGACAAAAGGCTGGTTGCTCTTGATGCAAAAGCCAGGAATAACCTGGTCATTTCTCTTCCTGATGATGTGTTTAAACATGTTGAGAAAATGAAGACTGCAAAGGAGATGTGGGATACTTTGTGTACTGTCTATGACGGTCCCACTATCACACTGGATAACAGGATTAACAACCTTGTTAGACAGTATGAACTCTTCTTTGCAAAACCAAAGGAGTCTCTCACAGAAACCTATACTAGGTTCACTGCTCTTATAATTGATCTCAAAGCTGTTGGGATCACAAAAGACAGCCTGACCCTGGTGAACAAGTTCTTGGACATCCTGCCTGAAGAATGGAACTACTTTTCTACCATCTTGAGAAATTCAGGCACCATCAAAGGTATGGATCTTGTAAACTTCTATGGATCCCTACTGAATGACGAGCAGTCAAGGCAACAGAAAAGAAATGCCATGGAAATGTCTAAGAGAGGTGCTGTCTTAGTGGCCAGCGTGAGACAACCTGTTGGTCAGGTATGTGATGTGTTCACACAACCTAATCAACAAGCTGATGATGAATGGGAAGAGATGTCTGAAGAGGAAGACGATGAAGATCTTGCTGAACTTGATGATGAGCAAATGATTGCAATGCTTGTCAAAAGGTTCAACAAGAAACGTTTTGGTAGAAGAATGCTGCAGGGGAACTCAAATGCTGTAAAAAAGAAGGCATTTGATAAATCAAAGGCTGAGTGCTTTAAATGTGACAAGACTGGCCACATAGCTGCTGACTGTGTGTCAAAAGCTGTTGGTCAGTCATCCAAACCATTCAAGACAAACAGGGACGATGGCTACAGGGTTAAGTACCTTATGGCCATGGCTAAGCTGAAAAAGTTGGAAAACTCAGTGGCTTCCAACAAGCAAAAGGGACTCATGGCCGAGACATGTGATTGGGAGGAATCTGATTCATCTTAAGATGAAGAAGATAACAACTATCTGATGGCCAACATTGATATCCCATCAACCAGCAACTTCAAACAAGACCTGGCTGAAGCTGAAGCCTTCAGCAACTTAGAGAACCGGAATCCCACAATGATGTACAAGGTACAAAAACTTTATGGCTTACAATTCTGATGAAAAAGTAAAAATGTTTGAATACATGCTTGTTGATTTAAAAGCTACTGTTGAGAAGCACAATGTCTTACTGTCTGAAATCTCTAAGCTTAAAAATGATCCTGACATAAATTCCTGTAAACTGGATAGTTTCCATAACTTAGAAACTGAGCTTGATGAATTAAAACACATCAACTCCATTTTACTAGAAGAAAAGAGAGAGACAGACGTAAAACATGCAAAGCTTCAAAAGATAGTTGATTCTTGGTGCCAATCTGCACAAAAAGTCAGCCATCCTCCACTTCCTCTCTCCGCCTATACAGATGCAAAACCTTAGCCAAAAAGAAATCAACCGACCCATCTAGCCCCTCTGATCCCTCTCAACAGGGTTCAATTGAAAAAGAAGCAACCCCTGCTGCTTCTCCTATTTTGGGAGAAGGTTCAGCACATTTGGAGCAGACTTCACTCCAACAAGAGTCTACCCTGAGTCAGCCTAGGCCCTCTGGTTCCTCCCAACAGGAGCCAGTTGTACATATGGAGACTACCACATCCACTATTCCAGCCTCCCAAGAGGCTGATAATATTGAAAGACAGGAGTTCACTCCACTCCATACCGAGTCCACAAAGTCTCCACCCCATACTCCTTCACAACCTGAGTCTGCACGAGGTGTCAAACCTGCTGGATTAGACCATCCAGTAGATCAGCCTCCAACTTATGCTCCTCATGATACAGCTGTTGTACACCCAACAGCTGCTGAAGGACCAACATCCCAAGCTGATAAACCTCAGGGAACATACCATCCCTCTGGTGAGGCTGCACCTCATATGCAAACTCCATCAGCAGGTTTCACCACTGGTGATGTTGAAATGCACATTCCATCTCCCAATGATGAGGCACCTCTAAACTAAGGTGCTGCAGAGGGAACCACCCCAGGCCTTAATGAAGGTGCTGCAACACAAGCAGCATTTGAAAGGCTACCAACCTCTACCCCTTCTCCTGATGAAGCAGATGCAGCCACTGCTGAGGGACCCATTAACCCTTCCAAGCTGGGCCATATTACTTTTGCCCAGGCTATGGAACTTCTGTCCCGAGTCACCCTTCCCTCTCCATCACATCCCCAAACACCTGCCTCATCCTCATCTCATTCTTCCCCCTCTACACACTCCAAACAGTCTACCCATACTCCCCCATCCCCCAAAGATCTTCCTTTGAAGGATCAGCTTTATTTGCTGACCAACAAAGTTGGATCTTTGGAAAATTCCATGAATTCCCTACCATCAATAATCTCAGACTGTGTATCTGCCCAGCCATGATTCTTTGATTTGTTCAGAATTCCTTTCCAGTCACTCCACAACCTGACCAGTCCTCACACCTGCTTGCACTCACTGCACAGCTGCAAAACATCTCCACATCACTCTCCTCTATTCTTTCCCATCAACAGGACTCTGTGTCCTCCATGACAGCCATATCCCAACAACTGTCAACTCTCCTCACCACTTGCACTACTACCCTTCCTACTACCTTAGCCAGCTTGAACTCTCTAGTTTTTTCTCTATGCAATTCTGTGTCAGCAAATCTTGATGATGTGCAGGACTCTCTTGAGTTACATCTTGCACAGCTTCAAAGTTTGCTGTTTACAGCTTCTGACAGAGAAACCCATGTCAAGCTGTCCTCAATTGCTGATTTCCAATCCTCTTCTCTTCAGACCTGCCTTACCCAACTTGCAAGGTTAAGGACAATCTGGCTTTCTTAGTGCATAGCCTGGTTGGCCCCAAACCTGCTGCCAAAACTGCTAAATTTCTTTCTCCAGGCAGACCAGTTGTTGAAGGTGCTGGTCCATCTCCTTCAAAGGGGGAGAAGTTGTCTGCCTTAAAGACTATGTCTAAGGGGGAGAAAACTTCTTCTCCTTCTAAGGAGAAATCAGCATCTGTTGGTCAAGCAGCAGGTGCATCAGGAACAGGTCCAGCTACAGATGTCTCCCATCACACTGAAGATGCTCAGCATACTCAGGCTGGATCTCCAAACCCTGCACAAACTAAGGGGGAGGAATCCATTACTGGGGACAGGCCTGGCAGACGGAGGCATCTGATTTTGGAAGAAGAAGAAGAAAAAGAAGAAGAAGAGGAAGAGATTCCTGAAGCTGTTCAAACTACAACAGCCAAAGGAAAGAAGAAAGCAGTTTTTGACCCTGACCACCAAAGAGCAGCGCAACTAAAGTTTGATAAGGCAAGGGCTAAGGAAATGGGTGTTCCTATGGAGAAATATTATGCGTATAGAGATGAATAGCTTAAAGCCCTGGAAACACTAAGAAAGAAAGAAGCCTCAACCAAAGCTGCCAGATCCTTTGCATACAAAGAGGCAAGCAAAATTAAAATGCCTTCTTTGGATGTGCAAAGAAAACTGCTTGAAGCTACTAGAGAGTCAGCGGGTGAAAAGGAAGGTGGTAAGGAAAAGGGTGCTCCGGTCTCTGTGACCAAGTCCAAACAAGCATCTATGCAAAAGCCCAGATACACTTTGACAACTTGGCAAGGAAAAAGTTCTTTGATGTTGCTGATAGAAGACTTGCCAAGGAAGCTATTGTCAAAGCTGTGCCCATTTCAAGAAAAGGCAAACAGTGTAAGCTACAGATAACCAGAATGGATGCAACAGGCCTAGAACTGGAATCATATGACTACACTGATGTTGCACAGATGGGGTACAGAGAATGGGTGGAGTTGGCAGTTGCCCTGAGCCAGTCTAAGTCTGAAACGGCTAAGACTATCAGGGCATATGTCAAAAAGCTGATGGAAAGAGTGAAAGACCTTGGCCTGATCTCAGAAGATTTAAGTAAGGGTGTCTCAGTGACTTACCCCAAAATAAAGGCCAAGAGGAACAAAAAGGATTCAGAGCTGGAGGAACTCCTGATCTTGATTGAACAAGGTGACTATGCAGTAGAGATCAAAGGAGTTGACCACAGCCTGCCCAAAGGAGTAGAATTTGAAGAAGGCAAGCTGATTGAAGAACCTGAGTTGGGGGCATTTTTTGTAGATCCCCTGACAAAGAAGAAGTGTTTTCAAAGAGCATCAGACCTACACAAAGTTGGTCTCAAACAGCTTGTAGCATTCAGACTTGCAAAATCCTTCAGGCAATCTGGAAAGTGGAGAGCAGCAATCTGGGATCAGCTCAGAGGCTTCTATATGAAAGAGGGGAGCTTGAACATCCCAATTTTATGTTCCTCAGAGTTGAAATACAAGATTTGGAGGAAACCAGGGATGAGCTTGAAAGAATGTTTCAAGAAGGATTGCCTCCACCACTGTCGTGAAGTCCATCTACTATCTGAGTAGGTGAAGAATGGAAGCTGTCCATCTATTGGATAGGCTTGCCATTATTTGCTCCCATCATCGACAGTCCAAATTGTTGAATTTTCCTGTACATTAGTTGTACTTTGTTACATCAGTTGTAGCTCTTATTTTTACATCAGTTGTAATATACACTAGTACATCAGTTGTACTTTTGTAAAAACATATGTTGTTTATGTAATAAAAAATCAGTATATATAAACTGATATTTTACTTTACTTTAATGTTGTAATTTCATTTCAGCAAAATGTATTGTAAAAATGTATAGTGATCATTGATAAAATCAGCTTAGACTAATTATTACAAATAGGGGGAGATTGTTAGGCATAAAAAGGCCTCAGTCAAACCTGCTCTACATCTTAGGGGGAGATTTTTAATCAAACCTGTTTGATGCAATTGAAGGAATAATTTAAAGCCTGTTTATGCCTTATTGAAACCTGAAAAGCGATTTGCAATATCAGCCAAAGCTGTTTACCCTGTTGCATTCGTTGCAACAAAGGCAGAATGTCCAAGCTGATTCTGTCTGCTGATCAGGCTGGACATAAACTGTCTACGCTGCTCTGTTCTGTTGAGCAGCTTGGACAGATTCTGAGTGTTCTGTTCTTTGTGAACAAAACCTGTTCTTTGTGAATAGGCTAAACACTTTATGGAATATGTTTCCAAGTCCTCATGTATTGTTTTCGGCTACAAGACCAGTTTACAAGTCGAAGACAAAGTGGAAAACAGTAACTGCAAAAGGCTGCCTACACTGTTCTGTTACATGAAGACAAACGGATATCTGAAAAGGGTGACAGACCTTTTCTTATATTAAAATGGCCTTAACAAAAGAAGAGAGATGCAAAGTTGAAATTCCTCTTTTGGTTAAAGCCTTATGCAAAAGTGACAAAAAGAAAAAGACAAAGATTCTGTCACATGAAGACAAGTCTGCTTTATCAAAATGTGCAGAAAAGGTGTTTTGTCTTTTTGGAAAGACATCCCACTTTCTCATTGTCCAATGAAGAAGCTTCATTGAGATTGTCAGTGAGAGTATAAAAGGAAGCTTCTAATGATTGTGAGATATCCAAGAGTGAGAAATCGGATCGTGCATTAAAGTGTGTTTTTCATACATGCAAGTCTGCTTGAATATAACAGTACGTGTGTCTAAGCTGTTCATACTCAAGCTGTCCATCTCTGTCTTGTAAAAACAGTGAGTTCATCTAAGTGAGTGTATTCATTGTATCTAGTCTGAGTGTGTCTTAGATTAGTTGAAACAACTGTTGTAACTGTCATCTCAGCTTGAACCTTTCTGCAGTCAAGCTTGTTTGTAATTACCATTTGTTAATAGTATACACAAACATTGAGAAAAGAGTGTTGAAATTTACTTAGCTGTATTCACCCCCCATCTACAGCTTAGAACAATACTTAAGGGAAACCTTTTGGGACCTACAACTTTGGAAATTCCTTTAACCTTTTTATTTATCAAGAAACTAACTTACGTGTCCCATACTTAGACATACTTTTATGATCTAGGCAGACACACAGTGATTATGATCTAGGGGACACACTTGTCATCAAACTGAAAACTCTTCAGCGGAACACCTTGCACCAAACCATTTTTCGTAATGTAGTTCATTTTCCTTAGGTGCAAGTGTGCCATGCGTCTGTGCCATAGTATAGATTCAGATTCTGAAACTTTAGATAGAAGACAAATTGTTCCCATTGAAGAGTCTGATACATTCATATCCATCATGTACAGATCATTCTTCCTTGGGGCTCTCATCATGATCCACTCTTCAGGAATTTTGAATCCCGGCTTCAGCACTAACGCTTCAGTTTCAGTAAAAATAACTGAATGCTTCTTATCACAGATCTGTGATACACTAATGAGATTGTGATCAAGTTTATCGACATGGTAAACTTGATCAAGTGTGATTCTCCCATTAGTGACCACTCCTGTTCCAGTGATATTTCCTCCCTTGTTCCCAGCGAATGATACAAATCCTTTGTTCCATCCCTTGAAGTCTGTGAGTAGACTCCTTTCCCCAGTCATGTGACGAGAGCAACCACTATCGACGAACCATTTGTTGTTTAGACCTGTATCTAGCTACTGCACATGAAAGAAAACAAGTTTGTTATCACGGGGAACCCAAGCCATGACTGACTTGGTAATACCATTCTCATCCACATACGTGAACTCCTTCAAATACCCATCTCTCCTTTCAGGTGACTTGGATTTTTTGATTGAGAACCTGTTGTGTTGCTGAGTGATTAAAATTCACTCTTGGCCTTTGGCTTGTCATTTGCGGTTGAGCCCTAGAATAGTTTCTATTATAATGCATTTCATTCTGATATCCCTGGGCTCTACCTGGTGTCTGATGTCTTTGAGGAGTATGTGACCTAACTGGAGTGTAAGTCCTTCTTGGTGTTATACTCCTCTATCCTTGTTGTGGTCCTGACCTAGACTGACTAGGAACTCTATTCGGAGAATTAGTCCTAATCACTTCTTGCTGTCTGACCGATACGGGTATTTGTTTAACAGTTATCCTAGGTGTTGCATTCACATTCATTCTCAGTGTGTTGAACACTACTTGTGCTAGCAATACTAGGTACTGGTCTTGGTTGATCTTGTTTTCCTATAGTAGGTCTAGACTCTGGTTTAGAGGGTGTAGACTCCACTTTATTATAAGGATAGCTAGACGCAACATGTTCTTTCTCATGACATCTAAAGCATGACATCTTATCAATCGGCTTCTTATAAGTACCATTTGATTTAGGTGTCTCACTAGTGTCATTTTCTTTCGACTCAACTACAGTGATCACTTCCTCTTGCTAATTTTTAGTTACAGGTTTAGCTTCTCCTAGTATAGTGTCACTAGTAGACTGCACAAACTTGACTTTCTTAATCTTAGAGGTATTGTTAGATACCTTAGTTGAATTATCCTTTCCAGATTCAGTTACTGTTGCTACCTCTGATTCAACCGGTTCAGTGGTTTTATCCTGAGGTTGAGGCACGTAGTTATTGTTGAACAGTGGAGGACTCTCATGATAACCTAGGCCCACTGGCTTCTTAGACTGCCGTTGAGCTTCTAAGATCTTTCCTAGGTTTAGAGACGAGTTTCTAAACTTTTCAAGCTTGCTATATGCCTCAGCAAATTTAACTCTAGATTCGGCTAGCTCTACATCTTTAAGAGTGAGTTCTTTGGTTAAAGCTTCAACATGCTCGTACATGAGTTCTATCCTGACACATTGTTCACTTAACTTGTCTTTTAGAACTATCACGTCTTGAGCATCTGCTTTCAGCTTATTCTTTAAATCTTCCTTAATATCTAGAAGACTAGCGTTATTCGATTTTAGTGATTGAACTTGAGCTGTTAATGTGTTATGTGTCTCTAGAACTAGATTTAATCTATCATTTAAAGTAGCACATAAAACACATAAGTCGTGGAATGTAGAAAAGTTAGAGTTACCTTTTTCCGGTCCGACTCCACATTCGCCATATGAGCTGCAAACTGTAGAATGGTTTGCTCCTCTGACTTTTCCACCAACAAAGGACTTGAATCTGTCTGCTGGGTGTCCTCTACTTCTTCTTCAGCTCTATCCTCCCCGGTCTCAGTTACTTCTGCCATAAACGCTCTGGCATTCGACTCCGGATGAGTACTCCAATCATATGTTCCATCAAGCTGTCTGTTAGATGACACATTGGTTAACAGTTCAGCGATGGCTGCTTGATTCCCAGAACCACTAGATTGATATCTCCCTTGCATCTGATTCTAATAGTTTTCCACTTTTGGCCTTTGACACTCTCTTGCAAAGTGTCCCAATCCTTGGCAATTGTAGCACTTTACCTTTGACTTGTCAAAACGAACCTTGTTGTTGCTGACGTTCAAATTTCTTCCTGCCCTCTTCATGAACCTGTTGACCCTTTGAGTCTCCATTGCCAGTTGCCATCGTAGGTCCGTCTCTTCCAAGACATCAGGATCTACCTGGTCGTAGTCTTCTTCCCATAACGTTGGATCGTTTATTTTTCCCTGAACGCAATTGCCGTACGCTACGACAAACGAATCTAGAAGATTTAGATGATCTTCGACTGATTTTGCGCTCATCGGCATCTTCATATATCCTTGAGAAGTAGATGCTGAATGATTTGGTTTTTCTTCTGGTTTGGAAAACCTTAAAAACACAAATGGATTTGTGTTTTTTGTTGCTTGTGGCCAAGTCACACAAAACAAACACTTAAATCAAAGCCGTGATCTTTAATCACACCAAAATGTGTGATTTTGCATGTCTCTTCTATATCTCTTGTGGTGGCTGTGTGTGTGTGTGAGTCTAAATATATATATATATATATATATATATATATATATATATATATATATATATATATATATATATATATATATTATTAAGTAAGAGTTTTAGTTTTAATCAAAATTTAATATAATAATATATTATATATCTTAATAATTATCTTTATTTATTTGTTTATAATTATCCGTCTAATTATCTAATAACTAGATGATAATATCAATTCAAATAAATATATCTTTTATTTAATATCCAACAATAAATAAAACACTAGATAACTATTTATTTAGTTATCATCCAATGACAACTAAATTACTACGATATCTAATATTGCACTTTTAGTCCCCGTACTTTGAGATATAATTAATCATCCATTACTTTAATCTCAATGATCATTTCCTGTCATAAACAATATCTAATATTATTTATTCAATAGTTTAATTGGATCTGCTTAGTTGTGCTCATCGGTGTGACCGTCAAGTGTTTTATAAAATCAGTCATGATGCAGTTGTAATGTCATCTTTACACACCATACACTAACATACTCCCACTTGTGTAAGACGACATACTGTCCTGCAGCATGCGCCTAAAGGAGGTCATGGCTAGATACTTTTGGCAACCAAGGTCATAAAAACTCTGATTCCCATTCGGGCATTCTTGTTGAAACAACCTTCCAAAAAGAAACTTAGGCTATATCACATGCATCTCGATATTTCAATGTGAAAGCTAGACATGGATTAGATCAACCGTAGAAAACACGATTATGTTTCTCGACTCCCTGATCTCTTGCTGAACTGTAACAGACAGAGTAGAACACATCAATTCTGTCCGAGCACGACCATGCATTTCTATCAGTATTGATCGCCGAGGGGCCCAAAAATATCTATTCTTAGTAAAAACAAGGTGCAAATCCCATCTTGACTATCTACGCCTCCAGCACGACTCTCACTGCATCTACCTCGAACCGTTATGATCACCCAGTTACGGATGACGTTAGGTTAGGCCAAGCGTACAGCGCCACCAACACTGAAGTACGTAGACATCTCAGGTACTAAGGATTACCTTTTTGAGACGACTCATGACTATGATCCACAAGTGGTCTCAATCGGTGGGCCAATCCAATATATGTTCGCAATAAATACCTGTGAATTTGGTTCAACATTTGCTATATTCATCACCCATGAATATCAACCAAAAACCACAGTAGCCTTTTAATTCTCGTTGTGGTTCCCAAGACAACAAGCAACTATGGAATAATGTTAGAATAACTTCAAATTTATTTTTGAATTTCTAAAACATGCAAAATAGAACAAAATTAAAGATATCATGTTGATCTCCTTTATCTCAATAAACACAACATGACTTCCATCAACTTAATGCTACTGTTCCTTTATCAAATGTAACGGTAATATGATCTATCGAAAAATTAATTTCAGACATGATCTTAGTGGGAGTGTTCTTTAGTTAACTGACTTAACTTCCATGACCGTTAATCTTTGAAAAATTACACTAGTTCTTTCTTACAAGTTCTTGTAATATTATTTAGATCCATTTTGAATCTCCTTACAAATTTATATTCATTATCTTTAGTGGAAGTGGTAAATCACTCGTAAAGATATCAGGATTATAATTTAGGAGCTCTAGCAATTCAGATTAATTGCTACTAGTGATATGTTTAGATGTTTTGTCTTGAATCTGACAGTATGCGGTTATCTATATCTTAACAAGATATCTTAATTTAATAACTTTATGTTCAATATTTGTGGTATGTATCCATCACCTCCAAAACCTGGTTATCTACAACATTTCGTTGTGGTGTTCCATCAAGTTCGCCGACAAGTGTTTAAACAAGTCAGAGGCTATTACTTGACTAACCATCACACAAGTTGTATACATTATGTAATTTTATATAAAATGTGATTACTTATTGTCCAAACAATTTTGGCTTATCAAGTCTTTAATTGTTTATTACAAGTTAAGTGAATTAAGATACATGTAACTCCTTTACATTTAATTCAGAATTTTATTAGTTTCATCTATTTAATCACGGATGACTACCCAACTCATATAATCTCTTGAACTAACTGTGAAGACCTCCCCTTACGGGGCAGTTCTCACTAGTCTAGGTCCCACAAATAGTGCAGAACGATATCAACCATACTAAGATAGGGTAATTAATTGCGGAATTAAAAATTACATGTACATACAGATTAGGATTTAAGTTTACATATTTCAAAATAAAGTTATAAAAGGGTAACATCTAATCTAATCATAATATCATACATTACATCAAATCTACCCAGAACCACCACAATTGTTGTCTTCCAATCAGTACCAGAAAGATTTGTTGAGTAGTGGTCTAGAAAATCTTCAAAACTTGGATCTTGAATGACCTAAGTACTAGGTCCTGCAGGTGATTTTCCTTTGGCTTTTCCTGTAAAATATTAATGCAACATCTGTAAGCAAAGCTTAGTGAGTTTATAGATTTTCAATATCAACATGCGTGTCAAGCGGAGTCATTAGTCTTAGCGTGATATGTCTTGGCTGCCGCTACAGCCCTCATGATTGAGATATAGTATCATAAGATCAGATGATGTTCAAGCCACACTCACGCTTAAATCGTGGGGATCAGCCACATACTGGGCTAGCTACCAGTAAGTCAATATGGCGGAACATCGGAGGTCATAACCAATTCATAAGAACTGGTGAAATAGCCGGGTCTAGAACAATAGACCATAAGGGCTAGTCAAGCTGAATCAATTTATCAAAGGTCTGATCAATAATGGAAGCATATGTCTTAGAAGTCATGATAGCAATGAATCATAAGGCAAGGTCTGAAGCAATATTAAATGCAATATGATAAGATAATCAAATAGCTATCATGATCCACTGGGCAACACCCATCCATGGTGTGCACAGGTCTCAATCCAGCTGATAAATGAATGTCAATAAATCTAACAGCAGCAATATATCTCAACCGGATCTATGCATGTTCAATCTGAATATCTATAACTCACAGGTCTGGGTCTTGGTCAAACAGATATATGAATCTGCCACCTGAGTTATCTCAGGATTTTGTCAATCTGTAATCTGTCAATTCTTTTTAAATCAGAGACCCGCTTTCATGTCTTTAAGTCTTTAAATCTTTGTTCAGATAATAACTGAACCTGTTCAAATTCATTCATGATAATATCATGTTAATTTCATCGTCTGTATCATCATCATTATCATGGAATTTCATTATTTCTTTTGGTCATTAAAATCTGTAATTCTATCTGATTCTGATAACTGATATCTTGTCAATCTTTCATTAAATTCTCATAAGTTCTCTTTTTCTTATATATATATATATATAAATCATTTAATTTATTGAAATGTCAAAAATTCATAGAAGTTGGATTTTCGGATCATAATTTCGGATCAGCTCGGATTGGGATCCGGATTCGGATCATCCGGAACCGGACATCTGAATTAGCATATATCCGAAATGGTACCCGAATTGGCTTCATCCGAATTAAGCATTTGACCGAATTAGGATCAATATAGGCACCGAATTCGGATCCTTCAAGATCCGAGATGTTATATCCGAAATCGGGACCATGCCAGGTCCGAATTAATATCCGAATTGGGAACCGAAGTGGTGCATCATCCGAATTCGGACATATCCGAATTCGGATCCTTCATGTTCATAAATTTCCAGATTTGTTCTTGGTGTTCTTGGCTATACTCATACGGATTTTACATAATAAATCTCAAAAACACTCTTTATTAACATGCAATGTTATATGAAGTTGTATTAACATTATTTGAGTATTTTTATATAATTTCTTTGGTAAAAAACATCTTAATTTAATCAAGATCATGCCAAAAATATGAAATTTGTCAAGAACACATTTTTGTCCAAAAATTCCGATTCTTAATAAATTTTGAATGATCCAACTCATGATTTTAGTTTCTATCACTTTTATATGCATAATTTTATCATTATCTACTAAAATCCTATACATGCAACATATAAATTCTCATTTTAATTCTTTGGTTTCGGTTCTTCACCAAACCGAACCAAAATCTTAAATTCTTGAAATTTAAGTCAAGAATTACCTCAAATCTTGTAGTTCCTTGTTGATTAATTGTTATTGTAACTCCTCCTTAACTTCAATTCCAAATTCCTTGCAAAATTTATGGATTTCTTGTTGAATTTGTTGAGATAGCCGAGAGTTAGTGAGAGATTAGAGAGAGAGAGAGAGAGTAAAATTGAAATTAATGATATTAATTGATCATAATTTCGGTTTTTATATCTTATTTAATTTTAACCCACTTCTATTTTTGTATAATACATCTCTTTTATTTTACTCAATTAAATCATAAATATAATTTAAAATTATATTTCCTTAACAAATTTTCATTCTTAATCATTATTTGCAAATTACAAATAATATAGCAAGATTATATTATTATCTCAAAATTCATTATTACATAACTGATCAACAAGCTGGGTTGTTACAGAATGGGCTCCACCACGCACAAACTTCGTCCTCGAAGTTAGCTATGTTCGAACAGACTGGGATATGTTGCTTTCATGACATCTCTGGATTCCCAAGACTGATGCGAACCTTTGTGGTGTTTCCACTGGACAAGCACCATCTGTATTTCTTTATTCCGAAGCTTTTTGGTCTTCGAGTCCAGAATACGTTCTGGCTCTTCAACCACGCGAAGCTTCTCATCAATTTGCAAGTTAACGTGTGGTATCTGCACTTCTCTTTCGTCTGCTAAACTCTTTCTCAAGTGACTAACATGGAATACAGGATGTATTCCAGCTAAGTCCGCTGGTAGATCAAGACGATAAGACTGATTCCCAATCTTTTCAACAATCTTGAACGGACCAATAAATCTCGGAGCTAACTTGTTTCTTTTAATGAACCGTACCACATTCTTCATTGGGGATACTTTCAACATCACCCAATCGTTAACTGCAAAACTGATTGATCTGTGCCGGTTGTCATAATATGACTTCTGCCTGCTTTGAGCTTCAAGAATATTTCTTCTAACAAGTTGAATCTTTTCATGAGTCAACTACAGAAGGGCAGGTCCTGCTATTGGCGATTCACCTGTTTCGCGCCAACAGGTAGGAGTTCTGCATTTTCTTCCGTACAAAGCTTCAAAAGGAGCCATCTTGATTGTAGAATGATAACTGTTGTTGTAAGAGAATTCGACCAACGGCAAGTGGTCATCCCAGTTACCACCTAAATCAAGAATGCAGGCACAAAGCATATCTTCGAGAGTTAGGATAGTACGCTCACTCTGGCCATCTGCATTTGGATGATAAGCTGTACTCATAGAGATTCGAGTACCCATTCCGTCTTGTAGAGCTTGCCAGAATCTGGATGTGAAACGACTATCACGATATGATACGATAGATTTCGGCACACCATGTCGTGAAATTATTTCAGTGATGTATATCTGTGCCAATCTATCGAGGGAATATGTTTCTTTCATCGGTATGAAATGTGCTGATTTCGTTAAACGATCAACGACTACCCAGATAGAGTCGTGTTGTCTTTTGGTCTTTGGCAGCTTCGTAATGAAGTCCATTGTTATATGCTCCCACTTCCATTCAGGAACTGGCAGTGGTTGCATATCCCCGAAGGGTTTCTAGTGTTCTGCGTTAACCATCTGACATACTTTGCAGCTTTCAACACATTTTCCGATGTCTTTCTTCATTCCTGGCCACCAGTAATCAGCTTTCAGATCAAAATACATCTTTGAGCTGCCAGGATGAATAGATAACTTGGACTGATGAGCTTCGGATAGAAGAGTGCTACGGATTGAACCATACTTAGGAACCCAGATTCGGTTTCCCTTGAGACAGTGAAGTCCCAAATGGTTCAGAGTCAGAAATTGTAACTGCCCTTTAAGATTTTCAGAATCAATATTCTCTTCTTTCAGTGCCTCGGCTTGAGCAACTTTGATGTTTTCAATAAGATCAGAAGAGAACATAACTGGAGTTAGGGCATAACAGCACTTTTCTGGATATACTTTTCTACTCAACGCATCCGCGACAACATTTGCTTTGCCGGGATGATATAAGATCTCGCAATCATAATCCTTGATAAGCTCCAAGGATCAACGCTGTTTCATGTTCAGATATTTTTGAGTGAAAAGGTATTTGAGACTCTTATGATCGGTGTAGAGCTGACACCGAGTCCCATATAGATAGTGACACCAGATTTTCAGCGCAAAGGTAACAGCAGCCAACTCAAGATCATGAGTTGGTGCACTTTTCTCATAGTCTTTTAATTGCCTTGAAGCATAGGCAATTACTTTTCCCCTTTGCATCAGAACACATCCTAAGCCAGTACCAGAGGCATCGCTATAGACAACGAAATCATCATTACCTTCTGGCAAGGCTAGGATCGGCGCTTGAATCAACTTTTGCTTCAGAATATCAAATGCCTCTTGCTGTTTATTGGACCAAACGAAAGGAGTATTCTTTCGTGTTAGCATTGTAAGCGGCACAGCAATCTTTGAGAAGTCCTTTATGAATCGCCGATAATAACCGGCCAATCCAAGGAAACTTCGGATTTCAGAGGCATTACGAGGCGTTTGCCATTTCTGAACGGCCTCGACTTTCGAAGGATCAACGGATATTCCTTCGCCAGAAACAACATGGCCAAGGAATTGAATCTATAAGATAATCAAGATAGAAATTCAAGTTCTGATGTGAATCATAAAATAGTTAAGGAAACAGCTCAAGACATATATAATAGAGATTATACCTGTCTAAGCCAGAATTCACACTTAGAAAAGTTTGCGTAGAGTCTTTCTTTTCTTAACAACTCTAGCAACTGTCGCAGATGAACGGAATGATCAACCTCCGTTTTGGAGTAAATCAGAATATCGTCTATGAACACGATAACGGATTTATCCAACATTGGTCTGCACACGCGATTCATGAGATCCATGAATGCCGCTGGTGCATTTGTTAAGCCGAACGGCATCACGAGAAATTCGTAATGACCGTATCTTGTACGGAAGGCTGTCTTCGGTATATCCTCATTTCTAACTTTCAACTGATGATACCCAGAACGGAGATCTATCTTTGAGAAATAACTAGCTCCTTGTAGTTGATCAAACAGATCATCAATCCTGGGCAAAGGATATTTATTCTTTATGGTGACTTTGTTCAACTCGCGGTAGTCGATGCACATACGGAAGGTTCCGTCTTTCTTTTTAACAAATAGAACTGGTGCACCCCACGGAGAAGAACTCGGTCGGATAAACCCCTTCTCTAACAGCTCTTGCAGTTGCTTAGACATTTCTTGCATTTCTGCAGGTGCAAGTCTGTATGGAGCTTTTGCAATAGGAGCCGCACCAGGAACCAAGTCAATACTAAACTCGACTTGACGTTCCGGTGGCACTCCGGAAATATCGTCAGGGAATACGTCTGGGAACTCACAGACGATAGGAATACCGGACAAAGATTTCTTTTCAGAGTTGGATTCAGATGAAACATAACAGATATAAGATTCGTGACCCTTAGATAAGTACTTATGCGCTTTTTCAACAGATATGAAACAATGTGCACCTTTCCGCTTCTCACCCTTGATCTCAAGTACTCGGCCGTCTGAAGACTTGATTCTGATGACTCGCCGGTTGCAGATAATTGTAGCCTCGTTGTTCATTAGCCAATCCATGCCGATGATGACATCAAATTCTTTTAACGGAATCGGGATGAGGTCGAGATTAAATACGATATTATCAACAAGTAGTGTGCAATTACGATAAACGGAATTAGCCATAACAAAATTGTTACTAGCTGTCTCAATGTCTAGTATCACAGATAGCTTTGATGGAGACTTATGTAATCTTTGTGCAAAAGAAGTCGATATGAAGGAACGACTCGCGCCGGAATCAAATAGTACTCGGGCAGGAATAGAGTTAAGCAGAAACATACCGGTAACTACGTCAGGTGTTTCTTTTGCTTCCTCGGCTGTGATTTGGAAAGCTCGAGTCCTTGCAGTCGGCGTTGTAGCAGAACTTTTCCCCGTAGAACCTCCTGCTGATGATTGAGACTGATAACATTGCCCGCTTCGACACTGGTACATGAAGTGTCCTCTCTTACCACATTTCGCACATCCTCGTCCCTGCTGTGGACATTCCTCACTGCTGTGACCGATCATATTGCACGCAAAACAAGTAACATCTTCTGGATTGCACAACCCCATATGTGACTTTCTGCATCGCTTGCAGAATCGTGGCTCGTTCGTTAAGGAATAAGCTTGTGCTTTCTGCGGTGAACTATGTTGATGAAATTGCTGAGATTGTGACTGAGACTTATTTGGCTTAAAGAATCTGCCAAATCTTTGTTTCTTTGGAGGAGACGGATTCATCGGGTTAGTAGACGGAGCATAAAGCTGATCGCCGTACTCTAAGTATCCTCGCTCGATCTGTCTCGCTGCTTCTACCATTTCCAGATAACTCTTATATTTGATAGCGCTCATCGGATGTCTGTATCTTGGATTGAGTCCTACACGGAATCTATTCATCTTTCTTTTTTCGGTAGCAACTTGGTATAAGGAATAGCCGCATAGTCTTGAGAATTTGTGCTCGTATTCATCAACAGTCTTTGTACCCTGAGTCAGCTGCATCAATTGGACTTCCATCTTATCTTGTTGATCGACTGGACAGTACTTTGCGTTGAACATGTCGAGAAATTGGTTCCATTCTAGAGTCTGAATTATTTCTTCGCCATATATGCTTCTCTGGGTTTTCCACCAGGCACGTGCAGCACCGACAAATAACGCGGATGCATAACTTACTTTCTTGGAGTCTAAGCAGTCAGAGATTCTAAAGATCTCTTCGGTATGACTAATCCAATCCATCGCCTGAATTGGATTCACTGTTCCTTCAAAATTCAATGCACCGCTAGCTTTAAAATCCTTAAATTTGCAGCCTTTTGGCTGAGCAGTTTGGGTTTCAGGATTAGATTTATCAGAATCAGATTCATTGGTCTGGACTTGCTTTTCTTTTCTCTTATTTTTCTTTTCTTCACGTCTTTTAGCTTCGGCCTCATCTCTGGCCTGAAACTGTTCTTGCATTATTTTGTTCTGTTGTTTTGAGTGTTGGGCTAAGAGTTGTTGCATCATTTCAAACATTTGTTGTGGATTCATATTGCTGGAAATATCACCTGATCCTGATCCTGACATCTTCTACTGAAAATTAAAAATCAATTAACTATCAGTTTATAGACTTAGATCTATGTACCCTTTTTCCCATCCTAACAGTCTGTACATCCTATCTCAGTTCAAACCACCAAAATGATTGATACATATGTATTGCTTCAGTTTGAGATCAAGTATACTTACGTAATACTTGATTCACTCAAACTAGTGCTCTGATACCATCCTGTGAAGACCTCCCCTTACGGGGCAGTGCTCACTAGTCTAGGTCCCACAAATGGTGCAGAACGATATCAACCATACTAAGATAGGGTAATTAATTGCGGAATTAAAAATTACATGTACATACAGATTAGGATTTAAGTTTACATATTTCAAAATAAAGTTATAAAAGGGTAACATCTAATCTAATCATAATATCATACATTACATCAAATCTACCCAGAACCACCACAATTGTTGTCTTCCAATCAGTACCAGAAAGATTTGTTGAGTAGTGGTCTAGAAAATCTTCAAAACTTGGATCTTGAATGACCTAAGTACTAGGTCCTGCAGGTGATTTTCCTTTGGCTTTTCCTGTAAAATATTAATGCAACATCTGTAAGCAAAGCTTAGTGAGTTTATAGATTTTCAATATCAACATGCGTGTCAAGCGGAGTCATTAGTCTTAGCGTGATATGTCTTGGCTGCCGCTACAGCCCTCATGATTGAGATATAGTATCATAAGATCGGATGATGTTCAAGCCACACTCACGCTTAAATCGTGGGGATCAGCCACATACTGGGCTAGCTACCAGTAAGTCAATATGGCGGAACATCGGAGGTCATAACCAATTCATAAGAACTGGTGAAATAGCCGGGTCTAGAACAATAGACCATAAGGGCTAGTCAAGCTGAATCAATCTATCAAAGGTCTGATCAATAATGGAAGCATATGTCTTAGAAGTCATGATAGCAATGAATCATAAGGCAAAGTCTGAAGCAATATTAAATGCAATATGATAAGATAATCAAATAGCTATCATGATCCACTGGGCAACACCCATCCATGGTGTGCACAGGTCTCAATCCAGCTGATAAATGAATGTCAATAAATCTAACAGCAGCAATATATCTCAACCGGATCTATGCATGTTCAATCTGAATATCTATAACTCACAGGTCTGGGTCTTGGTCAAACAGATATATGAATCTGCCACCTGAGTTATCTCAGGATTTTGTCAATCTGTAATCTGTCAATTCTTTTCAAATCAGAGACCCGCTTTCAAGTCTTTAAGTCTTTAAATCTTTGTTCAGATAATAACTGAACCTGTTCAAATTCATTCATGATAATATCATGTTAATTTCATCGTCTGTATCATCATCATTATCATGAAATTTCATTATTTCTTTTGGTCATTAAAATCTGTAATTCTATCTGATTCTGATAACTGATATCTTGTCAATCTTTCATTAAATTCTCATAAGTTCTCTTTTTCTTATATATATATATATATATATATATATATATATATATATATATATATATATATATATATATATATTTATATTTATATATAAATCATTTAATTTATTGAAATGTCAAAAATTCATAGAAGTTGGATTTTCGGATCATAATTTCGGATCAGCCCGGATTGGGATCCGGATTCGGATCATCCGGATCCGGACATCTGAATTAGCATATATCCGAAATGGTACCCGAATTGGCTTCATCCGAATTAAGCATTTGACCGAATTAGGATCAATATAGGCACCGAATTCGGATCCTTCAAGATCCGAGATGTTATATCCGAAATCGGGACCATGCCAGATCCGAATTAATATCCGAATTGGGAACCGAAGTGGTGCATCATCCGAATTCGGACATATCCGAATTCGGATCCTTCATGTTCATAAATTTCCAGATTTGTTCTTGGTGTTCTTGGCTATACTCATACGGATTTTACATAATAAATCTCAAAAACACTCTTTATTAACATGCAATGTTATATAAAGTTGTATTAACATTATTTGAGTATTTTTATATAATTTCTTTGGTCAAAAACATCTTAATTTAATCAAGATCATGCCAAAAATATGAAATTTGTCAAGAACACATTTTTGTCCAAAAATTCCGATTCTTAATTAATTTTGAATGATCCAACTCATGATTTTAGTTTCTATCACTTTTATATGCATAATTTTATCATTATCTACTAAAATCCTATACATGCAACATATAAATTCTCATTTTAATTCTTTGGTTTCGGTTCTTCACCAAACCGAACCAAAATCTTAAATTCTTGAAATTTAAGTCAAGAATTACCTCAAATCTTGTAGTTCCTTGTTGATTAATTGTTGTTGTAACTCCTCCTTAACTTCAATTCCAAATTCCTTGCAAAATTTATGGATTTCTTGTTGAATTTGTTGAGATAGCCGAGAGTTAGTGAGAGATTAGAGAGAGAGAGAGTAAAATTGAAATTAATGATATTAATTGATCATAATTTCGGTTTTTATATCTTATTTAATTTTAACCCACTTCTATTTTTGTATAATACATCTCTTTTATTTTACTCAATTAAATCATAAATATAATTTAAAATTATATTTCCTTAACAAATTTTCATTCTTAATCATTATTTGCAAATTACAAATAATATAGCAAGATTATATTATTATCTCAAAATTCATTATTACATAACTGATCAACAAGCTGGGTTGTTACACTAACTTTCAAGGATTAATAAGTTCGATGAAACTTCATTGAACACTTGAATAGTATTACACAACAACATAGTAACCCTTTTTATTTGAATATGACTACTAGCTTATTTAATCTCTATTGACAAGTTACTATTCAAGTTCTAATTGAATCAATAGTCTATAATCATGGCTTAATAATCTTAAACAATAGGAATTTCTAGCAATAAATTTTCAACTCCAATTAAAAATTTCTTTATTTATCTCAAAAATACTTGCAAGAAGTTCAACTGCAAAATTGTTTATTACGTCATGATAAACTATTGATGACAGATACAAAAATAGTGTCCAGCAGAGTACTCTATAAGATGTCTCTTTATGCTCCCACTGGTCCCGTAATTTCTTTTTACTTCATTTTAGTCATTGCACACATTATGCATAAAATTTTTGTTCAACTGGCTATCACATATCCAAGAACAATAGATGTGAGAAATTCAGATTCTCGAAGTCTCATTGCGGTCAGCGCTGACCCTTTCCAAGTTCCTGGGACTATCTTTTCCAGTACCTAGTTTCCTGGCACTTAAAGCATTTGTGATCCTTGGCTTTGACTTCTCTGGTTCTAGGCTTTAGCTACTTCTTAGCTATAACCTCCGGCTTGGGAACTTCCTTTCCCTTCTGTCTCTTTCCTTTTCCTCTCTTGCTAATCATTCCCTCAGCAGTTTAGAGCATTTGAGGCAACCCACTCCAACTAATTTAACTGTTCCATATGGGAATACCTCGGCAACAGAATAAGGGCAGTCCAATGAGAGATTACCTTACCTGGGAACAGCCTTATGCGTGAATTATAAAGTAGAACCTAATCGTCGGCCTTAAAGTCCTTAGGCTGAATCTGCGCATCGTGCCTCTTCTCCTTGTAAATTCGGGCACTCTCATATGCCTGATCTCTCAACTCATCGAGCTCGTTCAACTGAAGTTTCCTGTGGTCACCTGCAGACAACAAATCAAAGTTAGACCATTTGAGTGCCCAGTAAGCCTTATGTTTTAATTCCAATGGCAGATGACATGCCTTGCCATATACCATCTTATATGGGGAGCAACCTATAGGGAGGGGTCTTATAAGCAGTGCGGATTGCCCAAAGTGCATCATCTAACTTATTTGTTCATCCCTTCCTATGCTCTCCTACGGTTCACTCAAGAACCCTCTTTAAGGCTCATTTGTAATCTCAGACTGTCCATTGGTTTGCGGATGGTAGGCTGTAGCTAGCCGGTGAGTAACACCGTATCACTGTAGAATCTTATCGAACTAAGCATTACAAAAATGTGTGCCTCTATCACTAATGATAGCTCTTGGTGAACCAAATCAAGTGAAAAGATTTTTAAGAAATGAACATACAACCCTAGCATCGTTGGTGGGTATTGCTTGTGCTTCAACCCATTTGGAAACATAGTCGATAGCAACTAGGATGTATTTATGACCACGAGAGGGAGGAAAAGGGACCATAAAGTCGATGCCCCACACGTCAAAGATCTCACACATCTGAAAAGTGTGTCGAGGCATCTCATTCCGACTTGAGATGTTTCTTTGACGCTGACATGCATCACAACTCTTAACCAGATCTTTGTCATCTTTGAATATCGTTGGCCAGAAGAAACCGTCATCAAACACTTGCTTGGCTGTGGCATTGGCCCTGTGATGACCACGTGTAGGACCTAGGTGGCATTCACATAATATTTGGAATGCCTCATCGCCAAACACACACCGACGAATGATCTGAACGGCACATACACGAAATAGATAAGGGTCATCCCAGAAGTAGTTCTTAACGACTCGCAAGAACTTCTTCTTTTGTTGATGAGTTAACCTTTTAACCAACATGCTACCCGCCTAATAGTTTGCATAGTCAGCAAACGATGGGCAGTCATTTGTTGCCTATACTGCACATAAGGACTCATCAGGGAATCTCTCTTTGAACTCAGACTCATTCAAAGGAGGTAAGTCTGAATTTTCTAATCTCCTCAAATGATCTGCCGCGAGATTCTCTGATCCTTTCTTGTCTTTGATCTTAATATCAAACTCCTGGAGAAGAAGAATCCATCGAATTAAACATGGTTTTGCGTCATGCTTCTGAAACAAGTATATCAGAGCTTCATTGATCAGTATAGACCACTGTTTTCAAGAGAACCAGATATGATTGGAACTTCTCAAACGTATAAACCACATCAGTGTAAGTATGCTGAGGGTCTGTAAGAGTCTTACTCGCAAAGTATATGGCTTTAAATCATTTATTCCGATGCTGACCTAACACTGCCTCAATAGCAAAGTCACTCGTATCACACATAAACTCAAATGGCGACTCCCAGTCGGGGGCCACCATGATAGGGGCAGTGGTTAGCTTCTAATTCAACGTGCGAAAGGATTGTAATATTCATCATCGAAGACAAATGTTGCATCTTTCTCAAGGAACCGACTTAACAGACGTGGGATGAGGCAGCTTAGATATAGTCTCAACCTTAGCCCTATCTACCTCAATTCCCTTGCTCGAGATCTTGGGTCCTAACACTATACCCTCTCGGACCATGAAATGATGCTTTTCCCAATTAAGAAACAAATTGGTCTCCTCACATCGGGTTAGCATCTTCTCTAATTTAGTCAGGCAGTCCGTGAAAGAGTTACCAAACACAGAGAAATCATCCATGAAGACCTCAACACACTTCTCGATCATATCATGGAAGATGGCTACCATACACCTCTGTAATGTCGAAGGAGCTTTGCACAAAGAAAAAGGCATGTGCCTATATGTGAACGTCCCATAAAGGCATGTAAATGTAGTCTTGTCCTAATATTGGGGGCTAATCGGGATCTAAAAGTATCCTGAGAAACCATCCAGGAAAAAATAGAACCCGTTTCCAGATAGTCGCTCAAGCATCTGATCAAAAAAGGGCAAAGGAAAGTGATCCTTACGAGTTGCATCATTAAGCTTGTGGTGGTCAATGCAAACTCGCCATCCAGTGACTATCCTTGAAGGAATCAGCTCGTTCTTGTCATTCTGAATAACAGTCATGCTCCCCTTTTTAGGGACTACATGCACAGGAATCACCCACGGAGAGTCAGAAATAGGATATATCAACCCGACATCAAGAAGCTTCAGTACTTCTTTCTTAATAACATCGTGATTCTTCGAGTTCACTCTCCGTTGGGTTGGATAATAGGCTTGATGTCCTCCTCCATCAAAATCTTGTGGGTGCAATAAGCAGGACTAATGCCTTATATATCGGTAATCTTCCACGCAATAGCCCGCTTATGCTCTTTCAGGACTCGCAAGAGTTGTGCCTTCTCTACACTAGAAAGATCCTTGTTGATAATAACTGGCAACTAAGATTGCCCCTCTAAATAGGTGTACTCAAGATGAGATGGCAGCTCCTTAAGTTCGAGAGTCAGAGGATCTTCAATAGACATCTTAGATATGACTAGCTCATCATGATTTACAGGTACAACCTCCTCAGTAGGTGGAGATGTATCAAAGGCACACAAATCAACGGGATCGTCAGAGTGGACAATGAAACCAGATTCTAAAGAAATCGGATACGAGGATAGATCATCATGAGTAATACAATAATTTACATATAGTGATAGAGATGTCTCATGTCCCGACATCAATGACTTCAACAACTTCTCATCATCCTTAGGATAATGCTATCTATCAGAGAAGTGTGAAGACTTAACGAAACAAATGGACTCAGCCGTGTCATTAAGCTTTTGCATCACCTTATCAACATCAAAACTAACTCGCTCATTCCTAATCCAATGCATAAGCTTCTTATCAAATACATCAATGATAGCAACGGACGTAGCTAGGAAAGGTCTTTATAGAATGAGCGGTACAGTGCAGTCTTTGCTCATGTCCATGATCACAAAGTCGTCAGGGAAAACAAATTTATCCACTTTCACCTGCATATACTCAGCAATGCCCTATGGGAACTTAACTGATCTATCGTCTAGCTGAATAATCATGCGTATAGGTTTAGGAACTCCTAACCCTAACCGAGCATGTAACGAAGAAGGCATGAGATTAATGCTTACTCCTAGATCAGCAAGAGCATTAGTAACGTGGAGAGGCCCTATATGACAAGGCATCATGAAACTACTCGGATCATCTTGCTTAACTGGAATCTTGTTTTGGAGGATAGCTGAACATTCGACATTCATGTCAACTCTAGCTAAATTCTCAAGCTTCTGACGATTAGAAAGGAGGTCTTTCATAAACTTGGCATACTTGGGTATATGTGTAATTGCATCAACAAATGGAATGTTGATCTGCAACTGTTTCAACAGACCCAAAAACTTACCTTATTGCTTACCTTGCACCTATTTTTTCAACCGATTAGGATATGGGATAGGTGGTTGGTAAGGATTTGCTGCAGGGACTTTCGGAGATGGGACTTTGTTGGACTCACTAATCTTGGTGGATGCACTTGGTCCATAATGGTCGCTAGCCTTTTCTCAACTGAGGGTGATGAAGGACGAGGTGGGGGGTTAGACGGTTCAGGACCTTTGGTTGTCTTTCCACTTCTTGTCACAACCATCTTTGCTTCCCCCCTAGGATTCAGAATTGTATTACTAGGAAGCTCTCCTGACTGCCTCTCATTCAAAGTCTTAGCCATCTAACCAAGATGATTCTCGAGATTCTTCATCGCTGATGGCTGATTACGATTAATTTCGGACTGCTCGGCCATGTACATTGCCATCATCTCTTCCAAACTCAGCTTCTCTTGAGAGGAAGTGTTTTGGTTCTACCCTTGATATTGTTGCTGATGGCGAGGATTATGAAGAATTTGAACATTATGGTTTGGTGCAAATCCCTAGCCACGAGGTTGGAACCTCTGTTTTTGCCGATGCTCAAAATCTTAGTTATACCCCTGATTATACACTCCCGAACTACCTTGATTGTAACGTCCTGAATTACCCAGGTTGTAACCCGCGTGAGGGTTAAACTGTGGGCGAGGGTAAGCGAACCCTGGATGTCGATCACGTGGGGGATGAGAAAGCCCCTAAGGTCTAAAGATGTTTTGAGATGACTAATTCAGATTATTATTGGGTCTCGGAAAACCTTCGGGTGTGTACATGATGATGAAGCTGACATTCATAACTAAAATGAGATCCACCACAATGTTCATGTGACACCTTTGCCACATTAACCACCAATTACAAGACACCCAGGATTAATCACCAACATACAATAACATAATGATCTGATAACCTAGTTTAAGTGCGGAAGCATTAAAATACATAAATAAAGTAAAGCAACAATGTCAAACATCCTACTGTACTACAAGGTACCGGATCTAAGTCTACATACAAAATTCAATTATTACACATCAAGAATATATTACAACATTGTCCCAAAGCACATTTACCGATTGAGTAGTAGATATCTTCCAAAACTTCACAAACGACCTAACTAGAAGGTCCAACGGCAGATTTCCCTTTTCCTGTAAAAATAAAGCAACTGAGAGGTAAGCGAATGCTTAGTGAATACACAGATTACGCATTTTATAAATCTTTATGAAGCCCCAAGAGTAACACCGATGACAAACATCGTATACCCTCTTCGTACACCAAGTACAGAATCAGAGCCGCAGCCCCTTCGAGCCCAAAGCTCGGCATAAAACATACCATCTGAGACAAACGTACGATCGGGGATGACATACTGCCTACCAAAACCTCGGAGGGATCAGCTCCGGGTCATATAGCGCAGTAACATCGGAGTAATTGATGCGACCCACCGGTCCATCACTAGATGCACAACAAACGAAACGAACATGCAACAAATATGAATGTGCATCTAAATCTACACAACTTAGTAGAGTTCCAAATAACAATTGAAGCAACACGTCTCAGCAGGCAAAAGCTATCATAAAACAGATATAAACATGCGAAATCTACTGTACTCACAGTGGGTGCGTAAATAAACTTTAACCAATATTATTTCTCCTCGGGATTTCAACCGGATCCACAAAGTACCCCACTGTGGGTTAAACAACACCACAAGGGACCTGTAAGTCAGTTGCAATAATACCTCATGTCAAATAACTTGTTTAATTTTGTAAAACCAAATTTTATAAGTTTGCAACATTTGATCCCCGTTTCGGATTCAAGATAAATTTGAATCCCATTTCTGACCATAGCTAAATTCAAACCACAACTAAGTTTCAACCCATCTCAGGTTCGAACCCAATCCTTTGAATAACTTTTGTTATTAATATGTTGACTATAGGTTTTATCCATTATATTCGAGTATAGCACCAAATTCGGCTCAAATGCTACATTCTAGAACATTAAATTCGACTATGGTTACATAAGTTAGAATTATACATCATCAAATTCGAATTTAATAACTAAATTCGAATCCTAGACTTGATTTGATGGACAAATTCGAATGTCCTAGTTAAATTCGAAGGCCTCATTCAATTTTTAAATGTTAAATTCGAAGGCAAGGGGTTAAATTTGATTACCCATTCGAATTTATGGCTAAAATCGAAGCCTTATTCGATTTTAAGGGTTAAAGTCGAATCCATATTCGAACTTAGCATAAAAATCGAGTTTGTTCATGTATTTCGAGTTTGTTATTGGCATTCTCGAATTTGTTCATATTTACAGCTTAAATCATACATTTCTAAGTCTAAAAATCACAAATATGTTAAATATTAAGCCTAGTTTCGATCATATTATACATACTCTATCATATTCTTGTTAAAACTCAAGCCAAACTAGCTTCATTCACGCAATAAATGATAAATTCGAATTTCTATCATCAAAACCGAACATATAGAAACTTAAAAGGTCGATTCTTACCTCAAATTCGTACGAGATCACAAATGCAACCGTAGATTGTTGTAGTACTCCTCGAGATCTTTCCGATGACGTATAGAACTCGATAATCGGCCAATGGGTTTGAGAGATAATCTAGAGAGAAGGTAGAGAGAATTCTAGAGAGAGAGTCTAGAGAGAGAGAGAGTAAATGTAAAAATGAAAGGCATTTGGCCTTTTTATTCCCATCTTTCCCATTTTGCACATTTCACCCCTCAACTTAACCGGTTCCATGAAATACTGATTTATTCTTAGTTTTATCATCACTAACTTTTATAATTCATAATACTCCATAATAATAATTCAGAGTTCTCAATTTTCTTAAAATAACAACAAACTTTTAAATATCCCAAATACATAATCATTGTTCATAATTCAGCTTAATTATAAATTATCCATCTAAATAAATCTGAATTACAGTAATTGAATTCGAGGATGTTACAACATGGGCTCCACCACGCTCTAACTTCGTCCTCGAAGTTATTTGACTTCAAACAACTGCGGATATTTCCTTAACATGTCAACTTTAGTCTCCCATGTATGATTGGCTCCCTTACGATGCTTCCAACGTACAAGCACCATTTCGATCTCTTTGCTTCTCAATTTCTTTACCTTAGTATCTAAAACACATTCCGGCTCTTCAATATACCGGAGCCTTTCATCAACTTGCAGCTCAGTGTGGTCTGCCCAATCCTCATTTCCAGTATTAAACGATTTCCTGAGATTCCCAACATGAAACACCGGGTGTATGCCCGACATCTCTTCAGGCAATTCCAAACGGTATGACTGATTTCCTACTTTCTCGGTTATCTTAAATGGTCCGATAAATCTCGGAGCCAACTTTCCTCTTTTCACAAATCGTGTAACACCTCTCATAGGTGACACTTTCAAATAAACCAATCATTCACCTCAAAATTGATTGGTTTGTGCCTTCTATCGTAATAACTTTTTTGACGATCCTGGGCCGCCTTCATGTTCTACCTAATCAACTGTATCTTCTCGTTTGTTTCTTGAAGCAATGCCAGCCCAGCAATCGGCGTTTCTCCAGTTTCTCTCCAACACGTAGGATTCCTACACCTTCTCCCATATAATGCCTCAAACGGCGCTTTCTTGATCGTCGCATGGTAACTGTTGTTGTACGAGAACTCTATCAGTGGCAAATGATCGTCCCAATTGCCACCGAGATCCAATACACAAGATCTCATCATATCCTCTAGGGTAAGGATTGTTCGTTCACTTTGACCATCGGTTTGGACGATAGGCCGTACTCATAGCTATTCTCGTTCCCAACCCTTCTTGTAATGCCGACCAGAAATTAGAAGTAAACCGGCTATCTCGATCCGATACTATGGACTTAGGCACTCCATGCCTATAAACAATCTCAGTCACATAAATCTGAGCCAATCTCTCAAGCGAGTAATTTTCTCTAATCGGTATAAAGTGTGCCGACTTAGTTAACCTATCGACTATCTCCCAAACTTCATCGTGCTGACGCCTAGTTTTCGGCAGTTTTGTAACGAAGTCCATAGTGATGTGTTCCCACTTCCATTCCGGAATGGGAAGCGGTTGCAGACTGCCATAAGGTTGCTGATGTTCGGCTTTCACAAGCCGGCAAGTCCTACATCGTTCAACGTACTAGCCGATATCCTTCTTCAATCCCGGCCACCAGAAGTCTGCTTTAAGTTCATTGTTCATCTTTGTACTTCCAGGATGTATAGAAAACTTAGATTGATGCGCCTCTTCAATGATCACTCGTCTCATTCCACCAAACTTCGGCACCCAAATCCTCCCGTATACACCTTTCAATCCCGACTCACTTGTTTCCATATTCTTCATCTGTACCCTTATATCTTCATCACCAATGTTTTCATCTTTCAAGGCTTCTTCTTGAGCGGCTTTAACATCATCAATTATTGTGGAAGTTAACATAGTAGACGTCATTACGTAACAACAATTCTTAGAGTAAGCCTTACGGCTTAATGCATCGGCTACTACATTAGCCTTTCCCGGGTGATAAAGGATTTAGCAATCATAATCCTTTATAAGTTCCATAGATCGTCTCTGCCTCATATTGAGCTCCTTCTGACTGAAAATGTATTTCAAACTCTTATGATCCGTGTAGAGTTGACACTTAGTCCCGTACAGATAGTGTCTCCATAATTTCAAAGCAAATGTAACTGCGGTTAACTCCAAATCATGAGTCGAATAATTCTTCTCATGCTGCTTTAACTGTCTTGAAGCATATGCTATAACCTTTCCACGCTGCATCAGTATAGCGCCTAATCCCAATCTTGATGCATCAGTGTATACTACAAAATCCTCATTGCCCTCTGGTAGAGCAAGTATCGGCGCTTCACTTAGCGTCTTCTTCAAAATATCAAACGCCTCTTGCTGCACGGTTTCCCAAACAAAAGGTGCATTCTTCTTTGTCAATGCAGTTAAAGGAACTGCAATATTTGAAAAGTCCTTTATAAATCTCCTATAGTAGCCCGCCAGTCCAAGAAAACTCCTAACTTCTGTAGCTGAACGAGGCGGCTCCCAATTCTTTATCGCTTCTACCTTAGCCGGATCTACTGAAATCCCAGCCCCCGAAATCACATGTCCTAGAAACTGTATCTGTTGTAGCCAAAACTCACTTTGAGAATTTGGCATACAACCTTTCCTTTCTTAACAACTCCAATAATTCCTTTAGGTGATCATCGTGTTCAGCCTCGGACTTAGAGTACACCAAAATGTCATCAATAACACGATTACTGACTTGTCCAACATCGGTCTGCACACTCTATTCATCAAATCCATAAAGACAGCTGGGGCATTGGTTAACCCGAAAGGCATAACCAAGAACTCGTAATGCCCATAACGTGTCCTGAAAGCTGTCTTCAGTACATCTTCTTCTCTTACTTTCAACTGATGGTATCCCGACCTCAAGTCAATCTTGGAGAACACACTAGCCCCATGCAACTGATCAAATAAGTCGTCTATCCGTGGCAGCGGATACTTGTTCTTAATGGTCAACTTATTCAGCTCCCGGTAATCAATGCACATTCGCATTGTGCCATACAAACAATACCGGAGCTCCCCACGGTGACGAACTCGGTCGAATGAAGCCCTTGTCCAACAACTCTTGAAGTTGTTTCATCATCTCTTGCATCTCAGTAGGAGCAAGACGATAAGGAGAACGAGCTACCGGTGCAGCTCCAGGGATCAAGTCAATTCTAAATTCCACTTGTTTCTCAGGCGGCACGCCAGACAAGTGTTCCGGAAACACATCCGGGAATTGTGAAACAACAGGCACATCGGCCAAAGTCCTCTTCTTAGTCTTAGCATCAATCGCCTATGCTAAGTAAGCGTCACACCCCTTTGCAACAAGCTTTCGGGCTTTTGCAATAGTCAGCAAACACAGATCCCCACTTCTCCTATCCCCATATATACATATCTCACGCCCCTCCGGAGTAGTTATCTTTATCATACGATTCTTACAGACTATGTGGGCTTCATTTTCTATCAACCAGTCCATTCCGATAATCACATCAAACTCGCTGAACTCTATCAGAATCGGATCTAAATTGAAGACTAAATCTTCAGTTACTAATGTGCAATTACGGTATACGTGATCTACCTTGACTAGAGTGTTGCTAGCAGTTTCAATATCAAGTATACCAGACAACTTAGACAGTGGCATAGCAAGTCGTTGTGCAGAAACAGTAGACACGAAAGAGCGGTTGGCACCCGAATAAAAAAGAACTCGTGCAGGCAAGGAATTTACAATAAACGTACCCGTGACCACCTCCGGATTTTTCCTAGCTTCCTCTGCCCTAATCTGAAAATCACGAGCCGGTGCCCTTTGTGGCTGGTTCCGGCGGTTGACTGAACCACCACTAGATCCTCCGGATGATCGGGTCGATGATGGAGCGGTAGCTGCTGGAGCATTCTTCCTACAGTTCCTACTATAGTGTTCCCACACCCCACACTTATAGCAAGCATCACCTTTTCGTGGACACTCGCTCTGAAAATGACCCAATTCTCCACAGGAAAAGCAAGCGCGTCCATTAGTACACTTGCCAAAGTGCTCCAGATGACACTTATTACAATATTGCGGCTCGGTGTTGATGGAATAAGCACGAGCGCGACCAGAAGAACCAGACTGTCGGCGATATGACTGTTGAGGCGAATACTGTGAAGACCGGGAAGAACCAGAATATCCTCCCTCACGCTGGCGCTTCGGCGGTGACGGCTGTGTCGGGTTGGTGGAAGCAGCAGCAGACCCAATCGAGTAACCCGACATAATCAGAATCTGCTCTACATTTCTGGCAGCCTCGAGTAAGCCAGCAAATGTAGGGTAGCGAACGTTACTCATAACCCTTCTGATTTCAATATCCAGACCAGCCTCGAACCTGGTCACCTTCCTTTCTTCAGTATCAACTTGATGAGGCGCAAACAGACTCAGCCTCGTGAACTCCACAGCATATTGGGACACAGTCTTAGTCCCTTGCATCAAAGCCATAAACTTTGCCTCCAGTCTTCGGCGCTCATCAACCGGACAGTACTGCTGAGTGAATAAGTCTGTGAACTCAGCCCAAGTCATCACAGAAACCTTCTCCAATGTCAAAGCATTCACCATAGCGTTCCACCACATAAACACATCATTAGTGAACATCGCAGTAGCATACCGAACCATGTCCTTCTCAGCACAGTCGCTGATTCGGAATGTTCGTTCGGTTGCCGTTATCCATTCGAGTGCGGCAACAGCATCTCCTAGTCTATTAAACTCCACAGCACCATTTCCCTTAAAGTCCTTGAAACGACAGCCTCTGGGTTTGTTAGATGACCCAGTATTGTCATCTTGTTCCTCATTGTTGCCCCCTTCCTTTTCCTTGTTCTTTCTCTTATCCTCCCTTCTCTTAGCTTCGGCCTCATCTCGAGCCCGAAACTGATCTTGAATCATCTTGTTCTGCTCAGCCATCATGGCTAGCATCATCTCCCTTGTTTCTTCAGGTGTCATTCCTCCTCCAGACATGTTCTGAAAATGCAAACATATAACTTGTTTAGTAACATGTCATTAATTTAAAGACACCACCCCATTTGTCCCGTATGAAAGTCAATATCCTATGATTACTAGATCGTAACCTATCTTAGTTCAGATCATTACTTAAACCACTACATATCATCACCTAATGTTTGAGACCAAGACCTCACGGACACTTGAATCTCAAACTACTCCTCGTTTCGGATTTAAGATAAATTTGAATCCCATTTCTGACCATAGCTAAATTCAAACCACAACTAAGTTTGAACCCATCTCAGGTTCGAACCCAATCCTTTGAATAACGTTTGTTATTAATATGTTGACTATAGGTTTTATCCATTATATTCGAGTATAGCACCAAATTCGGCTCAAATGCTACATTCTAGAACATTAAATTCGACTATGGTTACATAAATTAGAATTATACATCATCAAATTCGAACTTAATAACTAAATTCGAATCCTAGACTTGATTTGATGGACAAATTCGAATGTCCTAGTTAAATTCGAAGGCCTCATTCAATTTTTAAATGTTAAATTCGAAGGCATGGGGTTAAATTCGATTACCCATATGAATTTATGGCTAAAATCGAAGCCTTATTCGATTTTAAGGGTTAAAGTCGAATCCATATTCGAACATAGCATAAAAATCGAGTTTGTTCATGTATTTTGAGTTTGTTCTTGGCATTCTCGAATTTGTTCATATTTACAGCTTAAATCATACATTTCTAAGTCTAAAAATCACAAATATGTTAAATATTAAGCCTAGTTTCGATCATATTATACATACTCTATCATATTCTTGTTAAAACTCAAACCAAACTAGCTTCATTCACGCAATAAATGATAAATTCGAATTTCTATCATCAAAACCAAACATATAGAAAGTTAAAAGGTCGATTCTTACCTAAAATTCGTACGAGATCACAAATGCAACTGTAGATTGTTGTAGTACTCCTCGAGATCTTTCCGATGACGTATAGAACTCGATAATCGGCCGGTCGGTTTGAGAGATAATCTAGAGAGAAGGTAGAGAGAATTCTAGAGAGAGAGTAAATGTAAAATGAAAGGCATTTGGCCTTTTTATTCCCATCTTTCCCATTTTGCACATTTCACCTCTCAACTTAACTGGTTCCATGAAATACTGATTTATTCTTAGTTTTATCATCACTAACTTTTATAATTCTTAATACTCCATAATAATAATTCAAAGTTCTCAATTTTCTTAAAATAACAACAAACTTTTAAATATCCCAAATACATAATCATTGTTCATAATTCAGCTTAATTATAAATTATCCATCTAAATAAATCTGAATTACGGTAATTGAATTCGAGGATGTTACAGTCCACACCCTTGTTTGATGGCATGCACAGGGTATGATGATGAAGCTTGTGATTGACCATTTGATTGCTTAGTTAGAATGACTATCTGAGCAGTGAGATTAGCAATAGCTTCAGCTTGCTTTGAATCATTTGCCCCCAACCAAAGTATTCACTCGGTGTCTGAGTTTTACTTACAAGCAGATCATCGATTATGTCAAAAGCCTCTTCAGGTGTCCTCTTATACAATAACTCATTACACGCTGAGTCAATCAGTGAGTGATATGTTGGGTGAACATTCTCATAGCAGACCTTGACACGGTGATTAAGTGTCATTTTGTGATTCAGGCATTTCATGATGGACTATTTATATCTTTCCCATGTATCATACAGAGACTCATCAGGTTTCTGCGTAAATTAGAGAATGTCACTCATAAGCTTAGTAGTCCGAGAAGGAGGGCAGAATTTGAGGAGAAACTTGGATTCCATTTCGTCCCAAGTACGAATGAAATTCGAGGGAAGGGACACTTACCACATCATGGCACGTCCTGAAAGAGAATAAGGGAAAAGCATCAGTCGGATTAGCTCCCTCGGAAATTGATTCTCTTTATAACCACCGCATGCTTTGCGGAATTTCTTCAAGTGGGAATACGGATCCTTAGAAGATAGACCACAGAACTATGTGTTATTCTGAACTAAAGCGGTCAGACTCGACTTTAGCTCAAAGTTAACAGCATTGAATCGTGGAATAACTATATTGCCTTCCGAGTCATCAGTGACCAGTTGGTTAAGCTCAAGCATTGTCTCCCGTTCTCCCATTGTGAAAGATGAGGACTCAGAAGAAGTTGAAGATGTGCAGAAAGTGAAGGGCTAGAAATAAGAGGTAACTAAACCCACATTGTCTATGTGACCTTCCTCCAACGGAAGAGGAACAGTATGGTCAATAGAATCAAATAAACTAGAAAGTCCCTTAACTAAAGGGTGCGATTGCTCACGAAGACTATTACGCTTAGGTTCGGAATATGGGCTGACGATGTTTGGATGACGATGACTCATACACCGAACACCCTTCAAAGAAAGACGAAAACAGACAGAAAATTTAACTTTTCAAGGGGATTGCCGTAAAGAGGATCAACTAAACTACCGGTGTTGGTTGTTTCTTAAAGCTTACACTGCTCCCCGGCAACGGCACCAAATAATTGATGCGTGCAAAACACACCTCAGGTTTTAACGTCTAGATGAACCCAAAGTATAAATTACACAACTGGCAGTGTACCAATCGTGTGCAATATAGCTTTATGAATCACCTTAGGATTTATCGAACTCAGGGAATGGAATAAAGAACGGAGACTCCAATACTACAACCTAAACCAATATTGATCTATTGCGGACTTTTTGAGAAAATTGACAACTAGAGGCAATAAATAAAAATAATTAACCGAATAAGTAAAGCAAACTTAGTAACACAATATTAATAAGTTAAACAACGTTTTTTGGCTTTTTCAATTTTAAATAAAAACTAATACTCGCAAAGACTAATTAAACAAAATATCAATCGCAAACAACTAACGACAACTAAATAAAACGAATCAAACAAATGGAAGCAGAATTAAATCAGAATTAACTTAAGTAAAGATCTATAGTAAATTAAAATTTACGAAACTCTTGTATTAAAAAAGCGTCACCGACTTGGAATTAGAAAACTAAAATTAATTGGCGGCGGTCTGAATTGATCGATTAAAGATAAATCTGTTAATAACTAATTATAAATATTCACTTAAGCCCGAATTATGGATTAATTTACCAAAATATTTGATTTCTCCAAATAAAGATTAAATCATGACAAAACATGTGAAGACAATAAAGTTAATTGAAATGAATTACAATATTAACCAACAATCTTATTATCGCAAAAAGATGCTAAAAACTATCAATTAATAACAAGAATTCAACGAACCAACTTTATTTCTTTGGAAATCAAGCCTTACGGATTATTAGTCTTATTATCGCAACACAATGCCTAAAACCTAAAAAACACGCAAAGTTCTAGATCAATAATTCATCACAAATTATTATCGCAATACAATGCCTAGAATATATAATCAATTGTCAACTTTTTCATCCAAACTTTCAATCTTTTTTAAAAACGCAGATTCAACCAACAACTATTTTCGCCAAACAATGCTATAAGACTGATAAAAATCCATTTTTTTAACAAAAATAACTGAAGAACTGTTAGTGCAACCTGTGTGACGATATCAGTCTAAGTATAGATAGTCTTTTGTAATAGATCAGGCTTTGCAAATACAAGTTATATATGTTTGATCTTGTTTGTGTTTGATGTTTACTTAGGTTCAAAGATAAGTTCAAAGGTAAGTACAAAGGTAAGTTCAAAGATAAGTTCAAACATAAGTTCAAAGATAAGTTCAAAGATAAGTTTGAAGGGTTTATCTTAAATTAAGTTTTAAATTAAAATTTTTAATTCCGAAAACAAAAGGTTTAGATAGAATGTCGTGTATGCAAAAATTCCTAGAAATGGACCCGAGGTCAGCAAAGCAAATTCTCCGCCAAAGCTGATGAAACTAGAGGATTACTATTGGTGGAAGGATAGGTTTGCTGATTTCGCTTGATTCAACGACATGCGTATGTGGATATGCATCGATGAGGGATATATTCCTCCTAGGCAAGAGCTTGAAGGCCGACAAAGAGTCTTAACTTATCAGAACATGAAAGATGATGACAAGAAACTTTATGAGGCCGAGAACCGAACATTCTCAATTATATGAATGGAATTACCTCAGGAAATACTTCACACATTAAGGAATCATAGGACTTCTAAAGAGCTATGGGATGCTCTAGAGAAGAGGTGCGAGGGAAATCCAAGGGTACGCAAGGGTAGAACTGAGATTGTGAAGCAACAATTTGCTATATTCAAGGCGCTGAAGAATGAGACGATAGGTGATACAATCACTAGATTCTATCATCTGTTAACTGAACTTGACAATCACAATGTCGAGTATCACGAGACTGAGAAGATAGAAAAACTTCTGGATGCTTTACTAGCGAAGTGGGAGATGTACACGACGTTAATATATCATGATGAATAAAAATTTAAGACTCACTCTTGAAGGAGTTACTGGCACGCTTAGGGCATACAACTTCAAGTTATAGAAGAAAGAACAGGAATTTGAACAGGTTCAAGATCCAGAGATGTACTTTGGAAAATCAAAACCATCTATTGCTAGTGAACTGAAGTCAGGGGCCCCAACATTCTTCTCGGGAGAAGAAACTACTACAGTTGAGACAGAGGACTCATGTAGCAGGGCGTTCTTAGGGTTTTCCAAACCAGAAGAAAAACCCGCGTCTACGTCTCAAGGATATACAAAGATGCCGATGAGCGCAAAATCAACTGTAGATCATTTAAATCTTCTAGCTTCATTTGTCGCAGTGTACGACAATTGCGTTCAAGGGAAAATAAACGATCCAGTGTTATGGGAAGAAGACTACGATCATGTAGATCCTGACGACTTGGAAGAAATGGACCTACAATGGCAACTGGCCATGGTGACTCAAAGGGTCAAGTGGTTAATGAAGAGAAGAGGAAGAAATCTAAACGTTAGCAGCAACAAGGTTGGGTTTGACAAATCTAAGGTAAAGTGCTACAATTGCCAAGGATTGGGACACTTTGCAAGAGAGTGTCAAAGACAAAAAGTGGAAAGCTATCAGATTCTGATCCAAGGGAGATATCAATCTAGTGGTTCTGGGAATCAAGCAACCATCGCTGAACTGTTAACCAATGTGTCATCTAACAGACAGCTTGATGGAACGTATGATTGGAGTACTCATCCGGAGTCGAATGCCAGGACATTTATGGCAGAATTAACTAAGACTAGGGATGAGAGAGCTGAAGAAAAGGCAGAGGACACCCAGCAGGTAGAATCAAGTCCTTTGTTAGTGGAAAAGTCAGAGGCGCAAACCATTCTAAAGTTTGCAGCTCAAATGGCGAATGTGGAGTCCAACCGGAAAAAGGTAACTCTAAACTTTTCTACATTTCACGATTTATGTGTTTCATGTGTTACTTTAAATGATTGATTAAGTCTAGTTCTGGACACACATAACACATTAACAGCTCAAGTTCAATCACTAAAATCAGATAACACTAGTCTTCAAGATATTAAGGAAGATTTGAGGAATAAACTGAAAGCAGATGCTTAGGACGTCATAGTTCTAAAAGACAAGTTAAGTGAACAATGTGTCAGGATAGAAACTTTTTATGAGCATGTTGAAGCTTTGACCAAAGAACTCTCTCTTAAGGATGTAGAGTTTGCCGAATCTTGGGTTAAAGTTGCTGAGGCAAACAGCAAGCTTGAAAAGTTTAGGAACTCGTCTCTAAACCTAGGAAAGATCTTAGAAGCTTAACGGTAGTCTAAGAAGCCAGTAGGCATAGGTTATCAAGAGAGTCCTCCACCGTTCAACAATAACTACGTGCCTCAACCTCAGAATAAAACCACTGAACCGGTTGAATCAGAGGTAGCAACTGTAACTAAATCAGGAAATGATAATTCAACTAAGGCATCTAGCACTACCTCTGAGATTTAAAAAGTCATGTTTGTGCAGTCTACTAGTGACACTATACTAGGAGAAGTTAAACATGTTATTGATAATCGGCAAGAGGAAGTGATCACTGTAGTTGAATCGAAAGAATATGACACTAGTGAGACACCTAAATCAAAGGGTACTTATAAGAAGCCGATTTGATAAGATGTCATGCTTTAAATGTCATTAGAAAGGACATGTTGCGTCTAGTTGTCCTTAAAAGAAAGTGGAGTCTACAACCTCTAAACCAGAGTCTAGACCTACAGTGGGAAAGCAAGATCAACCAAGAACAACACCTATTAATGCTAGCACAAGTGCTTCTCAATATACCGGAGCCTTTCATCAACTTGCAGCTCATTGTAGTCTGCCCAATCCTCATTTCCAGTATTAAACGATTTCCTGGGATTCCCAACATGAAACACCGGGTGTATGCCCGACATCTCTTCAGGCATCATGGCTAGCATCATCTCCCTTGTTTCTTCAGGTGTGATTCCTCCTCCAGACATGTTCTGAAAATATAAACATATAACTTGTTTAGTAACATGTCATTAATTTAAAGACACCACCCCATTTGTCCCATATGAAAGTCAATCTCCTATGATTACTAGATCGTAACCTATCTTAGTTCAGATCATTACTTAAACCACTACATATCATCACCTAATGTTTGAGACCAAGACCTCACGGACACTTGAATCTCAAACTACTGCTCTGATACCATACCATGTGACACCCTTGCCACATTAACCACCAATTACAAGACACCCAGGATTAATCACCAACATACAATAACATAATGATCTGATAACCTAGTTTAAGTGCGGAAACATTAAAATACATAAATAAAGTAACACAACAATGTCAAACATCCTAATGTACTACAAGGTACCGGATCTAAGTCTACATACTCAATTCAATTATTACACATCCAGAATATATTACAACATTGTCCCAAAGCACATTTACCGATTGAGTAGTAGATATCTTCCAAAACTTCACAAACGACCTAACTAGAAGGTCCAACGACAGATTTCCCTTTTCCTGTAAAAATAAAGCAACTGAGAGGTAAGCGAATGCTTAGTGAATACACAGATTACGCATTTTATAAATCTTTATGAAGCCCCAAGAGTAACACCGATGACAAACATCGTATACCCTCTTCGTACACCAAGTACGGAATCAAAGCCGCAGCCCCTTCGAGCCCAAAGCTTGGCATAAAACATACCATCGGAGACAAACGTACGATCGGGGATAACATACTGCCTACCAGAACCTCGGAGGGATCAGCTCCGGGTCATATAGCGCACTAACATCGGAGTAATTGATGCGACCCACCGGTCCATCACTAGATGCACAACAAACGAAACGGACATGCAACAAATATGAATGTGCATCTAAATCTACGCAACTTAGTAGAGTTCCAAATAACAATTGAAGCAACACGTCTCAGCAGGCAAAAACTATCATAAAACAGATATAAACATGCGAAATCAACTATACTCACAGTGGGTGCGTAAATAAACTTTAACCAATATTATTTCTCCTCGGGATTTCAACCGGATCCACAAAGTACCCCACTGTGGGTTAAACAACACCACAAGGGACCTGTAAGTCAGTTGCAATAATACCTCATGTCAATAACCTATTTAATTTTGTAAAACCAAATTTTATAAGTTTGCAACATTTGATCCCCGTTTCAGATTCAAGATAAATTTGAATCCCATTTCTGACCATAGCTAAATTCAAACCACAACTAAGTTTGAACCCATCTCAGGTTCGAACCCAATCCTTTGAATAACTTTTGTTATTAATATGTTGACTATAGGTTTTATCCATTATATTCGAGTATAGCACCAAATTCGGCTCAAATGCTACATTCTAGAACATTAAATTCGACTATGGTTACAAAAATTAGAATTATACATCATCAAATTCGAACTTAATAACTAAATTCGAATCCTAGACTTGATTTGATGGACAAATTCGAATGTCCTAGTTAAATTCGAAGGCCTCATTCAATTTTTAAATGTTAAATTCGAAGGCATGGGGTTAAATTCGATTACCAATTCGAATTTATGGCTAAAATCGAAGCCTTATTCGATTTTAAGGGTTAAAGTCGAATCCATATTCGAACATAGCATAAAAATCGAGTTTGTTCATGTATTTCGAGTTTGTTCTTGGCATTCTCGAATTTGTTCATATTTACAGCTTAAATCATACATTTCTAAGTCTAAAAATCACAAATATGTTAAATATTAAGCCTAGTTTCGATCATATTATACATACTCTATCATATTCTTGTTAAAACTCAAACCAAACTAGCTTCATTCACGCAATAAATGATAAATTCGAATTTCTATCATCAAAACCGAACATATAGAAACTTAAAAGGTCGATTCTTACCTCAAATTCGTACGAGATCACAAATGCAACCGTAGATTGTTGTAGTACTCCTCGAGATCTTTCCGATGACGTATAGAACTCGATAATCGGCCGGTCGGTTTGAGAGATAATCTAGAGAGAAGGTAGAGAGAATTCTAGAGAGAGAGTAAATGTAAAAATGAAAGGCATTCGGCCTTTTTATTCCCATCTTTCCCATTTTGCACATTTCACCCCTCAACTTAACTGTTTCCATGAAATACTGATTTATTCTTAGTTTTATCATCACTAACTTTTATAATTCTTAATACTCGATAATAATAATTCAAAGTTCTCAATTTTCGTAAAATAACAACAAACTTTTAAATATCCCAAATACATAATCATTGTTCATAATTCAGCTTAATTATAAATTATCTATCTAAATAAATCTGAATTACAGTAATTGAATTCGAGGATGTTACAGTTCACACCCTTGTTTGATGGCATGCACAGGGTATGATGATGAAGCTTGTGACTGACCATTTGATTGCTTAGTTAGAATGACTATCTGAGCAGTGAGATTAGCAATAGCTTCAGCTTGCTTTGAATCATTTGCTCCCCAACCAAAGTATTCACTCGGTGTCTGAGTTTGACTTACAACCAGATCATCGATTATGTCAAAAGCCTCTTCAGGTGTCCTCTTATACAATAACTCATTACACGCTGAGTCAATCAGTGAGTGATATGTTGGGTGAACATTCTCATAGAAGACCTTGACACGGTGATTAAGTGTCATTTTGTGATTCGGGCATTTCATGATGGACTATTTATATCTTTCCCATGTATCATACAGAGACTCATCAGGTTTCTGCGTAAATTAGAGAATGTCACTCGTAAGCTTAGTAGTCCAAGAAGGAGGGCAGAATTTGAGGAGAAACTTGGATTCCATTTCGTCCCAAGTACGAATGAAATTCGAGGGAAGGGACACTTACCACATCATGGCACATCCTGAAAGAGAATAAGGGAAAAGCATCAGTCGGATTAGCTCCCTCGGAAATTGATTCTCTTTATAACCACCGCATGCTTTGCGGAATTTCTTCAAGTGGGAATACAGATCCTTAGAAGATAGACCACAGAACTATGTGTTATTCTAAACTAAAGCGGTCAGACTCGACTTTAGCTCAAAGTTAACAGCATTGAATCGTGGAATAACTATATTGCCTTCCGAGTCATCAGTGACCAGTTGGTTAAGCTCAAGCATTGTCCCCCGGTCTCCCATTGTGAAAGATGAGGACTCAGAAGAAGTTGAAGATGTGCAGAAAGTGAAGGGCTAAAAATAAGAGGTAACTAAACCCAAATGTCTATGTGACCTTCCTCCAACGGATGAGGAACAGTATGGTCAGTAGAATCAAATAAACTAGAAAGTCCCTTAACTAAAGGGTGCGATTGCTCACGAAGACTATTACGCTTAGGTTCGGAATATGGGCTGACGATGTTTGGATGACGATGACTCATACACCGAACACCGTTCAAAGAAAGACGAAAACAGACAGAAAATTTAACTTTTCAAGGGGATTGCCCTAAAGAGGATCAACTAAACTACCGGTGTTGGTTGTTTCTTAAAGCTTACACTGCTCCCGGCAACGGCACCAAATAATTGATGCGTGCAAAACACACCTCAGGTTTTAACGTCTAGATGAACCCAAAGTATAAATTACACAACTGGCAGTGTACCAATCGTGTGCAATATAGCTTTATGAATCACCTTAGGATTTATCGAACTCAGGGAACGGAATAAACAACGGAGACTCCAATACTACAACCTAAACCAATATTTAGCTATTGCGGACTTTTTGAGAAAATTGACAACTAAAGGAAATAAATAAAAATAATTAACCGAATAAGTAAAGCAAACTTAGTAACACAATATTAATAAGTTAAACAACTTTTTTTGGCTTTTTCAATTTTAAATAAAAACTAATACTCGCAAAGACTAATTAAACAAAATATCAATCGCAAACAACTAACGACAACTAAATAAAACGAATCAAACAAATGGAAGCAGAATTAAATCAGAATTAACTTAAGTAAAGATCTATAGTAAATTAAAATTTACGAAACTCTTGTATTAAAAAAGCGTCACCGACTTGGAATTAGAAAACTAAAATTAATTGGCGGCGGTCTGAATTGATCGATTAAAGATAAATCGGTTAATAACTAATTATAAATATTCACTTAAGCACGAATTATGGATTAATTTACCAAAATATTTGATTTCTCCAAATAAAGATTAAATCATGACAAAACATGTGAAGACAATAAAGTTAATTGAAATGAATTACAATATTAACCAACAATCTTATTATCGCAAAAAGATGCTAAAAACTATAAATTAATAACAAGAATTCAACGAACCAACTTTATTTCTTTGGAAATCAAGCCTTACGGATTATTAGTCTTATTATCGCAACACAATGCCTAAAACCTAAGAAACACGCAAAGTTCTAGATCAATAATTCATCACAAATCATTATCTCAATACAATGCCTAGAATATATAATCAATTGTCAACTTTTCATCCAAACTTTCAATCTTTTTTAAAAACGCAGATTCAACCAACAACTATTTTCGCCAAACAATGCTATAAGACTGATAAAAATCCGTTTTTTTTTAACAAAAATAACTGAAGAACTGTTAGTGCAACCTGTGTGACGATATCAGTCTAAGTATAGATAGTCTTTTGTAATAGATCAGGCTTTGCAAATACAAGTTATATATGTTTGATCTTGTTTGTGTTTGATGTTTACTTAAGTTCAAAGATAAGTTCAAAGGTAAGTACAAAGGTAAGTTCAAAGATAAGTTCAAACATAAGTTCAAAGATAAGTTTGAAGGGTTTATCTTAAATTAATTTTTAAATTAAAATTTTTAATTCCGAAAAAGAAAGGTTTAGATAGAATGTCGTGTATGCAAAAATTCCTAGAAATGGACCCGAGGTCAGCAAAGCAAATTCTCCGCCAAAGCTAATGAAACTAGAGGATTACTATTGGTGGAAGGATAGGTTTGCTGATTTCGCTTGATTCAATGACATGCGTATGTGGATATGCATCGATGAGGGATATATTCCTCCTAGGCAAGAGCTTGAAGGCCGACAAAGAGTCTTAACTTATCAGAACAGGAAAGATGATGACAAGAAACTTTATGAGGCCGAGAACCGAACATTCTCAATTATATGAATGGAATTACCTCAGGAAATACTTCACACATTAAGGAATCATAGGACTTCTAAAGAGCTATGGGATGCTCTAGAGTAGAGGTGCGAGGGAAATCCAAGGGTACGCAAGGGTAGAACTGAGATGCTGAAGCAACAATTTGCTATATTCAAGGCGCTGAAGAATGAGACGATAGATGATACAATCACTAGATTCTATCATCTGTTAACTGAACTTGACAATCACAATGTCGAGTATCACGAGACTGAGAAGATAGAAAAACTTCTGGATGCTTTACTAGCGAAGTGGGAGATGTACACGACGTTAATATAGCATGATGAATAAAAGTTTGAGACTCTCACTCTTGAAGGAGTTATTGGCACGCTTAGGGCATACAACTTCAAGTTATAGAAGAAAGAACGGGAATTTGAACAGGTTCAAGATCTAGAGATGTACTTTGGAAAATCAAAACCATCTATTGCTAGTGAACTGAAGTTAGGGGCCACAACATTCTGTTGAGACAGAGGACTCATGTAGCAGGGCGTTCTTAGGGTTTTCCAAACCAGAAGAAAAACCCGCGTCTACTTCTCATGGATATTCAAAGATGCCGATGAGCGCAAAATCAGCTGCAGATCATTTAAATCTTCTAGCTTCATTTGTCGCAGTGTACGACAATTGCGTTCAAGGGAAAATAAACGATCCAGTGTTATGGGAAGAAGACTACGATCATGTAGATCCTGACGACTTGGAAGAAATGGACCTACAATGTCAACTGGCCATGGTGACTCAAAGGGTCAAGCGGTTAATGAAGAGAAGAGGAAGAAATCTGAACGTTAGCAGCAACAAGGTTGGGTTTGACAAATCTAAGGTAAAGTGCTACAATTGCCAAGGATGGGGACACTTTGCAAGAGAGTGTCAAAGACAAAAAGTGGAAAGCTATCAGATTCCGATCCAAGGGAGATATCAATCTAGTGGTTCTGGGAATCAAGCAACCATCGTTGAACTGTTAACCAATGTGTCATCTAACAGACAGCTTGATGGAACGTATGATTGGAGTACTCATCCGGAGTCGAATGCCAGGACATTTATGGCAGAAGTAACCCAGACTGGGGATGACAGAGCTGAAGAAAAAGCAGAGGACACCCAGCAGGTAGAATCAAGTCCTTTGTTAGTGGAAAAGTCAGAGGAGCAAACCATTCTAAAGTTTGCAGCTCAAATGGCGAATGTGGAGTCGAACCGGAAAAAGGTAACTCTAAACTTTTCTACATTTCACGATTTATGTGTTTCATGTGTTACTTTAAATGATTGATTAAGTCTAGTTCTAGACACACATAACACATTAACAGCTCAAGTTCAATCACTAAAATCAGATAACACTAGTCTTCAAGATATTAAGGAAGATTTGAGGAATAAACTGAAAGCAGATGCTTAGGACGTCATAGTTCTAAAAGACAAGTTAAGTGAACAATGTGTCAGGATAGAAATTTTTTACGAGCATGTTGAAGCTTTTACCAAAGAACTCTCTCTTAAGGATGTAGAGCTAGCCGAATCTTGGGTTAAAGTTGCTGAGGCAAACAGCAAGCTTGAAAAGTTTAGGAACTCGTCTCTAAACCTAGGAAAGATCTTAGAAGCTCAACGGTAGTCTAAGAAGCCAGTAGGCATAGGTTATCAAGAGAGTCCTCAACCATTCAACAATAACTATGTGCCTCAACCTCAGAATAAAACCACTGAACCGGTTGAATCAGAGGTAGCAACTGTAACTAAATCAGGAAATGATAATTCAGCTAAGGTATCTAGCACTACCTCTAAGATTTAGAAAGTCATGTTTGTGCAGTCTACTAGTGACACTATACTAGGAGAAGTTAAACATGTTATTGATAATCAGCAAGAGGAAGTGATCACTGTAGTTGAATCGAAAGAACATGACACTAGTGAGACACCTAAATCAAAGGGTACTTATAAGAAGCCGATTTGATAAGATGTCATGCTATAAATGTCATTAGAAAGGACATGTTGCGTCTAGTTGTCCTTAAAAGAAAGTGGAGTCTACAACCTCTAAACCAGAGTCTAGACCTATAGTGGGAAAGCAAGATCAACCAAGAACAATACCTAGTAATGCTAGCACAAGTGCTTCTCAACATACTGAGAAGAATGTGAGTGCAACACCTAGGATAACTGTTAAACATATACCGGTGTTGGTCAGACAACAAGAAGCGATTGGAACTATTTCTCTGAATAGAGTTCCTAGTGAGTCTAGGTTAGGACCACAACAAGGATATAGGAGTACCACACCTAGAAGGTCTTACACTCAAGTTAGGTCTCATACTCATCAAAGACAACAGACACCAGGTAGAGCCTAGGTATATCAGAATGAAATGCTTTATAATAGAAACTATTCTAGGGCTCAACCGCAAATGACAGCCCAAAGGCCAAGAGTGAATCTTAATCACTCAGCACCATAACAGGTTCTCAATCAAAAACCCAAGTCTCCTGAAAGGAGAGATGAGTATTTGAAGGAGTTCACCTATGTGGATGAGAATGGTATTACCAAGTCAGTCATTACTTGGGTTCCCCGTGATAACTAACTTGTTTTCTTTCATTTGCAGGAGCTAACTACAGGTCGAAACAATAAATGGTTCGTCGACAGTGGTTGCTCTCGTCACATGACTGGGGAAAGGAGTCTACTCACAGAATTCAAGGGGAGGGAACAAGGGATTTGTATCATTCGCTGGGAACAAGGGAGGTCATATCACTTGAACTGGAGTCGTCACTAACAGGACAATCAAACTTGATCAAGTTTACCATGTTGATAAACTTGTTTACAATCTCATTAGTGTTTCTCGGATCTGTCATAAGAAGAATTTAGTGATCATTACTGAACATGAGGCGTTAGTGCTGAAGCCGGGATTCAAAGTACCTGAAGAGTGGATCATGATGAGAGCCCCAAGGAAAAATGATCTGTATATGATGGACATGAACATATCAGACTCTTCGATGGGAACAATTTTTCTACTATCCAAAGCTTCAGAATCCGAATATATTCTATGGCACAGACGCATGACACACTTGCACCTAAGGAAAATGAACTACATTACTAAACATGGTCTGGTGCAAGGTGTTCCACTGAAGAGTTTTCAGTTCGATGACAAGTGTGTCCCGTGGAAGAAAGGAAAACAACATAAGAAGTCACCCAAGTCAAAGACTCAGAACTCAATAGCTTCCACCTTCAATTTGCTGCATATGGATCTCTTCGGTCTAATCAACAAAAGGAGCATTGGTGGTAGTTGGTATTGTTTAGTTATTACTAATGATTACTCACGTTTCTCATGGGTCTTCTTTTTAGGTATCAGAGCCAAAAAAGATTGATCATCGTGTTCTTCGCGTTCATCTAAACATTCTTGGTTTCTTGACGTTATTTCAAGAAAAATCTCGTTTTTCATAGTTTTCTGAGTTCTACAAGCAAAGTAACGGAGAAAAATTCATATTAGTTCACTTTTTCAATCGAAATCATTGTTTTTAATCTTAAAAACATTGGTTTTATCTGAAAACTTGAAAAAATCGTATTTTTAGCCCTTTCTCGAACTTGTGGTGCTCGAACTTAAGGGGGTATTAGGGTTCATTCGAACATGTCAGAATACGCTCCTCACGAACTTAATTTAGGGCTTCATTCGAATTTGGCTGATATTCGAACTTGTCAGATTCGAATTTGGCTGATGAAATTGGAGGACTACTATTGGTGGATGGATTGGTTTGCTGATTTTGCTCGTTTTAATGACATGCGTATGTGGATTTGCATTGACGAGGGTTATATTCCTCCTACGCAAGAACTAGAGAGCCGACAAAGAGTCTTAACATTTGAGAATATGAAGGATGATGATAAGAAACTTTATGAGGCCGAGAACCGAGCTTTCTCAATTATTCGTATGACGTTACATCAAGAAATTCTACACACCTTAAGAAATCATCGGACTTCTAATTAGCTATGGGATGCTCAAGAGAAGAGGTGTGAGGGAAATCCAAGGGTTCGCAAGGGTAGGACTGAGATGCTGAAACAGCAGTTTGCAATTTTCTAGGCTTTGAAGAACGAGACGCTAGATGAGACAATCACTCGATTTTATCATCTGTTAACTGAGCTTGATAATGACACTGTTGACTATCAAGAGACTGAGAAGATCGAAAAGCTTCTAGATGCTTTACCGGTGAAATGGGAGATGTACACAACTTTAATAAAGCATGATGAAGAGAAGTTCGAGACTCTCACTCTTGAAGGTGTAATTGGAACGCTGCGGGCTTATAACTTCAAGTTGCAAAAGAAAGAACGGGAGTTTGAACAGGTTCAAGATCCAGAAATGTATTTTGGAAAATCAAAACCGTCAATTATTGGAGAACTGAAGTCGGGAGCCGCAACATTCTTCTCGGGAGAAGAATCCATTCCAGTAGAGGTAGAAGAATCTAGTAACAGGGCATTCTTAGGGTTTTCTAAACCAGAAGAAAATCAACTCAGTCAGCGTTCACATCTCAAGGATATACAAAGATGCCAATGAGCGCAAAATCGGCTGAAGAGCATCTGAATCTTTGGGCTTCGTTTATCGCAGCATATGACAATTGCGTTCAAGGGAAGATAAATGATCCTGCGTTATAGGAAGAAGAATACGATTAGGTGGATACTGATGACTTAGAGAAAATGGACCTACAATGGCAACTAGCCATGGTGACTCAAAGGGTCAAGCGGTTCATGAAGAGAACTGGGAGAAATCTGAACATAGGCAACAACAAGGTTGGGTTTGATAAATCCAAGGTTAAGTGTTACAATTGCCAAGGATTGGGACACTTTGCAAGAGAGTGTCAAAGACCCAAAGTAGAGAACTATCAGAATCAGACTCAAGGAAGACATGAGTCTGGTGGTTCGGGAAATCAAGCAACCATCGCTGGTCTGTTAACTAATGTGTCATCTAACAGACATCTCGATGGAACTTATGATTGGAGTACTCATATAGAGTCGAATGCTAGAGCCTTTATGACTAAAGTGACAGAGACTGGGGATGACAGAGCAAAAGAAGTGGCAGAGAACATCAAGCAGAATGATACAAGTCCTTTGATGGTGGAAAAGTCAGAGAATCAGTCGATTCTGGAGTTTGCTGCTAAAATGGATAACGTGGAATCGCATCACAAAAGGGTTATTCTAAACTTTTCTACATTCCATGATTTATGTGTTTTAAGTGTTACTTTAAATGATAGGTTAAACTTAGTACTAGAAACACATAACAACTTAACTGCTCAGGTCCAATCACTAAAATCAGATAATGCTAGTCTCTTAGATATTAAGGAAGATCTAAGGAATAAGCTAAAAGCAGATGCTCAGAATGTCATAGTTCTAAAAGACAAATTAAGTGAACAATGTGTCAGGATAGAACTTTTGTATGAGCATGTTGAAGCTTTAACCAAAGAACTTACCATTAAGGAGGTAGAACTAGCAGAATCAAGAGTCAAAGTTGCTGAGGTAAATAGTAAGTTTGAAAAGTTTAGGAACTCTTCTCTAAACCTAGGGAAAATCTTAGAAGCCCAACGGCAGTCTAAGAAACAAGTAGGATTAGGCTATCAAGAGAGTCCTCCACCTTTCAACAATAATTATGTGCCTCAACCTCAGGATAAAACTGATGAACCAGTGGAATCAGAGGTAGAAACTGATACTGAATCTAAAAGGATAAGTCAACTAAGGTGTCTAATACTACCTCTAAGATTAAGAAAGTCAAGTTTGTGCAGTCTACTAGTGACACTATACTAGGAGAAGCTAAACCTGAAATTAATAATCAGCAAGAGAAAGTAATCACTGTATTTGAAACGAAAGAGAATGACACTAGTGAAACACCTAAATCAAAGGGCACTTATAAGAAGTCAATTGATAAGATGTCATGCTTTAGATGTCATGAAAAGGGACATGTTGCGTCTAGCTGTCCTAATAAGAAAGTGAAGTTTACACCCTCTAAACCAGAGTCAAGGCCTGCTGTAGGAAAGCAGAACAACAAACACCAGTACCTAGTATCGCTAGCACAAGTAGTTCTCAAAACACTGAAAAGAATGTGAATGCAACACCTAGGATAGCTGTTAGACGAATACCTTTGTCGGTTATACCAAATGAGGTGGTTAGAACTAATTCTCCAAATAGAGTTCCTAATCAGAATAGGTCAGGACCACAACAACGCTATAGGAATACAACACCTAGAAGGACTTACACTCCAGTTAGGTCTCATACTCCTCAAAGACAAAAGACACCGGGTAGAGCCCAGGGATATCAATCTGAAATGCCTTAAAATAGAAACTATTCAAGGGCTCAACAGCAAATGCCAACCCAAAGTCCATGAGTAAATCTTAATCACTCAGCACCACAACAGGTTCTCAATCAAAAACCCAAGTCACCTCAAAAGGAGAGATGGGTATTTGAAGGAGTTCACGTATGTGGATGAGAACGGTATTACCAAGTCATTCATGGCTTGGGTTCCCCGTGATAGCTAACTTGTTTTCTTTCAAGTGCAGGAGATAACTACAGGTCTAAACAACAAGCGGTTCGTTGACAGTGGTTGCTCTCGTCTCATGACTGGGGAAAGGAGTCTACTTACAGAAATCAAGGGAGGGAACAAGGGATTTGTATCATTCGCTGGGAACAAGGGAGGTTATATCACTGGAACAGGAGTGGTCACTAATGGGACAATCACACTTGATCAAGTTTACAATGTTGATAAACTTGATCACATTCTCATTAGTGTATCTCAGATCTGTGATAAGAAGAATTCAATAATCTTTACTGAAACTGAAACGTTAGTGCTGAAGCCGGGATTTAAAATACCTGAAGAGTGGATCATGATGAGAGCCCTAAGGAAGAATGATCTGTACATGATGGACATGAACATATCAGATTTGCCAATGGGAACAATCTGTCTTCTATCCAAAGCTTCAGAGTCCGAATCCATCTTATGGCACAGACGCATGGCACATTTGCACCTAAGGAAAATGAATTACATCACCAAACATGGTCTGGTGCAAGGTGTTCCACTGAAGAGTTTTTAGTTCGATGACAAGTGTGTACCGTGCAAGAAAGGGAAACAACACAAGAAGTCACATAAGTCAAAGACTCAGAACTCGATAGCTTCCACCTCCGATTTGCTGCATGTGGATCTTTTTGGTCCAATCAACAAAAGGAGTATAGGTGGTAGTTGGTTTTGTTTAGTTATCACTGATGATTACTCACGTTTTTCTTGGGTTTTCTTTTTAGGTACAAAGGACGAAACAGCCGGAAAGCTGATTGGGTTCTTAGACCAAGTCTAGAACTCATACGAGACGAGGGTAAAACGTATCATGAGTGATAACGGAACCGAATTTAAAAACACAATAATTGGTGTATATTTTCTATCCAAAGGCATAGTGCATCAAATTAGTGAACCTTATGAGCCACAGCAAAATGGGGTGGCAGAACGTAAGAACAGGAGTTTGATTGAAGCAACAAGGACAATGCTCTCAAATACAAAGCTTCCTAGAATGTTTTGGGGGGAGGCAGTGAATACCACGTGTCATGTTTTAAACCGGGTACTTACTGTCAAATCACTGAACCAAACTTTTTATGAAGTTCTGAATAAAAGACCACCTATTTTAACTGGCTTTGAACCGTTTGGGGTACCGTGTACTTTATTGAAAACAAAACATCAACCTAAGTTTGATGAAAAGGCTGACGAAGGATACTTCCTAGGTTATGTCCTTAACTCACCAAACAAAAGAGTTTTTAACAAAACAAATGGTACGGTAGATATTGTGTTTAACATAGACGTAACAAGTTATTTCAATGAACCCCAAACTGGTCCGGAATGGTTATTTGATTATGACTCTTTGTTTGAATCATTTAACATACCATTTAGTGGAAATGCAGGTACAGTGGAAAATGACTTTTCGTCCCTAAACCTTAATGACAACTATCAAGGTTTTCCAAAGTCGAGCATTCCATCAACATTTGGAGGGAGGCTCGTATCCTGGCAATGCAAGAAACAAACATCGGTAGCCGTATCAACGTGCGAGGCCGAGTATGTAGCTGCTGGTAGTAGCTCTTCACAGGTTTTGTGTATATAACAACAATTGTGGGATTACGGTTTGACTTACACTCATACTCCCATTAGGATAGATAATTAGTCAACAATTGCTATAACTAATAATCCAGTTAAACACAGTAAAACAAAGCATATAGACATAAGACATCGTTTCATATGTGATTGTGCTGAAAAGAATTTGATAAAACTCGTAAAAGTTGCAACGGAAGATAATAATGCAGATTTATTCACTAAAGCATTTGATAAGTCACGCTTTGAGTTGTTAGTTCAACTAAATGGTATGCATAATCCAGAGTAACTTGACCTTACTAGTTTTTCTTTCTTTTTAAAGTAAGTTAGTAGTTTAGTAGATCTTCTTTCTTTTTATAGTAAGTTAGTAGGTTAGTTTATCAGCTTATTTATCTTAAAAGAGAAAAACAAAAGAAAAAAGAGAGAAAATCATAAAAATTTCAAAAAAAGAGAATATCAAAAAATGAGTTAAGTCTTAGAATCATAGGTTCAAAGTGACAAAAATTAGCATAGTCTAAACAAACGCTAAGTGTTGAGCTTTCACACATAATGCACCATAAATTCTAAAGTGTTATACACATTCTTGTCTGATATGTTGGTAGGCATAATACACAAAGGAAATCCTAACATCTAATAATACAATGCAGAAAATGTCATATGTGTATCTAACTTATATGTATGATCAAAAGGTCTTAATTTCTATGTTAGAGACATACAGACAATGATTGTAAATGAGTTATGAAAATTTATCTGGGGGGTGTATAGCAACATCAAAATACATCTTAAATAAAGAAAGAAAAAGTTTTGAAAAGAAAAGAAAGTCAAAACAAGTCGCTTTGTTGTACGTAAGTACAGACCTGTCACCGCTGTTTTGACTTAAGCTAGAAAGATAAGTCACTTTGCTGTACGTAAGTACAGACCTGTCACCGCTGTCTTGCTAACTTAAAAGGAACTCTAAGACAAAATAAGACACTCTATAGTACGTAAATACAAAACTGTGTCCGACGTTTGCCTTGTAAAGAAAATTTGCATTACCGAAAAGTTATAATCATTGTGTGTCTGTCTTGATCATGGAACTATATCTAAGTATGGGACACGTAAGGTAGTTTCTTGATAAATAAAAAGGCCAAAGGAATTTCCAAAGTGTTGAATGTTTAAAGGGAAAATCATACCGACAATCGACTTGGAATGTATATCACGACAAACAATCAAAGGAATAAAAATACCTTAGTGTGAAAGTGAAATACTGAAAGTGAGTTTGACAATGCTATCTGATTGAACCTTCTTTGACTATCTCGCAAAATTATTTTGTTAGTAGAAGTTTTATTTTAAAGTATTTTTGAGTCATTTAAATTTTTGTTTATCTTTAGTTTATTTTACTTTAGTTTATTTTATTTTATTTTAAGTCTTATTAAATAGGAAAAAGGTCAAAGTTACTAGTATGCATTTCTAGTTTGAGAAACAAATATTGCGTAAAATCTGTTGTTTAGTATGAGTGTTTTTGCAAAGTTGGCAAAATTCTATTAAATGAAAAAGTTGAAAAAGTTGGATTTTATTCAAGAATTTACAAAATTTTTAGTTGAGTTCGAATACCAGACAAGTTCGAATTTACCTTCGAACTTGCTGGAAGTTCCAACTTAAGCTAACTTCGAAGGTGGTTGATATAAATAGGTCAACATTATCTCAGTTAAGACATGTACCCTCGAACTTCTTCATTCGAACTTGTTAGAGCGATTACGAACTTAGCCTCGAACTTAACGTTTTAGAATTTGTTTCTATTCCTCGAAGTTTTGCTACTGTTTCTCGAACCTACATACAAACTTAGGTGTATTGAACCAACAATACCTAAGTACGTGTAAGATTAGAGTGTTTTTGTGGTTAAAATCATGATATTCAAGTTGAAAGTGGCTGACTTCGAACTTGTTCTTTAGGTTCGAACTTGTCAGAAAGTTCGAACTTGTTGAAATATCTGTAAGTTCGAAGTCAGTCATGTTCCAATGGTTGTCTCGAACTTAACTAAGTTCGAATGGTTTTTAAAATCTAGAATTTTTGTAAGTTCGAATGTGTTAGATTTCGAACTTAATCAAGTTCGAAGTTATACAAGTTCGAATGACATAAATTTAATTTTATATTAATTTAAACTTTTTACTCGTCATTTGTGAGCAGATATGGGAGACCGTGCATTTTTTAATAAGCACAATATGGTAATGGCTATCGATCTACAGATTCCTGAGGCTCAGCCATACCGGCAGATGATAGAATTTTTGACACAGTCAAGGGTCTCGTATGCGCTTACGCACAATTTGCCTATTGTTCTCACCTACGTGAGGCAATCCTCGCAACACCTTCAAGTGGACTGCACCGTCACTCCTACTGTTTTGCGTACAACAGTAAGAGGACGACCGATAGTCTTTTCAGCTGAGCTTTTACATCAAATTCTGTAGTTGGGAACAGAAGACCAGGAAGCTGGACCAATCCTTTTTCCGATGCCTATAAGGCAAGCTGCCTTTTTTGACGAATGGGTTATGCTCAGGACATTACAAAGGCGTCCTACGTGAAGAGCGGCCTCATTGGCCAGTGGAGGTATTTGGTCCATGTTATCATGGTGTGCTTTGCACCAAAGAAAGCAGGGTTCGACTCGATGGTGTCAAAGCTGCAGTCTGCGTTGATTGCCTTGGTCTACAATAAAGCGTTCAGCTTCTCGGAGATGTTCTTCGGGGACTTTGTTCATCAGATTACTGCCCCAGCCAGAGAAAGATTTCTGATGTATCCCCGCTTCATCATGATGATTATTCGGCACTTTTTTCCAGATCTGCCACCGCTGCCTGAGCAATTTGGAGTTGCAATCATAGATAAGCGAATTTTTACCGACTGCCAGACCCACAATGCACGAAGGGCTGAGCAAGTCAGGCCACAGGTGGCTCCTCAGTTCGGTGCGGTTATTGATGCAGACTTTGTTGCTCCCGAAGGGATAAATGGATTGGTGAAGCACCCCCTCAACAACAGCAGCAGCAGCAACCTCAACAGCCACGAGCACAAGCACCGACAAGACGCACTCCGGTTGCACGAACGATTCCCCGCTCCCGATCTGCTACAGAAACTGGTGGGCCTTCCACTTCGGCACCATAACTAGACCAACGGGAACAGACGTTGGAAGAAATTTGGGAGCAAGGAGCCGCTGCTCAAGAATGTGTAGCTGAACAATTGGTTCATAAAATTTTGGAACGTCCAACTGGCATGGAGGATATTTTTCAAGAAATTGATGAGTATCAACCTCCTGTTGCCGAGACTGAAGGCACAGAAGACCGTGAAGAAGGAGCAGAGGATCAGGAAGAGGCTGAGGGTCAAGTAGAGACCGCCTCTGAATCTGAATCGAGCTCTGAAGAGACAGAAGCTGAAGAGCCAGCTGTTACTATTGGGAGATACGGTTCAATAGTTGTTTTTCGCAGAACAATGATGACTCGCCCTACTCTCTGAGATGAGGAAGAAGGAGATGCAGATTTTGAGACAGAAGAAGAAGCCCCAATTGCCACTCAAAAAAGGGCAAAAAGACATCGCTTTATGCAGGGAGCTCCGTCTACTTCTGCTGCTATTCCATCTGCTACAACCGCCGCTCCATCCAAAGACGTCACCGCTTCATCCACATCCGCCTCCATTCCATCCACCTCCACTCCATTCATTGAAAATCAGCTTTTCACCGAGCTGAAGAGAAAAGTAGATTTCCAGACAGTTCAAATATTCCAGCTTTCTCAAGCCGTCAACGAATTGCAACAACACAATTCAAGGCTGGAACTAGAGAATGCGAAGCTACAAACGAATGTAGCTGATCAACAGTCTCAAATCCTGACACTGCAGACCCTGGTGGAGCAAATTGTGAAAGATCTACAAGCTCAGGGGGAGAGCAGTTGTCGAGGAGATGAATTAAGGGGAATAAGGAGAGATGATGATGAAGAAGGTGATCCCGGCATGCAGAAAGATAGTGAGCTAGCAGATCTTTCTCAACAGACTGCTCAGCAAGCTAATATTTAGGGGGAGCCTGGGTCATCGGGTACAGGAGGAGGAGAAGGTCAAGATAAAGGCAAGGCTCTATAGGCGTCAGTGTTAATCCATCAAGAAATAATTGGAGCCTTGGCCGATATTGATGATAATGATGAAGTAATGTTTGACTTTGAAGATGAAATAGAAGATCTTGAAGAAGGGGAATTCGTCCCAGAAGACATTACAGATAGGAGATCTGATGACGAAATATTGGTAGATGAGGAAGATGAAGCCGATGAGATCATTATTCAGCAACATCCTATCACCAATACATATACGACGGCATAGCATAATATGATCGACATCGAAATGTTTAAGGATGCTCTAGATGTTGAATCAGAGAGTGAAGAGCCTGATAGGGAGCTCCCGAATGAAGAGAAAAGACAGCTTTGGTTCAGAAAAGAAGAAAAGAGGTCTGAGTTAGCAGTGAAAAAGAAGATGAGATTGCCAAGTCCATGAAAACTGTCTGGAGGCATTCTCAGTTGGTTTTTCAATAGAGATTTACAGCTGTTTGTGCTTAAGAGAAGAGAGGGGCTGCAGTATTTGAAGAGAAAGCTAAAAGTCTTCAATACACTGCCAAAATGCGAAGTCCAAGAACTGGCGTGGAAGAATTTGATAAACCTAGGAGACGACCAATACGCTGAAGTGATAGCGAGAATCATAAGAAAAGAAGGTCCATCTGGAAGGTTTGAGAGGATAAAGCCGAGGGAAGGAAAGATGGTAATGGATGAGTCTAGGATAGATCCATTGACCGGAAAGCCTTGGATGAAAATGTTCTACATGCAGGTTCGATGCTTAAAAAAGGTTTCGTTGAAGACAATGCCACCGAACGTTCCCGCGAACATGAAGTGGTGGTTCGTTGACAACGAAACAGCAGAGTCAGTAATGGAAGATCAAGAAGACAGAGTCATTTTGAAAGTATATGACCCTCTACATCTTGTAAACCTATCTTAGGGTGACCTGCAGAAACTTCATGAGCAGCCAATCTATTTTCACGAAGCTTGGAGATCTGAAGGCAGAAATTACCAGAAGGTAGTCATGGTTTGTATAGAACATGGTTTGTATGCTGGTAGCATTTTGAATAAGCCTAGTACTATAGACTAATTGAATATCTAGTTAGAAGCTATCGTCAAGGGGGAGTCTGTTAGTGCATCCTGTGTGACGATAGCAGTCAAAATGTAGATAGTTCTTATGTAATGGTTCAGGCTTTGTAACTACAAGTTAATACATATGTTTGATATTGGTTATGTATGTTTGATCTTGTTTGTGATTGATGTTTACTTAAGTTCAAAGATAAGTCCAAAGATAAGTTCAAACATAAGTTCAAAGGTAAGTTCAAATATAAGTTCAAGAACAAGTTCAAGAATAAGTTCAAAGGCAAGGTTCGAACTTATAGTGGACAAGTTCATGGGCTTGGGCCTAAGCGAACTTGTCTGGGTTAAGTTCGAACTTAAGCTCTATAATTAAGAATTACTCAGTTTTGATTAAGGACTTTTTGCAGAGATTAACGATCAGAGCTCGTATTGTGCACGTGAGAACTTTTGAGCATTGGAGAGATTCACGTGTAGGGACGTTCGTTGTTGACGTCTATCATTCTGTTAATCTCCGTGTTTACGTTTGTGTGATCGATCCGTTTAGCCCCTAATGAGGATTCCGCACTCGTTGGAAGGTGTCGCGTCAAGATCGGATCCGTAGGTAGGTGACCTTACATTTTGTGGATCCAACAACAATTGCGGGATTACGAGTTGACTTATACTCATACTCCCATTAGGATAGATAATCAATCAACAATTGCTATAACAAATAATTCAGTTTAACACAGTAAGACAAAGCACATAGACATAAGACATCATTTTATACGTGATTTTGCTGAAAAGAATATGATAAAACTGGTAAAAGTTGCAACGGAAGACAATAATGCAGATTTATTCACAAAAGCATTTGATAAATCACGCTTTGAATTGTTAGTTCAACTAAATGGCATGCGTAATCCAGAGTAACTTGACCTTAGTAGTTTTTCTTTCTTTTTATAGTAAGTTATTAGTTTAGTTTATCAGCTTATTTTTCTTATAAATTAGAAAAACAAAAGAAAAAATAGAGAAAATTATGAAAAACCACAAAAAAAGAGAATATCAAAAAAATGAGTTAAATCTTAGAATCATAGGTTCAAAGTGACGAAAATTAGCACAGTCTAACAAACTTTAAGTGTTAAGCTTTCACACATAATGTACCTTAAAATCTAAGTGATATACACATTCTTGTCTGATATGATTTGTAGGCATAATACATGAAGGAAAACCTAACAGCTACTAAAATAATCAAGAAAATATCATATGTGTAACTAACTTAGATGTATGACCAAAAGGTCTTACATTTTATGTTAGAGATATACAGACAATGATTATAAATGAGGTATGCAAATTTATGTGGGGGATGTACAACAACAACAAAATTCATCTTTAACAAAGAAAGAAAAGGTTTTGAAAAGTAAGGAAGTCAAAACAAGTCGCTTTGTTGTACGTGAGTATAGTCCTGTCACCGCTGTTTTGACTTAACCTAGCAAGATAAGTCGCTTTGTTGTACATGAGTACAGACCTGTCACCGCTGTCTTGCTAACATAAGAGGAACTCTAAGACAAACTAAGACACTTTATTGTATGTAAATACAGAACTGTGTCTGGCGTTTGCCTTTTAAAGAAAATTTGCAATACTAAAAAGTTATAATCATTGTGTGTCTCCCTTGATCATAAAAGTATATCCAAGTATGGGTCACGTAAGGTAGTTTCTTGAAAATAAAAAGGCCAAAGGAATTTCCAAAGTGTTGAATGTTTAAAGTGAAAAACATACCGACAATCGACTTGGAATTTATATCACGACAAACAATCAAAGGAATAAAAATTCCTAAGTGTGAAAATGAAATACTTAAAGTGCATTTGACACCGCTCTCTGATTGAACCTTCTTTGACTATCTCGTAAAAAAAATAATTCTTTTAGTATAAATTTTATCTTTAAAGTATTTTTTTAGTTAATATAATTCAATACAATTTAATTTTATTTTTAATTTATCTTATTTTATTTTATTTTAATAAATAGGAAAAGGTCAAAGTTACTAGAATGCATTTTTAGTTGGAGAAACAAAATTGCGTGAAAATCTGTTGCTTGGTGTGAATGTCTTGCAAAGTTGAATAAATTCCGTTATGTAAAGAAGCTGAAAAAGTTGGATTTTATTCAAGAATTTTCAAAATTTTCAATCAAGTTCGAACATCAAACAAGTTCGAAGTTGCATTCGAACTTGTTGCAAGTTCGAACTTGAACTAAGTTCGAAGGTGGTTGGATATAAATAGGTGAACAATGCTTCATTCAATGCACTTACCTTCGAACTTAGCTTCTCGAACTTGTCCAACGATCTCGAACATATTCACGAACTTATCAGAATTCGATTTTGTCTCTTGTTTCTCAAAGTTTGGTTGCTTGAACCTATCTACACACTTAGGTGTATTGAACCAACAATAACTAAGTAAGTGTAAGATTAGGACTTTTTAGTGGCTAAAATCGATTAATTTTTAGTTTTTCTAACTTTTAGAACTAGGTGCCTTAAAACACAAGTTTTAAAAGCAACAACTTAAAATTAATGTTGCATAAACCTAATTAGAACCCATTGAGACTAGATTCTACAGTTAATTAAGTCTAAAAGGATTAAAGTCGTGGTTTTCAAGTTGAAAGTGTCCGAATTCGAACTTGTTCATCAGCATTTGAACTTGTTCTTCAGGTTCGAACTTGTCAAAAATATCTATAAGTTCGAAGTCAGACATGTTCGAATAAGTTTCTCGAACTTAAGTAAGTTCGAAGGTCAAAAGACTGTTCGAACTTAATGAAGTTCGAATGTGTTACAGTCTAGTAAGTTCAAAGATGTTAAATTCGAACTTAATCAAGTTCGAATTTATACAAGTTCGAATAACTTAAATATTTTAAAATTAACTTCTAACATTTTAATTGTAAATTGTGTGCAGATATGGGAGACCGTGCTTTCTTTAATAAACATAATATGGTGATGGCTGTCGACCTCCAGCTACCAGAGGCTCAGCCGTATCGGCAAATGATAGAGTTCTTATCACATTCCCGAGTCGCGTACGCTCTAACTCACAATCAGCCAATCATGCTTAAGTACGTTCAGCAATTTTGGCGGCATTTGCAAGTTGACTGCACCGTGACACCTACAGTTGATCAAGAAACTGACCATATTGACTTCTTGATGCCCATAAGGCAAGCTGCCTTCCTCCAAATGGGCTATGCACAAGATATAACCAAAGCTTCCTACGTGAAGAGCGGCCTCATTGGACAGTGGAGATATCTGGTCCATGTGATCATGGTGTGTTTTGCACCTAAGAAGGCGGGTTTCGACACAATGGTGTCAAAGTTGCATTCAACAATGATCTCACTTGTCTACAACAAAGCATTCAGCTTCTCAGAAATGTTCTTCGGGGAGTTTGTCCATCAAATTACTGCTCCCACCCGAGAAAGATTTCTCATCTATCCCCGCTTCATCATGATGATTATCCGCAATTTCCTGCCAGACTTAACGATGCTGCCAGAGCAAACTGGCGTAGCAATCATTGACAAGAGAATTTTTGCCGACTTTTAGTCCCACAATGCGCGAAGGGCTGAGCAAGTAAGGCCACATGTGGCTCCTCTCTTTGGTGCCGTTATTCATCCGGATTTCGTTGCCCCTGAAGGCGATGATTGGGTAGGTGAAGCACCACAACAACAACCTAAACAACAACAAGCACCGTCTCACCGATCTCCGGTTGCTAGGTCAACTCTTAGGCCAAGATCAAGTACAGAGGCAGCTGAGGCTTCCAAATCGGGACCTCATGTTGACCCAAGGATGAAAACGTTGGAACAAATGTTTGAACAAGGAGCAGCTGCACAAGAAAATGTTGCAGAGCAGCTAGTTCAAGATATTTTGGAGCCGCCAACTGATCTAGATGATATATTTAGGCAGATTGATGAATATCAGCCTCTAGCTCCTGCAACTATAAGGACAGAAAGTCGTGAAGAAGCGACAACAAGGACAGAGAGTAGGGATGAAGTGACAGAAGGCCAGGTAAAGACAACTTCTGAATCTGAATCAGAATCTAGCTCAGACGAGTAGGAAGCTGAAGATGATAATCCAACAGTCTCCTTTGAAAGATACGGATCAAGAATTGTTGTGAGCAGGCGAAAGATGACACGCCCAGCTCTCCGAGATGAAGATGAAGGTGATATGGATTTTATAGAAGAGGAAGCAGCGATTGCTGCTCATCAGAGATCAAAGCGACAACGCACATGTCAGGGAGCTCTATCTACCTCAATTGTCGTTCCATCTGCCGCAACCACCGCTCCATCCACATCCACTACGATTCCATCTACTTCCACTTCATAACTCAAGGCTGGAGCAGGAGAATTCTCAGCTGCAAACTAAAGTGGCTGCTCAACCTGAAGCAATGGCAGCTCAGCAGTCTCAAATCCTGACTTTGCAGACCCTAGTTAAGCAAATAAAGAAAGATCTACAAGCTCAGGGGGAGAGCAGTTGTCGAGGAGATGAGCTAAGGGGAGTTAGGAGAGACACTGACGATAAGGAGGTGACCCCAGCATGCAAAAAGATAGTGAGCTAGCAGATCTTCCACGTAAGACTGCTCAGCAAGCTGAGATTCAGGGGGAGCCTGGAACGTCTGGATCAGATTAAGGTCAGGATAAAGGAAAGGCTCCCGAAGCATCAAAGTTAGTTGATCAAGAAATGATTGGAGCCTTGGCCGATATTGATGATGATGATGAGATGAACTTTGATTTTGAAGATGATCTGGAAGAGCTTGAAGAGGGAGAGTTCGTCCCGGAAAATGTTCCCGATTGGAGCCCAAACGATGAAATTCTAGTTGATGAAGAAGACGAAGCTGATGAAATCGTCATTTAAGGACAACCAGTCACAGAACACTATGTAAATGCAGACTAGATTCCGATAGATCTAGACAGTCTTAGGTCAACAATCAATGATAAATCGGATGATGATGCATCTCAAGAAATACATAACGAGCTATCTAATGAAGAGAAGAGACAACTTTGGTTAAAGAAAGAAGAGAAGAAGTCTGAGTTAGTTGTGAAAGAGAAAATGAGATTGCCAAGTCCAGGGAAACTATCTGGAGGCATTCTTAGTTGGTTTTTCGACAGAGAACTGCTACTCTTTGTACTGAAAAGAAGAGATGGGCTCCAGTATTTAAGGAAGAAACTCAAAGTCTTCAACACATTGCCTAAATGTGAAGTAAAGGAGCTGGCATGGAAGAATATGATCAACCTAGGAGACGACCAGTTTGTAGAAGTGATTGCTAGAATCATCAGAAAAGAAGGTCGGTCTGGAAGGTTTGATCGAATTAAGCCAAGGGAAGGAAAGAGACTTATGGATGACTCAAGGATAGATCCATTGACTGAAAAGCCTTGAATGAAAATATTTTACAAGCCGGTTCGATGCCTAAAGAAGGTTCCATTGAAGTCAATGCCACAGGATAATCTGACAAATATGTAGTGGTGGTTCATTGATAATGAAACAGCTGAGGCAGTTTTGGAAGACCAAGACGAAAGAGTTATTTTTAAAGTGTATGACCCTCTACACCTCGTAAACCTGTCTCAGGGTGACTTGCTGAAACTTCATGAGCAACCAGTATATTTTCACGAATATTGGAGATCAGAAGGCAATAAGTACCAGAAGGTTGTAAAGGTTTGTGTAGAACAGGGTTTGTATGCTGGTAGCATTTTAAATAAGCCTAGTTCTATAGATTAAGTTCAAAGATAAGTTCAATGGTAAGTTCAAAGATAAGTTCACTTAAGTTCAAAGATAAGTTCAAAGGTAAGTTCAAAGATAAGTTTAAACATAAGTTCAAAGATAAGTTCAAACATAAGTTCAAGAACATGTTCAAAGATAAGTTCAAACATAAGTTCAAGAACATGTTCAAAGATAAGTTCAAGAATAAGTTCAAGGCTAGGGTTTGAACTTAGTGAAGCTAAGTTTGAATTAGTAGTGGACAAGTTTGTGGGCCTGGGCCTAAACAAACTTGTCTAGGCTAAGTTCGAACTTAACCTCTATAATTAAGAATTAATCTGTTAGATTAAAGGACTTTTGCAGAGATTAGCATCGAGAGCTGGTATAGTGCACGTACGAACTTGTGAGATTTCAGATAGTCGTTTCGGAGAAATACACGTGTCGGGTCGTTCGTAGTAACGTCTATCATAATGTTCGTCTCCAGGTTTCCTTGTGTGTGATCGATCCGTTAAACCCGTAACGAGGATTACGCACTCGCTGGAAGGTGTCGCGTCAAGATCATATCCGTAGGTAGGTGACCTTACATGAATATAAAAAATCTAGTAAATATAAACCATAAACCGTCAATCAATCCAAAACCATGCCAATTAATACATAGAATTCATCATCCCACGCGGTGAACAAGAAAACTACTCACTAATCATACCAAACACCGAAATTAAACTCAAAGAATTTCTAAACATTATGAAATCAGAGGTTTAGGATCGAATGTACCAAAAAATGCTGCTATCAATGAAGAAATCGATCTCCAAAGTCAAACCAAATGCTTTAGATCTTCAATAAATCGAAACCCTAAGCTAAACCATGATTGGAACTCTCAACCCTACTTACCGAGAGAAAAATGGTTCCAATTTGTACAAAATTGGTTTTGCCGTCGACTGCTGCGAGCTAGGGTTTTTAAAAACGAATTCTAGTGGGCTGGGCCTCGTACGCGGGTGCGTTGGTTAAGTCACGCGGGTGCGTGGCTAGCTTTGACTGAACTTGGCCACGCGGGTGAGTGGAATATCCCACACGGGGGCGTAAATGCTTTGAATGGACTACACTGACTTAACCCCACAAGAGTGCGTAGGGTAAGCCACGTGGTTACGTGACTTGCTCTGACTAGGCTTAGCCACACGGGTGCGTAGAGTGTCCTACGCGGGCGCGTAGCATCAATCTTCGCCAACTTCTTCTTTCGATCATGGAAGATGGCCAGATCATAAAATCTCGTTACTTTAGCCTCGAATTCTGTTCCCTTGTTGATTTTATGGCTTCTGACTTGCGGAACACACTTATTAATAAAATCAATATTTTTTTTCACACATTTCGGTCTGGAAACCACATAAATTGGAGATAAAATGATACCAAAAACGTGTATGATTTTACACATATCAAGAGCCTTGGCTTTACCACCGTCATTTTCTTACGCACGAAGAGAATCTTCAATATGCAAATGACCGCCAAGTTATACCAGAGACAATTCCTCCTTGTGTTTCAACATATGATTAAAATCCTTCCACGAGGGTGATAATTTATCAATGACACTGGATACCGAGATAGACTCATCCATTTTAATATCATGTTGAGTAAATTACCCAAGAATTCTCAGTAGTTCATTGTACTGATCCATCACCTGTCTTGAATCGATCATTTTGTAATTTATAAAATTAGTCACCAAGAGATTCTTACTAGAAGCATCCTCAGCCATGTATTTGCATTCAAAAGAATCCCACGGTTTCTTAGCGAACTCAACGCTCTGATAAGTCTTAAAGAGAAAATCAGTCATACCATTAAGAACGTGACCACGACAGATGTAGTCATCGTTCTCCCATTTGTTTTTGCGTCTACCAGCCTCCAACATCGCATCTTGCACAACCTTTGGCATGGGGGTGCTTAGAACATACATCACTTTTAGAGTGGTACATAGAAAATGCATATTTTTTGCCATCTTCTAAAATCCACACCTTCAAACTTTTCAAAATTCATAGTCATATCACGAATACCATCAGTACCAGACATGATTATAGTTACAGAAAATATTTATCACGACTGTTGGGGAAATGAGGGTGTTTGCTATGACCAAGAACCTGGATAATTACTCGTATCGTGTATATCTCTCTTTTCATGATAAGTATTTCGACCCTATAAATAACCTACGGTTACACGAAATCCTATCTGGGATAATACGAGATCAACAAGACTTTTGAATTAGGATGTATTCAAAAGTCACACTATGAGAGTTCGTAAATGTTCTATCTTTTTCGCCTTTTTCAAATTTAAACCAATCTAATGTTATTTGTAACATATTAAACCATAACCGTCGAAAGTAATAGACCATTAATTTTTGAATTAAAGGGGTCATAATTATTGCTGAAACGGTTTTAGCATTAACTAATCATAACTACTTATTAAGACAACAGTTACAAGCTTAGCTTAACAGCTTTGGCCTTACCTTAACTGCACCAGCCTTAGCTTAACAACTTTGTCCTTAGATTAACAGCACAAGTCTTAACTTAACATCTACAACCTTAGCTTAATAGCTACAGCCTTAGCTTAACAGCATAGTCTTACCTAAACAACCACAGCCTTAGCTTAACAGCATCAGCCTTAGCCAAACAACCAAAGCCTTAGCTTAACTGCTTTAGGCATTAGCTTATCAGCATCAGCCTTAGCTTAACAGCCACAACCTTAGCTTAACAACTTTATGCATTATCTTAACAACATCAACCTTAGCTTAACAACACAGCCATAGCTTAACAGCACAGCCGTGGCTTAACAGCTTTAGCCATTAGCTTAATAACATCAACCCCTTTGACCCCAACATGAATAGGGATACCAATTATCTTACACAAGTATGCACTCCGCACCTCTAATACTTGTGTATTGATGAATTTGAGATCCCATTGCTTTCCTGATAAACTACAATGACACTAAAATAACATGGTGATATAAATCACCAACAGTTGAAAGCATCTCTTGAGCACATTAAAGTTTGTGGGTGCATTGCTCATGCCAACATATTGGCGTCCCACTTGACTAAACTCAATGATCGAAGCACGCTAATGGTATATTTGTGGGTAGAGCCTGGAAGTAAGGCATACAAGGAATACAGGTTCTTTGATCCTCAAAAAAGCAAGTTGCGTGTTAGTCGTGATGTGGTTTTTTGTTGGGAAATATTGTAAGTATGTGAAGCTGTTAGTTAGATTTCTCAAACTGTTAGTAGTATGTATGTGTAATTACAAAGTTCCAGCCGCTAGTTCAACAAGTTCAAGCTGCTATTTCAAAGTTCAAGCTGCTAGAGTTCAGAGTTCAAGCTGCTCAACAGATTAATAACAGAAAGTGCTGAAATTCAGGAAGTGAATATATTTCAAGATTTGAATATCTTCCAAGCATATCTACTACCAGAGAAATCAGAGTTCATCAAGGAAACAAATCAAAAGGCTATATATATAGATAGACTAGGTCTTTCTATTGTAAGTCTGTACGTGCAAGTACTGTAATTGCGTGCTTCATTGTAATTGCTTTCTGATAAAGTTTCTCAAGCCTCTAAGGTTGTAAAACCCTAAGAACAATCTGTGTTCTTCGTCTAATCAAATAGATTAGAGGTTATTGTAATTAGTGATTTTGGCAATATAAAGGATTTGATTTTGATTATATTTATCTGTTATTTATTCTGAAAGTTTTCTTAACCAATTAAGTGTTATTCGCAAACTTCTTAATTGGACTTTGATTCAAAACAAGGTTATTGGTTTACACTCTGATTTATTAAAACCAGTTAATCTTAGGTGATTTTGATCTTGACAAGTGGTATCAGACCCACAGGTTTTATTCGTTATTCTTTGTTTTCAAAGTTAAAAAAAAACTTTCTTTGTTTAAAATTTTGTTTTTCTGCAATGGAGTGTGAAAATAGCAGTAGTGGATCTGGGCAAGGACTAAAAGTGCCTATGCTCAAACCCACTGAGTTCAAGATGTGGAAACTCAGGATTCAAAATCACATTCAATTTATTGACTATGCCCTATGGGAAGCTGTTGAAAATCCTCCTGCAGTTGATCCTGAACTAGATGCTGAGGGCAAACCCACAAGAACACCTCCAAAAACTGAGATTGAAAGAAAGGCTAGAATGAATGAAGTGAAAGCTCTTACTCTTTTACAAATAGCCATTCCTAATGCTTATCAACATCAGTTTAAAATGTTCTATACTGCTGATTCTCTTTGGATTGCTTTAAAGAAAAGATTTGCTGGTAATGCTAGCACCAAAAGAAATCAAAAGGATCTTTTAAAACAGTAGTATGAAAACTTTTCTGGTGGCAAAAATGAAAACCTTACTCAAATTTTTGATAGGTTTAATAAGCTGATAGGTGAATTGGAGAGTGCTAAGGTCAGCCTGGATCAAGATGAAGTGAACAGAAAATTCCTCAGATCTCTTGGTGAAGAATGGACAGTCTATGCTGCCCAATGGAGAACCAAAGACACTCTAGATGAAATAGAGTTGGATGCCCTTTATTACAGCCTGAGAGTGTTTGAATCTGAGATTGAAAATAAAAAGAAATCCTTTTCTTACAATCACAATACTGCTCTGCTGTCATCATCATTAACTGATAAATCAAATTGTTGTGATCCTTTTTCAGGTGCTGATGGTAACTCTTCTGAAGTTCATTATGAACCATTTGTTGCAAGTGATGGACTGTTTGCTCTCAATGTTGAAGATCTGGAACAAATCCATCCCGATGATTTAGATGAGATGGACTTAAAGTGGCAGCATGCTATGTTGACTATGAGGGCCAAAAGATTTCTGAGAAGGACTGGCAGACAAAACTTTCAAGCCAGACCAGAAGGCAAGCAAGCATTTGATAAATCAAAGGTTGAGTGCTTTAAGTGCCACAAACTTGGTCACTTTGCTAGAGAGTGAAGATCACAAGGTCAGCAGCCACCAAGACCCCAGCAAACCAATCAAACACCATCCTCACAAGCTCTTGTCTCTCAAGAAGACAATGTGTTTGACAGGATTGACCAGACAGAAGAAGAGTTTCAAAATCAAGCTCTTATGGCAGAAACATCAACGGCCACTTCCACTGAACTACCATCTGAGGTAAATGCTAAACTCTGCTCTCAAACATGCAAAAATATGGTTAAAAAGTACAGAGATCATAATGAGAGCATGTGCAAAAGTCTAGCTAAGATGGAAGAGAGGAGATATGAGTATATGCAGGCTATAGAAGAACTTGAAAAACAGATCAATGACTATAAGGATAATGAGATTCTGATGGGACATGATAGAACATATCATGAGTGGGAGAAAAAGGAACTGAATGAGAAAATAGAGACCCTAAATAAGAAACTAGATGAGGCTGAACAGAAGGTGTTAGAAGCTAACAAGAAAATAGAATCTATTAATATAGATTTAGGTAGCTTCAAGCTGGCAAATCAAAAGCTAGAACATCTAATGGAGGTCCAATTTAAAGATAGGGTAAAATCTCAACTCAATCCCAAGGAAGGTATAGGATATAAAGCTACTCCACCCCCATACAACAACAAATACATTCATCCTATGAGTGAAGTTGCTGATAGGCTAGTGAATGAACCATTAGATGAGAAAATGAAAACTGTAGATCCTATCCTTGAAGACAAGCCTGAATCTAAAGAAGAACAATGAGTAACTCCAAAACAATGAGTGAACCTAAAGAACCTCCTACTTCCAGTTTCATCAAAACTCACAGTGTGAAAGGAAAAGAGAAGATGAGTGTATGCAATAATGCTCCACATGTTTCTGTACCTTCTAACTGTAACATTGCATATTCTTCGATAGCTAATAAAAAGAGTAAGACTGTTCCAATATGTACATGCCAAAAGGATGGTGTTTAAAAGTTTCCCACACAGCAACAGGTGAGGGGAAATCAAAGGAACAAGAACCAGTTATGGTCTCACAAAACTGGTTCTCCAATAAAAACAATCAAAAGATGTTTCCATTGTGGCAGGAAAAATCATTTGGCCAGACATTGCTTAAATAAACCATCTCTTACAAAACAGACTATGGTTCAAAAACAGGCCATTGTTCAAAACTCAAAAGTTTCAAAGGGCCAAACACCTGTCACACCAGTTCCAAAGAAGACAGTTGATCACAGGTATTTAAATGTCAACAAAAGACAGCCTACACACAAAAACAAGTTTTAGCAAAATCAAAATCAAATATAAAAAAGGTCTGGTGTGTTAAAGGCAAAAACACAGATCAAACTGCTAATGCAAGTGTTGGGACTGTTAAGCCAATAGTCGGAACTGGTAGTTCAAATTCTGAAGCTGCTAGTACTCACAACCCAGTTCAAACTGCTAAGTCTAAAACTGGAACTCGTCATGGATATTCTGAGACTGTTAACGAAAAGATTGGAAAGAATACCTAGATACCTCATGTCATAACTAAATACTCCTCACAGAATCCACCTCTGGATCTCACTAAGTTTAAAAAGATACAAACAGTATTTAGTTATGTCAATGCACAAGGACAACCCAAAACCAATTTGGTTTGGGTTTACTCCACTACTAACTAAGATCTTTCTGTGCAGGGCAACCACAGGACCCAACATAAGACAAGATGGCATATGGACAGTGGATGCTCTAGGCACATGACAGGAAACTCTGAATGCTTGTCAAATTTCAAAAGCTTTGAAGCAGGGTTTGTTGCATTTGGAGGCAATTCCAAGGGAGGTAAGGTACCATGTAAGGGTACTGTCAAAGCAGGCAACATGTTATTCAATGATGTTTTGTATGTTGAACAGCTGAAGTACAATTTACTAAGTGTATCTCAAATCTGTGACAAACAAAATATTGTTTTGTTCACAGATTCTGAGTGCATTGTCCTTTCAAAAGATTTTAAAATACCTGAAAATCTTGTTTTACTCAGAACACTTAGAAAGGACAATATCTACTGTTTGGACACAGATCTTTTATCCAAATCAAATACTTTAAGTTGTTTGATATCCAAAGCATCATCAAATGAGTCTGCTCTTTGGCACAGAAGGATGTGTCACATGAATTTCAAATCTATGAATGTTTTAGTCGAAAATAACTTGGTAAGAGGTTTACCACAGAAGGAGTTCATTTGTGATGATCATTGTGTAGCATGTCTCAAAGGCAAGCAACACAAAACTTCTCATAAGGCCAAAGAAGTAAATTCAATCTCATCTGCTCTTCATCTTATTCATATGGATCTTTTTGTCCAACATCTGTTTTGAGTTTGAATAAAAGAGCTTATTGTTTAGTCATTGTTGATGATTTCACTAGGTTTACATGGGTTTACTTTCTTAGGACCAAGGATGAAACTGCTGAGCTAGCCAAATCCTTTATTCTTAAGATTGCAAATCACTTATCAGGTTTCAATAAGACATTAACAGACCTTAAATTATACCTTCAAGTGCATCAAACATGTTTGATTATTAATCTCCCCTTAAGATGTAGAACAGGTTGGACTGAGGCTTTTTTGTGCCTAATAATCTCCCCCTATTTGCAATAATCAGTCTAAGTTGATTCTCTCAATAATCACTACATATTTTTACAATACACTTTGCTGAAATTAATTTACAACATTGAAGTAAAGTAAAAGATCAGTGTATATATACACTGATATTGATTGCATACGACACATGTTTTTACAAAAGTACAACTAATGTACTAAAGTGGATTACAACTGATGTAATAAGAAAATTAAAACTAATGTAATGAAGTACAACATATGTACAAGGAAAAATTTCAACAACTTTGGACTGTTGATGGTGGGAGCAGGTAATGGCAAGCCTGTCCAACTTACGAAGAACTTCCGTTCTTCATCTACTCAACAGTAGATGGACCTTCAATAAGTTGTGGTCTTCCTTCGAACATTTGTTCAAAATGCCCCCTGGTCTCTTCAATTTCCTCCATTTCAATTCTGAGGAACATGAAGTTTGGATGTTGAAGCTCTCCTCTCTCATGGAAGCCTTTGAGCTGTTCCCAGATAGCTGCTCTCCATCTTGAAGATTGTTTGAAGGAGTTGGCAAGTCTAAAAGCTACAAGTTGCTTAAGACCAACCTTATTCAAATCAGATGCTCTCCGGAAACACATTTTCTTTGTTAGGGGATTTACAAAAAATACCCCAAACTCAGGTGCTTCTATAAGCTTGTCTTCCTTAGGTTCCACTCCTCTAGGTAGACTGTGATTCACTCCTTTGATCTCAACAGATAGGATGCCTTGATCAAGCATAATCAGGAGTTCTTCCACCTCAGTGTCCTTCCTCTTTCTCCCGAGCTTAATCTTGGGCTCAACCACTGAGGTACCCTTAATTTGATCTTCAAGGATCAGGCCCAGGTGTTTAACTCTTTCCATCAGCGTCATGACATATGTCCTGACAGTCTTGACAGTTTCAGATTTAGACTGACTCAGGGCAATTGCCAATTCAACGCACTCTCTGTACCCCATACAAGTAACATCAGTGTGTTCATATGCTTCCAGTTCTGGACCTTCAGCACCTAGCCTGGTTATCTGGATCTTCCACTGTTTGCCTTTCTTAGAAATGGGGACAGCTTTGACAATTGTTTCCTTGGCAAGCCTTCTGTTGGCAACATCAAAGAATTTCTTCCTTGCCAAGTTGTCAAAGTGTGTTTGGGCTCTTGCTGAGGAGGTTGCTAACTTTGATTTGATCACTGAGACCTGAGCACCATTTTCTTTCTCTCCCTAATTCTCAGTTACTGACTCATTGGCAGCCTCTAGCAGTTTCCTTTGAACATCCAAGGAAGGAACTTTAGCTTTTCTTTCCTCCTTGTATGCAAAGGCCTTCGCAGCTTTAGCAGAGGCTTCTTCTCTCTTTTGCCTTTCTAGGATCTTAAGCTGTTCTTCTTTGAATTCATAATAAGTCTCCATAGGGTGACCCATGTCTTTGGCCCAAGCCTTATCAAATTTTAGTTGAGCAGTTTTGAGATAGTAAGTGTCCACTGAGGCTTTTCTCTTCCCTTTAGCTGTTGTGGTTATGACAACTTCAGTTTCCTCTTCCTCTTCTTCTTCAGTTTGCTCCAAGATCAGATGTCTCCTTCTGCTTGGCCTGTCCCCAGGAATGGACTCCTCCCCCTTAGATGGTGCAGGGTTTGGAGATCCAGCCTGAGTAGGCTGAGCAGCTTTAGTTGTTTTGGAGACATCTGAAGTAGGACCTGTTTGGGAAAGACTTGCTACTGCTCCCACTGATGCTGATTTCTCCTAAGAGGGAGATGAAGATTTCTCCCCCTTAGACTTGGTCTTTAAGGAAGATATCTTCTCCCCCTTTGAAGGAGATGGCACAGATCCTTCAACAATGTGTCTACCCGTAGGAATGAATCCAGCAGGCTGGGTAGCAGTTTTGGCAACAGGTTAGAACCAACAAGGCTATGCACTAAGAAAGCCAAGTTATCCTTAACCTCTACAAGTTGGGTAACACAGGTTTGAAGAGAGGTAGAGTGAGAGGTAGCAACAGATGAGAGCTAAGCAATAGCTTCCCTGTCACAAGCTGTGAACACCAAACTTTGAAGATGTGCAAGATTTATTTCAAGAGAATCTTTTATATCATCAAAGTTCGATCACATAGAATTGGACTGAGAGACCACTAAGGTGTTTAGACTGGCCAAAGTGGAAGGGAGGGTATTTATGAAAGTGTCAAGGAGAGCTGACAGCTTTTGGGAAACCGCTGACAGTGAGGACACAGAGTCCTGTTGGGAAGAAAGAATCGTTGAGAGGGTAGAGGATAGTTCTTGCGGCTATGCAGTGAGTGCAAACAGCTTAGAGGATTGATCAGCTTGGGGAGCAGGGGTTGGAAATGAAGTCCTGAACGAATCAAGGAACCCCTGAATCTGAATAGACACAGAGTCTGACATGATAGAAGGTAAGGAGGTCATGGAAGTTTCCAAAGAACCAACATTGTTGGTCAGCAAAGACAGTCGATCCTTCAAAGGAAGATCTTTGGGAGATGAAGGAGTATGGGTTGATTGTTTTGTTTAGGTGGATGGTGAGGAATGTGATGGTGAAGCTGAGGACGTAGGAGTTTCTGGATTAGTGAGGGAAGGCAGAGAGACTTTGGAGAGTAATTCCGTAGACTGGGCATAAGTTAGATGGCCCAGCTTGGAAGGATCAAGGGAACCTTCAGCAGTGGCTATATCTACATTAAGAGGTGAAGTGGTAGGAGTTAGTGGCCTTTGAGATGCTGCTTGTATTGTAGCATCTTCATCAAGACCAGGGGTGGTTCCCTCAGATGTGCCTTGGTTTGCAGGCACCTCTTCATGTGGAGAAGGGATGTGGATTTCAACATCATCAGTGGTAAAACCTGATGGTGGTATGTGCACTTGGGGAGCAGCCTCTCCTGAGGTTTGTGTATATTATCAACAAGTGTTAATTACAAACAACCATGAACTGCGGAATGGTTCAAGCTGAGATGAGAGATACAACAGATGTTTAACTAATCTAAGACACACTCAGACTAGATACAATGAATACAGTCGCTAAGATGAATTCACTGTTTACAAGACAGCTAGGTGGACAGCTTGAACAAGAACAGCTTGGACACACGTTACTGTTTTATTCAAACAGACTTGCATGCATGAAAACACACTTCTTTGCACGTTCTGAATATCACACACTTGGTTATCTCACATTCCTTAGAAGCTTTCTTATATACTCTCACTGAGAATCTCAGTGAAGCTTCCTCATTTGACATACAGATAGTGGGATGTCTTTCCAAAAAAAACAAAACAACTTTTCTGCACGTTCTGACAAAGCAAAATTGTCTTTACATTGTAGAATCTTTGTCTTTTCCTTTTTGTCTCTGTTGTAGAAGGCTTAACTAAAAGAAGAGTGTCAACTTTAAACCATTCATCTTCTGTTATAGCCATATTGATATAAGAAATGGTCTGTCACACATTTCAAATATCCACTTTGACTTTATGTAACAAAACAACGTAGGCAGACTTGCAGCTTCTGTTTTTCCACTTTGTCTTCAACTTTGTGAACTGATCTTGTTGTCCAAGACAATACATGAGGATATGGAAACATATTCCATAAAGTGTTAAGCCTGTTCACAAAGAACAAAAGCTGTTCACAAAGAACAGAACACTTAGAATTTATCCAAACTGCTCAGCTGGTTAGAGCAGCGTAGACAGTTTATGTCCAGCCTGTTCATCAGAGCAGAACAGCTTGAACAATCTGCCTTAGTTGCAACATATGCAACATGGTAAACAACTTTGACTAATATTGCAAATCACTTATCAGGTTTCAATAAGGCATTAACTGACCTTAAATTATACCTTCATGTGCATTAAACAGGTTTGATTAATAATCTCCCCCTAAGATGTAGAACAGGTTTGATTGAGGCCTTTTTGTGCCTCACAACAATAAATGCACAACGACCGTCAACGAAAGCGTCAACGTTAAATTTGATGAGGGCATCGTAATGGCTCCTTGATATACCAGTTCAAGACTCGAGTCTCAAAAGACGACTTCTATGAAGTCAACAGAACTGAAAAAGGATATGAATATATAAATAAATTGTTTGAAAATTTTTATGAAGACTACTTTGCTAATACCAAATCTGATGTTCCTATTTTGGATCCTGACAGGGTTACTGAAGATCCTGTGGTAGTCTCTGATCATTCACAACCACCAATTCTGGAGATACTGGAGACATTTCAACAACTGATGTACACATTCCCTCTGAAAGTGTACAACAATCTCATGCTCCATATTTACAAGAAACTCCCTTGAATACACAAAACTCTGAATCCCCTAATACAGTTGATATTTCATTAACATCTGAACCTATACCCCATCAACCCTACCTAGACTTGAATCCGAACCATGACCAACTCCAACCTTATCCTCATTCTTTCAAATGCACAAGGGATCACCCAATGGAAAATATCATTGGTGATCTTTCTGCATCTGTCCAAACCCGGAGAGCTACCATTAATGAATGTCTATTCTCAATTTTTTTGAGCAAGATTGAACCTAAAATGTTGAAAGAAGCTCTTCAGGATGCCGATTGGATAATAGCGATGCAAGAGGAGCTCAATCAATTTGAGAGGTTGAAAGTCTGGCGGTTGGTGGAAAGACTAAAAGACAAATCTATCATTGTCACGAAGTGGACTTTCAAGAACAAGAAAGATGAACATGGTGCCATGATTCACAACAAAGATAGACTCGTGGCCAAAGGATAAAGTCAGCGTGAGGGAATAGATTACAATGAAAGATTTGCCCTGTTGCCCGAATAGAGGCCATTAGAATGTCGTTAGCATTTGCCGCTCATAAGAATTTTACTTTATATCAAATGGATGTAAAAACTACATTTTTGAATGGGGAGTTAAAGGATGAAGTATATACATATCAGCCCGAAAGATTTACAGATACTTTGAAGCCTGATCATGTATATATTTTAGACAAGTTCGCACCACGAGCTTGGTATGATGGCTTATCATTTTATCTATTGAAATGTGGCTTTAACAAAGGTGCAGTGGACACTACCCTATTCATTAAACGTCCGGGTTCAGATATCATAGTAATACAGATATATGTAGATGATAAAACATTTGGGTCTACTAAGACTGAATTTTGTAAAAAGTTCGCATCTTTAATGTCCCAGAAATTTGAAATGAGCATGATGGGTGGAATCAATTTTTTCTTGGGGCTACAAGTAAAATAACTTAGTGATGGAATTTTAATCAACCTGTCAAAAATATATTCAAGACATATTGAAGAAATTTAACATGGTCAACAATACCCCAATGAAAACACTCATGGCTCCTAATTCTAAATCAAAACTCGATGAGGACATTCTAGGGAAACCTATTGATGTAACTCATTTATTGAGGAAATATTGGGTGATTAATGTACATAACTGCGAGTAGACCTGATATTATGTTTGCTACATGTGTCTGTTATAGATATCAGGCAAATCCAAAAGAATCACATTTGGCTGCTGCCAAAATAATTCTACGAAATCTGAAGGGTACTCCGAACTTAGGTTTGTGGTATCTGTTGTTGTTGATTCCCAGATAATATCAGCACTTTTACATTCAATAAACACTCAAAATCAGAATTTGCACTCAATAATTATGAAATGATTAAAGAAGACAAAGAGAATATTAAGAGAAAATATGCGGCGGCTGGAACAACTTGAATATTCAATTCTCACCAAATGTCAACAGTGTGTTTCACCAAACCCTAGAACCTATACATAGCTTGAATTAATTAAGTTTCAAGGAATTACACTTTGGTCCCTTAAACTTTTCATACACATAAAATAACTTAGAAATAAATTACAAGACTAAACATTCTATAAATAATTATTACAAAATAAATCCACAAGATCGAAATTTAATATCTAACAGTCTCCCCCTTTTCGATCATTGTGGAGGACCTGGAACTCTAGCATGATCAGTAGATTCACGGAGCCCAAGGATGACATCGAATCGTCTAATCACTTGTCTTATATGTATCCGTTCGTTCTGGTATTCGATGCCGCTGAGGATGTCTTGTATCTCCTTTGGTGAGCTTCTAAGTTCTGGATTTGGTTGAGCATCAAATTCTTGAATTCTTCTTGTAAGTTCAGCTCTAACCATTCTGATTGTTCCATCGGAGTAACAAGGGAGATCCTCGAAGCGCATGAATCTTTTATGCCCTTTTTGATTCCCAAAAATAACTCCTGGGTCTCCTCTAAGTACAACTCTATAGGCAGGATGATGATCAAGCAAGAAGCTGTCTTGCTCAAGGGCTCGTAGACCAAGTTTGACCAGCGCGCTCACTATTGCCATTTGGAAATCTCTTAAGCACATGATGATCGAGCGGCGGTTCATGCTTCGTATGAGTGCGGCTCCGGCGGTCATGTGACACAGACGTTTTTTAATTCTATGTTTCAGTCTTTCGTGTAAAAATTCAACGTCGTCCACATTCACAAAGTCTATGTCATTTTCATAAAACTCCTCTATTGTACCATCTTCTCTCTCTACCTGAAAGGCAAGATAGTATACTTTCGCTCTTCTGCACATTGTGATGGTTAGAAGCATTTTTATCTTTGACTTAGAAACTTTGGACCTCCTCTCCCTGAGCATTAACTGATTGTATTCGACCTTTTCAGCTTTAGATACGTTTGTAAGTTCCATCAGAAGGCGTCTGCTGAACGACCCTGGCTTCTTCCTGCAGACCATCTTGAAACTTTCTTCCAGATAAGGGTTCTGAAACTGCTCTCTAGGGAACTTCTTCAAGAATTCTTTCAGGCCCTGAACGGGGGGATCTTCTATCTCAGATGACTGAGCTTGCGTTCTTGCCTCAATTCTTCTTTTAGCTCTGGTGGCAGAGAGTGTACGCCACCTTTCGAGTACCAACCCACCCAATAAAGATCACCGTCGTCATGAACACCAGGCTGCTTAGGAGGCTCATCAAAACTGTATACATACCTAGTTTCTGAGGGTCCAGGTTGTTGGGTTTCCGGTTGGGGGTACAGATTGGACTTGGGGAGGACTTTGAGTTATGGGAGGGCTTTGGACTAGTTGGGATTCTTTTAGTGTAGAGGGAGCTTGAATGGAGGATACGATTTCTTGTTGTGGAACAGGGGGCGGGGAGTCTAGGAATTCGAATGATGAAGATGATTTTTGTGGTGACTCGGGCTCAGGTTTTGGGATGATTAAGGGTTGGTCGTCATCAGTATCAAAGTCAGAGTCAGACACCAATATGATTTCAACCTTTTCGTGAATGGGTTCAAATTCAACCATGGCTGACATCGGATCCAATGGAGCAGGACCTTCAATCAGTGGCTCGTCTTCTATCATCAACATCTCATGAGCCTCATACGTCTTATCCCCGGACCCTTGTTTCTGTGTTCCCCCAAATTCAGCTCCCCCCTTCAATTATCATGAGGTCCTCAGACTGAGTCTTTCGACGTTTCTCCCCCTCATGGAGATCAGGTCATCCTGATCGTCATGTTTTCTCTTTTGTTACTCAGCCTGGGGACGACATTGTAGCTCAATTAATGCAGACTCAAGATGGTCCATTCGAGAGTTGAGTTGCTCCTGGACTTGAAGGATCAGGAAAGTAAGCACGTCTATCTTGTCTGAGAGCTCTACTCTCTGTGTCTGGACTGAATGAGATCCTGGTGGAGGCAAATCTTTAGAAGTGACACCCTTACCTTTTATATATGAGAGAAGGGCGGTATGTCGTTCTTCAGCGGCCTCCTTTTGGGCGTCCAGGTCAGCCCGGGTAACAACGCCGGCAGCACGTAAAGCCGCCGTTAATATCTCAATATTTATTTCGAGATGGCCTGAAGTGGATGGCATGGATGAAGCCATTCCAGGTCTTCCTTCCGTCATTTCTGGCTCCACAATTGGATGCGCAAATCCGGAAGTTTGAGGAGCTGCCACGAAGGCATCTCGTTGAGGGGACGCCACGGAGGCGTCGTGCGTTGTGAGTGGGGGTGGGGAGTGAGCTGTGGGCGAAGGAAATGTGGTCACATGAGGTGGAGTGTGACCTAATTCAACACCACGACTCTCCGAGTGAGAGGGTGATGGCGTATGTGGAAGATCCTCGTGCAATGAAGTAGCGTCCTTTTGAGAAGACGCTAAGTGGGTGGTGAGGGTAGACTCGACCATTGGACTGATGGTCTTATAGTGGGTTGTCCGGCTAATAGGGCTTAGGTCGCCCTCGGATGTTTCCTCGATCCCTCGTAGAACAGAGGCGGTTCTTTCAGAATCCACCGTCTCTGCTTCCTCACCTCCTCCTCCCTCCCTTACACGCACAATCTCCCTCTCACCCATACCCATTATTTGCTGAATTTCCACCTCTTCTCCCTCGGCCTCTCTCGCTATTGCCTCACCTTCGGATTGGGTAGGCTCAGTTGGATCTGACCGAGCCTCATCCTGATAAAATTCTCTCATATACTCCCTTACCCTTTCTGATTGCACTGCCCTTTGAAGAAGGGACAGTGGTATTGTCATTACCGGCACAGTTGGAGCCCCCTTAGGAAGATTTAGCTTTTGAATCGTTGTTGTCATGTATACATCGGCCTCTGGACGTTCATGGATGTCTTCGTCGTTGTCCATGGCATATTGGGTGATCAGCTGAGGGAACCGCTGTAGAGGAATGTATTTGCGGCAACGCTTGGTGCTTCTCTCGAGGTTGAATCTTCTCAATTCATCGAACAAGAATGTAGCTTAGTCGTATTGTCTGTCGTATGCGAAGGCTGCAAACATGGCAAGGACTTGGATTGATGCTGAGTCATGGCCAGCATGCTTGGCGGTGAAACATTTGTTTATGACATCGAAAAGAACCCTCCAGTGTGCTTGGAGGTTCTTGGTACGGAAGTCCGATGGCTTGGTGAGTGGGCCATCGTATCCCAGAGATTTGATTTCGTTTAAGGTTTTGAGGGGTGAAGGGATTGGGGCAAAATGTAGGCGGTTAAGGGAATGGGCTTCGGCGGGAAGGCGTAGGATGTGGGCGGAAGGCTGCGGTTGTTATTTTGGCTGATACACAGTCGATGGTGGACGTGAAGTATTGTGGCAACTGTCAATTTTGTGTTACAGCTTAGACACAGACCCATCTGTTCAGTTACCCTTTCATTACCCAATTGATTTCTTAGACTTAGAATTAGAACCTAAGTTGCAAACAATTAAGAAATTTGGTTAATTTGCTTAGTTTTCTGTGTTCGGCGAAAAATTTTCTGATAATTTTTGTACAATGCTAGAAAATATAATTAATGGATAGACATAACAAGCTAATAATGATTCAAAATACAAAGACATATAATGTTGAATTCACTTAGTAATTAAAGCAAAAACAAGTAACAAATTTAATCAAAGATTTGAAGAAAGACATCCGTATGGTGCCAATTTAACTAAAATAGCAACAAACTTATACAGTTTACATAAATAATAATAAATAAGAGAAACATAAATTTGAAACATAAAAATTTTATAAATATAAATTTCACATGCTAAAAAGTTACTTATGTCACAAACTAGTAAGAGAATGAACATAAACTTTACTCTTTATGCACAAACAAGCAACCAACTCTTAAATATATATATATATATATATATATATTTACAACTTTATAAAAAAAATAATAAATAAATCTGAATTTCAGCCTTTAAAGTCCAGCCAAGAGAAAAAAAAAGAAAAAGAAAAAGTGTGATTTTTTTTTTTATAAAAATCACTCCAACACTTCATCTCTTCATCATTCTCATTCCACTCCTTCTCTCTCTTGTTTCACTCACTAAAACTCAGATTTTTCTCTAAAAAAACTGCAGAAAATCCAGCCATTAACACTTTCATTTGAACTCTTCAAGTGTGAATCAAAAGGTACAAACATGTGTTCATGCATCTAGCATGAACACTACACTCAAACTTCATCTTTTTACAAGTTTTCTTGTCATTTCTCCTACTTTTCTTCCATTTTTTTTTTCAAGAAACGTTTGTTTTACTTTTCAAAAACTTGATGTTTGTATATTATCCATCAAAACATATTAGATGTGTAAAGAAGATAATCCATGATCAAACATAAGTCAAGAAACAAGAAACTTCTTGAAAAAGCTTCAAAATGGGCATGCATGTGTGCAGACCCGGTGAAGGAGGGGGGCAAAAGGGGCTTTGTCACAGGGCCTCATATACACAGGGGCCTCATAATTTTTTTTTTACATATGTATTCATTTATATAAGCCCATGAATCATCAGCCCAAGTGCCCAACAAACAAAAGCTTAAACCTGAAACTCTGAAAGCCACAAAGCGCTAGGCAGATTTGCAGTTTGTGAGGAGAAGAGCAGCAGACTACGAAGAGTTGGAGATAAAGAGACGAGGGTGAGTAGCGACGCTTGGGTTTTCGAAGTAAAAGACGATTGGGTTTTCAAACTTCGATTGAGGCATGGGCGATGGAGCCTGGAGGCATGAAGCAGTCAAGCACCAACATTCGTGTCAACGATTTCTTTGTAAGTTCAATGTTTAAACATTGATAAATAGATAATAAGATTGAAATTGATCTCTATAATTCTACCCTCTTCGGATCTTCCTCTTCCTCTGATCAAAGAAAAACAAAAGTGTTTGCACAGTTCTGATTTTTGAACATAGAAATTGATTTCTATAATTAACTGATTAAATTTGAAATTGAATTGGAGATTTGGCATAAACGAAATTGTTGCAAATTTCAGAAATCTTTTGCTCTTGAAGAAACGAAACTATATTGGAGAAGGGCACAGCGAGAAGCATTTGCTGCATTTTGCAACTTCAAATTGTGGCACAGTTGAGAGGTCTATGTCCACGAATATCAGGTTATGTTTTTCCATTCTTTCGACCTTTCTTTTAACATAATAGTCTTATAAAAAAAATTATTCTAGGATGAGAAAATATGAGTCTGAATATGAAAAACGTAAAATAAAAAACGAATTGAAAAGTTTGTTAAGTTTCAAAGTGGGGCTCTTGATAAATTTTTAAAAAATAAGACTAGTGTCGGTATTAATATACTCAAAGGGCCACTTTTATCATTATTGCACAGGGCCTCCGAAATCTAAGAGACGGCCCTGCATGTGTGTTTGATTGACTTCACCATTAAAATGTCATAAATAATATGACTAATACATGAGAAATACAACAAGAAGTCATCAAATACTGTTGCATGTATCTAAAATCTGTATTTATAAGCAAAAATTTTGAATTTATGAACATGCATGACTAGTTTTGTTAAGAACATGCATGTGGCATTCATGACAGATTATAACACCCAATTTAAACAGTCATAACTTCGTCATTTTTCACCCAAATGACCTGATTTCTTTTCTGGAAATTAAATTGATAAGTTAGCTTTCCAACCCATCTGGTTTCAAGATAATCCAGTTAGAGTTGGGCATGAAAACATATTTTTAAAGTTAAGTGTGCAAAACGTAAAAATATGGCAGAATGTTTATGTAACTTGTAATTACCATAACTCTCAAAATAAAGCTCCAAATAACTCGAATCCACTTCTGGAATACAGTATTATGAGTTAGGTTTTAAATGGTTGTGGTCTCACTCAAATCCATTGAGGTTTGACCTTTCAAAAAGTCCATGCAAGAAAGGTGTGCAATCTGCTCAACCTTCTGGACTTCTGTTTTTGTATAATTTTTAAAGTAGGCTTAGACACCTCCAAAAAATGTGTGCAATATACCAAAATCTTCCTAAAACACTAACGTTTATCATATATAATATTCCAGGACAGAAACTGAATTTAGCATCATGAAATGTAGACTAGAAAGAAAGATTGGAAATCTGTGAGATTCAAATTTTTGTCTTATTCTACCCCCAATGAGCTAATTTCACATTTTTCATTATTCTAACATAAACTCACAATTTCAACAATAAAATACTATTGTAATTAATATAATCAGAATTATAAAGATTTTAAAAAGAATTATAACACGATTTAAATATAAATATAACTATAAAGACATTGTATACAAGTTATTACTAAGCAAATTTATCGATTTAGTTATTTAGACATCATTTATATTTCATTGGAAGGAGTTAGTTGCCGTAACACCCAAGACTTGAGCAAATACCTACTTGGACTATTGTGAGTATTCACGACCCCCTTTTTACTATTCTTAAAGTTCTGGGGTGAAAAGCATGATACATTTTAAGCAATATGGTGGTTTTATCATTCTTGATACATATGAACTCATACATTTGTTCACTTATTTTGGCACATTGGTATGTATACAATTGTAGTTTTGTATGAGTAGACAAATTATATATTGTATAAGACCACACGACGAAACACTACTCAGTTAACTCATTTTGATGAGCCGAATGATTTTTATGGATATCGATATTTGGTTAACCACCCACTAATGATGTACTAGTGAGTGCATAATTGTCATACATACATTTATGTGATTTCACATCGTGGCATTCAAGTCAACATACTAGGTTTGAGTAGTGGCTCATTACATATACATCGTGTATAACATTACCTTGTGCTGCAAAAACAAACGTTAAACAACCATGACATTTTGCAAACATAATTTCATTAGAAATTGCTTATTTCATACAAAACCTGTGAACTCAGCAACTATTTTTAATAGTTGACCCGTATTTTATGGCATACTTTTCAAGAAATCATCAGTAAGTGATCCTTCATGACGCGTGTGCTAGCATTGAAGTATTGTGCTCATGAAACCTTCTATTTTGGGATATGGACATTTTGTTAACGGCTATGGTTGTAAACTTAAACAATTTACTTTTATTTGCTTTGGTTGAATGTTTTGGATCTATTTCCATGAATGGTATGTTTCTATACTTATGCAATAATCACATCACTGTTACATTCCGTGTTTCCGCTATAGCGGGTTGTGACAGTTTTTGGTATCAGAGCCTAAGGTTATAGAGAATACCAAGTTTTTCGTTAGAAAAATTTAAACTATAACCATTAGCTCGAAACAAGTTTCAAAATATTTTGCATATTACTAGTGTAATTAAATCAAGTGTGGCATTATCGGACTAAATTTAACAAAGCCTGATCACCTTTGTTTAATAAAGAAAGATAGGGCTAGACTTGGAATAGTTACACTAGGAGTATGTTAAAGTGATTTAAATACTTTAAATATTTACAACAAAAGTTAAACATCTTGTGTGTGTGTGATTATTGCATAACTCCCTTATGCCTTAGACATTATGTTTATACCTTAGAAGTGAAAAGGTGCATATACGAGGATACATACCTTATACTCATGATAATTACATACTTAGCGACAAACATGTATTTTATTTTAGCACCATGTTACGCTCATCATCATCCCACACTACTTACTCGGTCGATGCATCTGGTTATGTTATGGGTCGCCCAAGTAACAACCCATGAATTCCAGAAGAGGAGGAAGACCCATCAGAGCACGAACAAGAGGAATCTAGTAGTTATACCCCGAGTCCTGATCCACGAGCATCACCCATGACCCTACTACCCCCGCCAGCACCCGCATATCCCCCACCAGCACTTCGTGGACCCCGCATCCGAGCGACAGCAAGAAATATTGTCCCGATGCCTGGAAGGGCAGAGATGAGAGCAGCACCCACTGAGATAGTTAGAGCATCCCAGCCAGTCATGGGAACACCAGCGAGTAGTGTACCTAGTATGGCACTGGACCAGGCATGAAGACTCCATGTCTTGGACTTATTAGTTAAGGAAATTAGGCAAGACTTAGTTTATCAGTAGCAACTGGTGACTTGTTTGGCTGAGGCATTCGACGATGTGCTTACTGCACGAACTGCAAGAAGATTGGTCACCCAACGAAGTATTGCAAAGCTGGGAATGACGGGAAGAAGGAAGAAAACAAGGAAATAAGAAAGGCTTGCTATGAATGTGGAAGCCAAGAGCACTTCAGGAACAACTGCCCGAAGTTGAATAAGGGCCTTGGTGATAACCGAAATCTAGATAGACAAGCTAAAGAAAGAGCGTTTGTTTTGGGAGCTGAGGAGGCAAAGCAAGACCCTAACGTGGTGACTGGTACTTTCCTATAAAACAACCACTATGAATCCATATTATTTGATTCAGGGGCAGATAGAAGATTTATTTCGACTGAATTTAGGCTCATGATTAATGTGAATGCAACGAACTTAAATAATCCTTATGTAATTGAGTTTGCTAATGGTCAAGAAGCTAAGGTCAATGTGGTTTTAAATAGTTGTAGTTTGATTCTTGATGATAAGTCAATCGACATTGACCTTATTCCGATCGAATTAGGAAGTTTTGATGTTGTTGTAGGTATGGATTGGTTATCCAAACATAGGGCATAAATTTGTTGTTCTTAAAAGTTCATCAAATTACCCCTTGAGAATGGAGAAACCTTTATCATATAGGGAGATAAACCGAATAGGAATTTTAAGGTCGTATTTAGTATGAAGATACGAAAGTTCCTTAAAAAGAAGTGTTGTGCTTTCTTAGCCCATGTGGTGGATATGAGGAGAAAAAGGAAGCAGATCCAGGAGATTCCAGTGGTGAAAAAATATCCTGATATTTTTGTAGAAGATTTACCTGGATTACCCCTGTCGAGACAAGTAGAATTTCATATCGACTTAGTTCCAGGGGCGGCACTTGTGGCCAAGTCACCTTACCCTTTAGCACCTGCTAAAATGAGAGAATTGTCAGATCAACTACAAGAACTTCTTCACAAAGGTTTTATCCGACCTAGCTCTTCACCCTGGGGAGCCCCAGTCCTATTTGTCAAGAAGAAGGATGGCTCTTTCCGAATGTGCATAGATTACTTGGAGTTAAACAAGCTAACAATCAAGAACGGATATCCCCTACCTCGAATAAATGATTTGTTTGATCAGCCGCAAGGAGCAACATATTTCTCTAAGATAGATCTTCGATCAGGATACCATCAATTGAGAGTTCGAGAGGAGGATGCTCAAAAGACAGCCTTCCGATCTCGATAAAGGCACTATGAGTTTCTTGTTATGCCTTTCGGATTGACCAATGCACCAACGACATTCATGGATCTGATGAATAGGGTTTGCAGACCTTACATAGATAAAATTGCCATAGTATTTATTGATGACATTCTGATTTACTCAAGAAGTAAGGAAGCTCATGAACAACATTTGAGGTTTATCCTGGAGCTACTAAAAAAGGAAACGTTGTATGCCAAGTTCTCTAAGTGTGACTTCTGGATGCGGGAGGTACAATTTCTGGGTCATGTGGTGAATGAGAAGGGAATTCAGGTAGACCGTGCAAAAGTTGAAGCAATTAAGAAGTGTGAAGCATCAAGAACCCCTACGGAGATATGTCAATTTTGGGTTTAGCGGGTTACTACCGGCGATTTATCGAGAAATTCTCAATAATTGCTAAACCATTAACTATGCTAACTCAGAAGGAGCAGAAATTCACATGGGAAGATCCACTAGAAGAAGCATTCTGGCTGATAAAGCAGAAGTTGTGTAATGCTCCAAATTTGGCATTACCTGAGGGAAATGACTGCTTTGTTATTTATTGTGATGCTTCACATCAAGGTTTGGGATGTGTGCTAATGCAAAAGGAAAAGGTCATGGCTTATGCCTCAAGACATCTCATAGTCCACGAAAAGAACTATACAACTCATGACCTAGAGTTGGGAGCGGTGGTCTTTGCACCAAAAATTTGGACACATTACTTGTATGGTATAAAGTGTACGATTTACACCGACCACAAAAGCCTTCAACATATCCTAGACCAGAAATTGCTCAATATGAGGCAAAGGAGATGGGTTGAGTTACTTAGTGATTTCTATTGTGAGATTCGATACCACCTGGGCAAGGCCAATGTGGTAGCCGATGCGCTAAGTAGAAAGGCAAGATCAAAGCCTACAACAGTTTGAGCATTAGGAATGTTGGTTAAAGATAATATCCGATGGACAAAATGGATGGATTTGCTCAGTATTTATGACTGCGATGTAAAAGGCCATGCATGAAGAGCTGATTTGGTGGCTAATATAACAAGTGGGATCTCGAAAGGTAAATCAACGCGATTTCAGAAGCAAGGATAGTAGTACCAACAAATCTCCGGACTCGGGTTATTGAAGCTCAAAAAGAAGCACTTGTGGAAGAAAATGTGAAGGCTGAAGGATCACATATCTTTGAGCAAATATTGGAGTCTAAGTCGGATGGCGTGCTTCACTTTAAAGACCGGGTTTAGATTCTGAAAGTTCACAACCTGAGAGAATTAATCATAGCCGAAGCACATAAGTCCCGATATTCGATTCATCCAGGATCAGATAAGATGTACAAGGATTTAAAAGAATCCTATTGGTGGCCTGGAATGAAGAAGGACATCGCACAATTAGTTGGGAGATGCTTGAGTTGTGCTAAAGTCAAGGCTGAACATCAGAAACCATCTGGATTATTGCAACAACCTGAAATTCCCTTGTGGAAATGGGAAAAAGTTACTATGGACTTCATCTCGCAATTTCCCCGGACGACAAGAGGGCATGATGCAATTTGGGTTATTGTAGATCGGTTAACGAAGTCGGCACATTTTATACCTATCCGAAACAGCTATAAGGTGAAGAAACTCGCACAGATTTATGTTAACAAAATCGTAACTCGGCATGGAGTTCCAATTTCTATCATTTCAGATAGGGATAGTTGTTTTACATCACGAATATGGCGTTCACTACAAAAAGCTATGGGAACTAGACTTGATCTGAGTACTGCTTACCATCCTTAGACAGATGGACAAAGTGAACGAACAATTCAAACATTGGAGGACATGCTTAGGGCATGTGTTCTGGATTTTGGTGGTAGTTGGGATGCACATCTACCCTTGGTAGAATTTTTAGATAATAATAGTTACCACACTAGTATCAAGTGTGCACCCTATGAGGCTCTCTATGGGCGAAAATGTCGTTCACCCCTGAGTTGGTTAGAAATCGAAGATCAGCAAATAACCGGGTCTGAAATTATTCAAGAAACAACAGACACGATCTCGATTATTCGGGATAGACTTCGAGCGGCAAGAGATCGTCAGACGAGTTATGCTGACAAACGCATAAAACCACTCTCTTTTCGCGTAGGAGACAGAGTTTTGTTGAAAGTATCGCCATGGAAAGGGGAAATACGGTTTGGAATGAAAGGCAAACTAAGTTCCAGATACATTGGGCCATACAAGATCTCTGAAAAGATCGGTCCCGTAGCTTACAAGTTGAAACTACCTGCTGAACTAGGCGTTATTCACAATGAATTCCACATATCAAACCTTAAGAAATGGGTTGACGACGATCCTCTGATCATTCTGAGCGAGGAAGTCAAAGTTAATGAACATTTACTTTTCCAAGAAGAACCTGTATTGTTTTTGGCTACAAGATCAGTTTACAAGTCAAAGACAAGCTAAACGCTTTATGGAATATGTTTTCAAGTCCTCATGCATTGTTTTTGGCTACAAGATCAGTTAACATGTCAAAGACAAAGTGGAAAATTGAAACCGCAAAAACCTGCTTACGCTGTTCTGTTACATGAAGACAAACAGATAATGAAAAGGGTGACAGACCTTTTCTTATATCAAAATGGCGTTAACAAAAGAAGAAAGATGCAAAGTTGACATTCCTCTTCTGGTTAAAGCCTTATGCAACAGTGACAAAAAGAAAAAGACGTTAGATTCTGCCAGATGAAGACAAGTCTGCTTTATCAGAATGTGCAGAAAAGGTGTTTTGTCTTTTTGGAAAGACATCCCACTATCTCATTATCCAGTAAAGAAGCTTCACTGAGATTCTCAGTGAGAGTATAAAAGGAAGCTTCTAAGGATTGTGAGACATCCAAGAGTGAGAAATCAGATCATTCATTAAAGTGTGTTTTTCATACATGCAAGTCTGCTTGAACATAATAGTACGTGTGTCTAAGCTGTTCATACTCAAGCTGTCCATCTGTGTCTTGTAAATTCCGTGAGTTCATCTAAGTGAGTGTATTCATTGTACCAAGTCTGAGTGTGTCTTAGATTAGTTGAAACATCTGTTGTATCTGTCATCTCAGCTTGAACCTTTCCGCAGTCAAGCTTGTTTGTAATTAACATTTGTTAATAGTACACACAAACATTGAGAAAAGAGTGTTGAATTTCAATTTGCTGTATTCACCCCCCCTCTACAGCTTAGAATAATACTATAGGGAAACCTATTGGGACCTATAACTGGTATCAGAGCAGATAGAGTGTGTGTCAACTCTAGATCTCTCAATCTCCCTACTTTCCCATGAACAACAGTGCTGCCAGTTCCTCCTCTTACTATGACAATGGCTCAATGGCCAAACCCCCCAAACTCAATCATCAAAACTTATCTGGTTGGAAGTGCAGAATGATGCTCTATTAGAGAATCTGGATGTACAACTGCCAGAGATAGTAATGGACGGTCCCTATGTGCCAACTTCTGTTACTAGTATCACTCCTGCTGTTGAAGGAGCTGCCCCTGAAATCAGAACCTTTGGAAGGCCAAAGCTCAATGGTCTGATGAAGACAAAAGCCTGGTTGCTCTTGATGCAAAATCCAGGAACTACCTGGTCATTTCTCTTCCTGATGATGTGTTCAAACAGGTTGAGAAAATGAAGACTGCAATGGAGATGTGGGATACCTTGTCTACCGTCTATGACGGTCCCACAATCACACTGGATAACAGGATCAACAATCTTGTTAGACAGTATGAACTCTTCATTGCAAAACCAAAGGAGTCTCTCATAGAAACCTATTCCAGGTTCACTGCTCTTATCAATGATCTCAAAGCTGTTGGGATCACAAAGGACAGCTTAACTCTGTTAAACAAATTCTTGGACATCCTGCCTGAAGAATGGAACTACTTTTCTACTATCTTGAGAAATTCAGGCACCATCAAAGGAATGGATCTTGTAGACTTGTATGGATCCCTACTGAATGATGAGCAGTCAAGGCAACAGAAAAGAAATGCCTTAGAAATGTCTAAGAGTGGTGCTGCCTTGGTGGCCAGCGTAAGACAACCTGTTGGTCAAGTAAGTGATGTGTTCACACAACCTGATCAACAGGCTGATGATGAAAGGGAAGAGATGTCTGAAGAGGAAGACTGGGTAGATCTTGCTAAACTTGATGATGAGCAAATGATTGCAATGCTTGTAAAAAAGTTCAACAAGAAGAGGTTTGGTGGAGGAATGCTGCAGAGGAACTCAAATGCTGTAAAAAAGAAGGCATTTGATAAAACTAAGGCTGAGTGCTTTAAATGTGGCAAAACTGGTCACATAGCTGCTGACTGTGTGTCTAAATCCGTTGCCCAATCATCCAAACCATTCAAGACAAACAGGGACGATGGCTACAGGGTTAAGTACCTTATGGCCATGGCTAAGCTGAAAAGGTTGGAAAACTCAATGGCTTCCAACAAGCAAAAGGGACTCATGGCTGAGACATGTGATTGGGAGGAATCTGACTCATCTTCAGATGAAGAAGAAAACAACTTTCTGATGGCCAACACTGATGTCCCATAAACCATCAATTTCAAACAAGACCTGGCTGAAGCTGAAGCCTTCAGCAGCCTAGAGAAGGGGAATCCCACAATGACGTACAAGGTACAAAACTTTATGGCTTATAGTTCTGATGAAAAAGTAAAAAATGTTTGAATACATACTTGTTGATTTAAAAGCTGCTGTTCAGAAGCACAATGCTTTACTGTCTGAAATCTCTAAGCTTAAAACTGATCTTGACATAAAATCTAGCAAACTGGACAGTTTCCATAAGTTGGAAACTGAGCTTGATGAATTAAAACACATCAACTCCATTTTACTAGAAGAAAAGAGAGATTCAGACATAAAACATGCAAAGCTTCAAAAGAAAGTTGACTCTTGGTGCCAATCTACACAAAAAGTCAGTCATTGCATTAGTCAACAGATCCCTGCACAAATCCAAGCCTATCTTTGAGGGGATCTTTACAAATTAGCTTCTATTGTTGAGATAAATAATCTGAAAGATGACTTATCCACTCTTGGTGAGCTTCCTAGCACTTTCTTTCAGAAAGTAAATGGTACGCTAGTCTCATCAAACAGGTTTGTCATGCCTCAAAATACTGACAGCTTGTGTGAAAAACCTCCAAAAGCTGATGATGGAATATGTTCTCCATCGAATCAGCCTGCTAAGTGCTCTGCTGATTCCCACAAGCAAAAGAAAGGAAAACAAGTTCAAGCTGCAGCTGTGGACTCTAAACCTGTTGACAAAACAGGCTCTGGGTCCAAAAGCTGATGGTAAGAGACCTGTTAATCCTTTTGATGCTAATCATTTTGAGAAAAAGTTTTCAAAAGGTAAGCAGCCTGCTTTCAACAGGATTAAGTCTCATGTTGGAAGTAAATCTGCTGTGGTCTCAAATAAGTTTTTAAATCATAGTGGAAAATGGGTTTATAAATGAAGGTAAGTCTTTCAAAACCAAAAGCTGTGATTATGCTGATAGGCAACATCCATCACATCCCAGTAAGAGCAAAGGCAAAGCCATTGCTCAACCTGAGAAAATTGGGATTAAGTTTCCCAAACCTGTGGAAGGTCAAAAGCCAATCAAGCTTCCTTTGTTTGATATATGTCCTCCCAAAAAGAGGAAAGAAGAAATAGGCAAAACTATTGCCATTATGCCTTCCACCCAAACTGTCGATTCATCTAAAAATAGTAATAAGTTTGCTAAACCTACTGACAGAATCAACAAAAATAATTCAGAATATGTTTCTGGAGGTTCTTCTTCCAAAAAGGCTAAAAAGAGAAAATGTTATAAATGTGGGAAGAAGACACATATGGCCAAAGACTGTCCTGAAACTGAGGACATGAAGCCTGTTGACTCTGCTAGTTCCATCATTGCAAAAACGAGCAGTGTTGGAAGTAACATAGTCAATGAAGATGGTATCCAAGCTGATACCATCCAATTAGGAAATATTAGTGTGGATATCACTGGTCCATCAACAAATGTTGATGAAGTATGAGAACTCATCCCTATGATGAGTTCCCCTAAAAACAAATAATATTTTCTCATGACACTCTGCAGGAGAAACAACCATCCCAGGTTTGGTACTTGGACAGTGGCTGCTCAGGACATATGATAGGTTGCAAGGACTTGCTGAGTGATCTCGGGCCTGAAAAAGGGCCAAAGGTCACATTTGGTGACACTGTACAGGGATCCACAGAAGGACATGGAACTCTTATAGCTAGTGCTGCAGTATTCAAAAGGGTAGCCTATGTGGTTGAGCTGAAACATAATCTTGTAAGCGTAACTCAACTGTGTGATGCTGACTGCAAGGATAACTTTGATGAGCACCTGGGTTAGATATTAGATCTCCAAGGCAAAGTTGTGGTGTGTGCACAACGAAAAATAGGTGTATATGTTGTGGACATGAAATCTGCTGATCCAACAACTGAAACCTGCTTTATCTCAAGAAGCAATGCAGACCTGAACTGGTAATGGCACAAAAGGCTGTTGGGATCACAAAGGACAGCTTAACTCTGGTGAACAAATTCTTGGACATCCTGCCTGAAGAATGGAACTACTTTTCTACTATCTTGAGAAATTCAGGCACCATCAAAGGTATGGATCTTGTAAACTTGTATGGATCCCTACTGAATGATGAGCAGTCAAGGCAACAGAAAAGAAATGCCTTGCAAATGTCTAAGAGAGGTGCTGCCTTGGTGGCCAGCGTGAGACAACCTGTTGGTCAGGTAAGTGATGTGTTCACACAACCTTATCAACAGGCTGATGATGAAAGGGAAGAGGTGTCTGAAGAGGAAGACTGGGTAGATCTTGCTGAACTTGATGATGAGCAAATGATTGCAATGCTTGTAAAAAAGTTCAACAAGAAGAGGTTTGGTGGAAGAATGCTGCAGAGGAACTCAAATGCTGTAAAAAAGAAGGCATTTGATAAAACTAAGGCTGAGTGCTTTAAATGTGGCAAAACTGGTCACATAGCTGCTGACTATGTGTCTAAATCTGTTGCCCAGTCATCCAAACCATTCAAGACAAACAAGGACGATGGCTACAGGGTTAAGTACCTTATGGCCATGGCTAACCTGAAAAGGTTGGAAAACTCAATGGCTTCCAACAAGCAAAAGGGACTCATGGCTGAGACATGTGATTGGGAGGAATCTGACTCATCTTCACATGAAGAAGAAAACAACATTCTGATGGCCAACACTGATGTCCCGTCAACCAGAAACTTCAAACAAGACCTGGCTGAAGCTGAAGCCTTCAGCAGCCTAGAGAAGTGGAATCCCACAATGATGTACAAGGTACAAAACTTTATGGCTTATAGTTCTGATGAAAAAGTAAAAAAATGTTTGAATACATGCTTGTTGACTTAAAAGCTGCTGTTGAGAAGCACAATGCTTTACTGTTTGAAATCTCTAAGCTTAAAACTGATCTTGACAAAAAATCTAGCAAACTGGACAGTTTCCATAAGTTGGAAACTGAGCTTGATGAATTAAAACACATCAACTCCATTTTACTAGAAGAAAAGAGAGAGACAGACATAAAACATGCAAAGCTTCAAAAGATAGTTGACTCTTGGTGCCAATCTACACAAAAAGTCAGTCATTGCATTAGTCAACAGAACCCTGCACAAATCCAAGCCTATCTTGGAGGGGATCTTGACAAAGCAGCTTCTATTGTTGAGATAAATAATCTGAAAGATGACTTATCCACTCTTGGTGAGATTCCTAGTACTTTTTTTCAGAAAGTAAATGGTAAGCTACTCTTAACAAACAGGTTTGTCAGGCCTCAAAATATTGACAGCTTGTGTGAAAAAGCTCCAAAAGCTGATGATGGAATATGTTCTCCATCGAATCAGCCTGCTAAGTGCTCTGCTGATTCATACAAGCAAAAGAAAGGAAAAGGAGCTCAAGCTGCAGTTGTGGACTCTAAACCTGTTGACAAAACAGGCTCTGGGTCCAAAGCTGATGGTAAGAGACCTGTTAATCCTTTTGATGCTAATAATTTTGGGAAAACGTTTTCAAAAGGTAAGCAGCCTGCTTTCAACAGGAGTAAGTCTCATGTTGGAAGTAAATCTGTTGTGGTCTCAATTAAGTTTTTAAATCATAGTGGAAAATTGGTTATAACTGAAGGTAAGTCTTTCAAAACCAAAAGCTGTGATTATAATGATAGGCAACATCCATCACATCTCAGTAAGAGCAAAGGCAAAGCCATTGCTCAACCTGAGAAAATTGGGAATAAGTTTCCCAAACCTGTGGAAGGTCAAAAGCCAATCAAGCTCTGTGTTTGATATCTGTCCTCCCAAAAAGAGGAAAGAAGAAATAGGCAAAACTGTTGCCGTTGTGCCTTCCACCCAAACTGTTGATTCATCTAAAAATACTAATAAGTTTACTAAAGCTGCTGACAGAATCAACAAAAATAATTCAGAATATGTTTCTGGAGGTTCTTCTTCCAAAAAGGCTAAAAAGAGAAAATGTTATAAATGTGGGAAGAAGACACATATGGCCAAAGACTGTCCTGAAACTGAGGACATGAGGCCTTTTGACTCTGCTAGTTCCATCATTGCAAAAACGAGCAGTGTTGGAAGAAACATAGTCAATGAAGATGGTATCCAAGCAGTGTTGGAAGTAACATCCCTATGATGAGTTCCCCTAAAAACAACTAATATTTTCTCATGACACTCTGCAGGATAAATAACCATCCCAGGTTTGGTACTTGGACAGTGGCTGCTCAGGACATATGATAGGTTGCAAGGACCTGCTGAGTGATCTCAGGCCTGAAAAAGGGCCAAAAGTCACATTTGGTGACAATGTACTGGGATCCACAGAAGGATATGGAACTCTTATAGCTGGTGCTGCAGTATTCAAAAGGGTAGCCTATGTGGTTGGGCTGAAACATAATCTTGTAAGCATAAGTCAACTGTGTGATGCTGGCTATAAGGTTAACTTTGATGAGCACCTGGGTTACATATTGGATCCGCAAGGCAAAGTTGTGCTGTGTGCACAACGAAAGAAAGGTGTATATGTTTTGGACATGAAATCTGCTGATCCCACAACTAAAACCTGCTTTATCTCAAAAAGCAATGCAGACCTGAACTGGTTATGGCACAAAAGGCTATCACACCTGAACTTCAAGAATATCAACAAACTCTGTAAGAAAGAGTTGGTAACAGGTTTGCCTTCTATAACATTTGTTAAGGATAAACTCTGCACAGCTTGTGAAAGACAAGCAGAGAAAATCATCTTTTAAATCTAAGCACAATTTCTCTATTGATACTCCTCTCTTCTTAATCCACATGGACTTGTTTGGACCAGTCAGTGTCCCAAGTCTAGGAGGAAGAAGATACACTCTAGTAATGGTTGATGAGTTCTCCAGGTTTATATGGGTGATCTTTCTGAAGAGCAAAGGAGAGGCTGCTAGAGAAATCATTGGATTTATCAAAAAGATGGAAATGCTGAACTCTGCTCAAGTAAAGCAGCTTAGAAGTAATCATGGTACTGAATTCAGAAACAGTACTCTTGAGGACTTCTGTGAAAAAAGAGGGATCTCACAGAAGTTTTCAGCAGTAAGAACTCCACAACAAATGGAGTTGCTGAAAGGAGAAACAGAACTCTTATTGAAGCTGCTAGAACCATGCTGTGTGCATCTGGTTTACTTTCATCATTCTGCCCTGAAGCTGTCAACTCTGCCTACTTCACTCAACATGGATCTTTAGTGGTGAAAAGGTTCAACAACACTCCCTATGAATTACTCAAAGGGAGGAGGCCAAATATTAGCTATTTCCATGTGTTTGGATGTCCTTGCTTCATTTTGAATCAAAGGAACCAACTGGCAAAGTTTGAACCAAAATCTGAATAAGGTGTGTTTGTTGGATATCTGCTATATCCAAAGCCTACAGAGTATACAAGAACAAGAGAAAGGTGATAGATGAATCTATCAATGCCACCTTTGAAGAGTCTAGGAGTCCCTCCACAAAAGTTGTTCCTGAATCAGTTTCAGAAGAATTCAGCTTTGATGATCTTATGCATTCCATCAATGTAGAAAAGGACTCAAATGCTTCCACTACATCCATATTGGAACCTGCTAATCGTGATGGGCATGATGATGATTATGTTGATACACCCTGTGTGAATAAGTGTACTGACATAATTACCACTTCGTGTCCTGAACCAATCAATGCTCATTTTCCTGGATCCTCTGCTGATATGGTGAACAATGGAGAGTCATGCTCAACAAGTGAACAGGCTCAAGATATCAGTGTGTCTGAAAATCTTGAGAGCTGCTCAACAGGACCGGTTGAAGATACAAATAACTCAGGAGAATCCTCATTGAAGCAAGATCCTAAGTGGATCAGGTGTCACCCAAATGATCAAATAATTGGTGACATCAACAAAGGGGTGCAAACAAGATGGGACAGCTTAGGGAACTTTTGTATGTTTTCTAGCTTTGTGTCCGTAATGGAGCCTAAGAAAGTGGATGAAGCACTTAAAGATGCCAATTGGATCACTGTCATGCAAGAAGAACTCAATCAGTTTGAGAGAAACAAAGTATGGAAGCTGGTCCCTGCTCCTAAAGGAAAAACAATAATTGGCACCAAATAGGTTTTCAGGAACAAGATGGATGAGCAAGATCATGATATTAGAAATAAGGCAAGACTAGTTGCTCAAGGCTATAGACAGGAAGAAGGCGTTGACTATGATGAAACATTTTCTCCTATGGCCAGGTTAGAGGGAATTCGTTTGTTTCTAGCCTACGCTGCTCATAAGAGCATGAACGTATTTCAAATGGATGTGAAGAGTGCATTTTTGAATGGTAAGCTGCAAGAAGAAGTCTATGTCAAGCAGCCTCCAGGTTTTGAAAATGAACATCATCCAGGTTTTGTCTATAAGTTGGACAAAGCCGTCTATGGTTTAAAACAAGCTCCTAGAGCCTGGTATGATAGTCTAACTGATTTCCTTATGAGCAATGGTTATTTCAGAGGTAAAGTGGATACCACACTGTTCATAACGAAGGTGAAGTCTGATATTATGCTTGTTCAAATTTATGTTGATGAGATAATATTTGGTTCTACTAATGAGCAATTATGCAACAATTTTTCACTACTCATGAAATCGAAATATGAAATGAGTATGATGGGAGAACTTACTTTCTTTTTAGGTTTACAGGTTAAACAAACCTCAAATGGAATTTTCATAAATCAAAGAAAGTACACTTTAGATCTTTTGAAAAAGTTTAAATTTGATCAAAGTTCTCCTATCAAAACCCCAATGGCAATCAATGTAAAGTTGGATGCAGATGCCAGTGGCAAAGATGTTTCAGTAACCCCTTACAGAGGCATGATTAGGAGCTTCCTATACTTAACTGCAAGTAGACCAGATATTATGTTTGCTACCTGTTTATGTGCTAGGTTTCAAGCTGATACTAAAGAATCACATCTAGCTGTTGTAAAAAGAATCTTTAGATATCTTAAGGGTACACTAGGTTTGGGTCTTTGGTATCCCAAAGACTCAATTCTTGAGCTAACAGGTTATTCAGATTCGGATTTTGCAGGCTGCAGGCTAGATAGAAAAAGCACAACAGGTGGGTGTTAACTCCTTAGTGGTAAGTTGATAAGTTGGTGTAGCAAGAAGCAAAAATCAGTTTCTACTTCTACTGCTGAAGCTGAGTATATAACTACTGGAAGCTGCTGTGGGCAGTATCTATGGATGCAACATCAGCTTGAAGACTATGGACTTGTATATAGGAAAACTTTTATTATGTGTGATAATACAAGTGCTATAGCTATCTCCAGCAATCCAGTATTTCATTCCAGAACAAAGCATATAGAGGTCAGACATCACTTCATCAAGGATCACATCAATGTGGAGGTAAGTTTCATTTCCACAGATGAACAGCTTGCAGACATTTTCACCAAGCCTCTTGATGAAAATAGGTTTAACTATCTTGTAAGCAAGCTGGGCATGTTAAATAAAAGTGACTAAGTGTCATAAATGTTCTAAGTTATTATATGTCTCACACTGCTCAAGTTTCTCAGAACAGCTTAGGCAGAACAGGCTATGCATGTTCTACACTTAGCCAATTTCTGAAAACTTGAACAGCTTGAGCGTATAACAGGTTTGACAACATCAGTGTTCACCTCAAACCTGGTTTGATGATCAAATCTCTAACCTGTTCACTCTCTCAATCTGTCATACAAGACATTGTCTTGTAACCTGGTCAGCTATTGAACACAACCTGTTCTTTCATAGCTGAACAGGTTGAATGAACAACCTGAAGAGTGAACAACGTGTGATGACTCTACTCATCACAGGTTTGACCAACAACTTAGACCATCAGTTTTAATTACCTTTCTTCACAATTAAGTTACTTAATTTCTGTTTTTATTTAACTTAATTATTGCGGATAATGTGTGTTAACGTGTGTTAGTGACTAAAAAGGGGCTCAAGAGGTCTGACAATCGTTCTGACATGGACAACCGTTACTTTTTCCGTTAAAGAACTTTTCAAATCAACTGCCCAAACTTTTCCCTCTCATGCCCACTCACACACAAACCCTATAAATACCCCTCTACTGTTTCATCTTCGTCTCCTTACTGCTTCCATAACTTCCAAAGAACCCTATATTCAACTAAGTGTCTTGTGCTCATATCTTCACTACTTTCATTTTTCCCTTTCTACCAGTATTTGCTGGTGCAGATGTTCAGAAACACTCTTCTGTCACCACAATGCTAACACTGAAACCCACAAACTACATAGCCAACCTAACCATTCCCAAAAACTATGTGGGGAAAGGTTATGAAGATATGGTGGAGTTTCTAAAGGTTCACCCTCTGAATTACGCCATGACTGCCACTCCTGGTGTCCTGTACCAGGAGATGGTATATGAGTTTGTGTACACCTGTGCCTACGACCCAGAAACCAAAATTATAAAGGGAACCATTCTCAATGGGACTCAGACCATTGAGATCACTACTGGTCTGATCAGGGAAGTTCTTCATCTCCCTGTGGCTGAAACTTATGATCAGCCACAGCCTGAAAATGATCAGACGGGAAATCTGCTACGTTTTTGTGGTGTAGCAGAACCCAAGATTGGAGCCACCCCGTTCAGGAAGGATCTCTCACCTACTTACAGCTTTCTAATTGCCTATGTGGTGATGTGCTTCAGCAGCAAAGTTGGTTCCTTGACCAGCTTAGCCGGTGATGAGATTCCAATAGTCCTACAGCTCGTAGATGGGACTAACATGAACATGGATCGGTGGATTTTCATGAATTTGAAGAACCTGGTGCAGTAGGAAACACGTCCAGCTGTTGTTCGATATCGAAGGTTTTTGAGCCTCATCTTCAAGCATGTCTGTGGTGAGCATTTGTATAACTCTAAGCCTATGTTACGTACTGCTGCTTTCCCAGTGATTGACAATAGACTTTTCTACACCCCTGTTCTTCCAAATGAGCCTCCTCTATCTACTCCAATGAGGAGGTTACTTGGTATGATTGAAGGACCCTCTACTGTGAGGGTGGATCCAGTGACTGCTCCTCGAGGAAAATCCAAATCTAGGACCAAATTTGTTAAAACGGTCCTGGAAACGACTGAAGCTGAGCCTGTCCACAAGAAGGCAAAAACAGCCAACTCCAAGTCTGCTTCATCAGCCTCTGTGGCTGAGGGGGAGCAGACTTCTCACACTGGTTCATCTGTTGAACCTGAAGCCTTTGCGGCTGGTGCCTATGTGGCACCTGAGACTATGGAACAGGCTACCCCACCTGTTTCTTACCTAGTCTCACCACCAGTCCAAACAAGAACCCCTTATCACTTCTCCACAACATCCATCCTCCACTTCATTTCTAAGACTCTACAGACGCAAAACCTTAGCCAAAAAGAAATCAACAAACCAAACTTGCCCCTCTGACCCCTCTCAACAGGGTTCAGTTGAAAAAGAAGCAACCCCTGCTACTTCTCCTATTTTGGGAGAAGGTTCAGCACATTTGGAGCGGGCTTCACTCTAACAAGAGTCTACCCTGAGTCAGCCTAGGCCCTCTGGTTCCTCCTAACAGGAGCCATTTCTACATATGGAGACTACCACATCCACTATTCCAGCCTCCCAACAGGCTGAGAATATTGAAAGACAAGAATTCACTCCACTCCATACTTCTCCTACACGACCTGAGTCTACACGAGGTGCCAAACCTGCTGGATTAGACCATCCAGTAGATCAGCCTCCAACTTCTGCTCCTCATGATACAACTGTTGTACACCCAACAGCTGCTGAAGGACAAATCTCCCAAGCTGATGAACCTCAGCCCTCAAGGAACATACCATCCCTCTGGTAAGGCTGCACCTGACATGCACATTCATCAGCAGATTTCACCACTGCTGATGTTGAAATGCACATCACATCTCCCCATGAAGAGGCACCTCTAAACCAAGGTGCTACTGAGGGAACCATCCCAGGCCTTAATAAGGTGCTGCAACACAAGCAGCATCTGAAAGGATACCATCTTCTACCCCTTCTCTTGATGAAGCAGCTACAGCCACTGCTGAGGGACCCATTGACCCCTCCAAGATGGGCCATATTACTTTTGCCCAGGCTATGGATCTTCTGTCCAAAGTCACCCTTCCCTCTCCATCACATACTCAAACACCTGCCTCATCCTCATCTCATTCATCACCCTCTACACAATCCAAACAGTCCACCCATACTCCCCCATCCCCCAAAGATATTCCTTTGAAGGATCAGCTTTCTTTGCTGACTAACAAAGTTGGCTCTTTGGAAAATTCCATGACTTCCCTACCCTCCATAATCTGAGACTCTATGTCTACACAGCTCCAAGGATTCTTTGATCTGTTCAAGAATTCCTTTCCAACCACTCCTCAAACTGACCAGTCCTCCCAGCTGCTTGCACTCACTGCACAGCTGCAAAACACCTCCACTACACTCTCCTCTATCCTCTCCCATCAACAGGACTCTATGTCCTCCATGATAGCCATATCCCAACAGTTGTCCACTCTCCTCACCATTTGCACTACTACCCTTCCTACTACACTGGCCAGCTTAAACTCTCTAATTGTCTCTCTGTCAAGTTCTATGTCAGCAAACCTTGATGATGTGCAAGACTCTCTTGAATTACATCTTGCACAGCTTCAAAGTTTGCTGTTCACAGCTTCTGACAGAGAAAATCTAGTCAAGCTATCCTCAATTGCTGATTCCCAATCCTCTTCTCTTCAGACATGCCTTACCCAGCTTGCAGAGGTTAAGGACAATCTGGCTTTCTTAGTGCACAACCTGGTTGGCCCCAAGCCTGCTGCTAAGCCTACTGAATTTGTTTCTCCAGACAAACCAGTTGTTGAAGGTTCTGATCCATCTCCTTCAAAGGGGGAGAAGTTGTCTGCCTCAAAGACTAAGTCCAAGGGGGAGAAAACCTCTTCTCCTTCTAAGGAGAAATCAGCATCTGTTGGTCAAGCAGAAGGTACATCACAAACAGGTCCAGCTGCAGATTTCTCCCATCACACTGAAGGAGGCATCTGATTTTGGAAGAAGAAGAAGAAGATGAAGAGGTTTCTGAAGCTTTTCAAACTACAACAGCGATAGGAAAGAAGAAAGTAGCTTTTGACCCTAACCACCAAAGAGTAGCGCAGCTAAAGTTTGACAAGGCAAGGGCTAAGGAAATGGGTGTCCCTATGGAGAAATACTATGAGTTCAGAGATGAACGGCTCCAAGCCCTGAAACACTAAGAAAGGAAGAAGCCTCAGCCAAAGCTGCCAGATCCTTTTCATTCAAAGAGGCAAGCAAAATTAAAATGCCTTCTTTGGATGTGCAAAGAAAACTGCTTGAAGCTGCTAAAGAGTCAGCGGTTGAGAAGGAAGGTGATAAGGAAAAGGGTGCTCCAGTCTCTGTGACCAAGTCCAAACAAGCAACCTCTGCAAGAGCCTAGATACACTTTGATAATTTGGCAAGGAAAAAGTTCGTTGATGTTGCTGATAGAAGACTTGCCAAGGAACCTATTGTCAAAGCTGTTCCCATCTCAAGAGAAGGCAAACAGTGGAAGCTACAGATAACCCGTAAAGGGTGCAACAGGCCCAGAACTGGAAGCATATGACTACATTGATGTTGCACAGATGGGATACATAGAAAGGGTAGAGTTGGCAGTTTCCCTGAGCCAGTCTAAGTCTGAAACGGCTAAGACTATCAGTGCATATGTCAAAAAGATGATGGAAAGGGTGAGAGACCATGGCCTGATCTCAGAAGAACTAAGTAAGGGTGTCTCGGTGACTTACCCCAAAATAAAGGCCAAGAGGAACAGAAAGGATTCAGAGCTGGAGGAACTCCTGATCATGATTGAACAAGGTGATTAAGCAGTAGAGATCAAAGGAGTAGACCACAGCCTGCCCAAAGGAGTAGAATTTGAATAAGGCAAGCTAATTGAAGAACCTGAGTTGGGGGCATTTTTTGTAGATCCCCTAACAAAGAAGAAGTGCTTTCAAAGAGCATCAGACCTACACAAAGTTGGTGTCAAACAGCTTGTAGCATTCAGACTTGCAAACTTCTTTAGGCAATCCATAAAGTGGAGAGCAGCCATCTGGGATCAGCTCAGAGGCTTCTATGAAAGAGGGGAGTTTCAACATCCCAGTTTCATGTTCCTCAGAGATGAAATAGAGGCTTTAGAGGAAACACGGGATGAGCTTGAGAAAATGTTTGAAGAAGGAGTGCCACCACCACTGTCTTGAAGCCCATCTATTATCTGAGTAGGTGAAGAATGGGAGCTGTCCATTTGTTGGACAGGCTTGCCATTATTTGCCCCCATTATCAACAGTCCAAGTTGTTGAAAGGGTGAGAGACCATGGCCTGATCTCAGAAGAACTAAGTAAGGGTGTCTCGGTGACTTACCCCAAAATAAAGGCCAAGAGGAACAGAAAGGATTCAGAGCTGGAGGAACTCCTGATCATGATTGAACAAGGTGATTATGCAGTGGAAATCAAAGGAGTAGACCACAGCCTAGCCAAAGGAGTAGAAGTTGAAGAAGGCAAGCTGATTGAAGAACCTGAGTTGGGGGCATTTTTTGTAGATCCCCTGACAAAGAATAAGTTCTTTCAAAGAGCATCAGACCTACACAAAGTTGGTCTCAAATAGCTTGTAGCATTCAAACATGCAAACTTCTTTAGGCAATCCATAAAGTGGAGAGCAGCCATCTGGGATCAGCTCAGAGGCTTCTATGAAAGAGGGGAGTTTCAACATCCCAGTTTCATGTTCCTCAGAGTTGAAATAGAGGATTTGGAGGAAACACGGGATGAGCTTGAGAAAATGTTTGAAGAAGGAGTGCCACCACCACTGTCTTGAAGCCCATCTACTATCTGAGTAGGTGAAGAATGGGAGCTGTCCATTTGTTGGACAGGCTTGCCAATATTTGCTCCCATTATCAACAGTCCAAGTTGTTGAATTTCTATGTACATAAGTTGTACTTTGTTGCATCAGTTGTAACTTTTATTTTTACTTCAGTTGTAATATACACTAGTACATCAGTTGTACTTTTGTAAAAACATATGTTGTTTATGTAATCAAGAATCAGTATATATATAAACTGATCTTTTACTTTACTTAGATGTTGTAATTTCATTTCAGCAAATGTACTGTAAAAATGTATAGTGATTATTGATAAGATCAGCTTAGAATGATTATTGCAAATAGAGGGAGATTGTTAGGCACAAATAGGACTCAGTCAAACCTGCTCTACATCTTAGGGGGAGATTTTTAATCAAACTTGTTTGATGCACTTGAAGGTAAAATTTAAGGCCTGTTTATGCCTTATTGAAACATGAAAAGTGATTTGCAATAAGATTCAAAGCTGTTTACCCTGTTGCATTCATTGCAACAAAGGCAGATTGTCCAAGCTGTTTTGTCTGATGTACAGGCTGGACATAAACCGTCTACGCTGCTCTGTTCTGTTGAGCAGCTTGGACAGTTTCTAAGTATTCTATTCTTTGTGAACAGGCTAAACACTTTATGGAATATGTTTTCAAGTCCTCATGTATTGTTTTTGACTACAAGATCAGTTTACAAGTCAAAGACAAAGTGGAGAACAGAAACTGCAAAAACCTGCCTACGCTGTTCAGTTACATGAAGACAAACGAATATCTCAAAAGGGTGACAGACCTTTTCTTATATCAAAATGGCCTTAACAAATGAAGAAAGATGCAAAGTTGACATTCCTCTTTTGGTTAAAGCCTTATGCAACAGTGACAAAAAGAAAAAGACAACGATTCTACCACATGAAGACAAGTCTGCTTTATCAGAATGTGCAGAAAAGGTGTTTTGTCTTTTTGGAAAGACATCCCACTATCTCATTGTCGAATGAAGAAGCTTCACTGAGATTCTCAGTGAGAGTATAAAAGGAAGCTTCTAAGGATTGTGAGACATCCAAGAGTGAGAAAGCAGATCGTGCATTAAAGTGTGTTTTTCATGCATGCAAGTCTACTTGAATATAACGGTACGTGTGTCTAAGCTGTTCATACTCAAGCTGTGCATCTATGTCTTGTAAAATCAGTGAGTTCATCTAAGTGTGTGTATTCATTGTACCCAGTCTGAGTGTGTCTTAGATTAGTTGAAACATCTGTTGTATCTGTCATCTCAGCTTGAACCTATCCGCAGTCAAGCTTGTCTGTAATTAACATTTGTTAATAGTATACACAAACATTGAGAAAAGAGTGTTGAATTTTACTTATCTGTATTCACCCCCCTCTACAGCTAAGAACAATACTCTAGGGAAACCTTTTGGGACCTACAGTTTCAGGTTGAGGAGCATCAGCAACAGTTTGAGAGGGAACTTGTGAATCTAGAACTTGTTGGGAGGCTTTAGAAGCTTTTTCTTTTTTCCTTTTCTTTATCATATAATGCCTGAAGCTTCTCTATTGACCAAGATTGAGCAATGACCTTAGACACACCTGCTGTTGCAGAGACATTGATCAAAAATTTTCTTTGTTCTGCCTTTGAAGGCCCTGTTGGCCTTTTCCTGTTTTCTGGCTTTCTTTGACTACAAATCCTCTTAGGTAATCTCCTAAGGTTTCATCATCTTCCATTGGTTCCTGGCCTTGCTGGTCTAAAGTCTGATCTTCTTTTCTTCCAATCTTCTGGCCAGTTCAGCATCATGAGCAACCTGGGCTTCTATAGAAATAAATTTAATCTTTGGAGGCTCAATCAGAATGCCCTTTCCCTTATCTGTGGTTGCTGCTGAAGCTGTTATTGTGGCTTGGACTGCTGGGGCAGGAGCTTGAGTACCTCCTCTTATGAACACTCCACTTGACTTAATAGGAACAGCTTGAGTATGTAGACTAACAGCTTGAGAAACTGTTGGGACTGTTAGCCTAGAAACTGAAGCTGTTGTTGGTGAAGTTGAAGCTGTTTGGACTGGAAGTGGGATCTCCTGATTCTCCCCCTTTTTGGATGCATTGGTTTGATCAGGGGGACCAAAAACCTTTGCAAGTAGGGTTTGAACCATCTTCTCAAGCTGCACAATCTTGTTGCTATATAACTTGAACCCAAGGTGAAACTGGGCAAGTTTTTGTTGTTTGAATGTTGTGAGTTGTTGCAGAGCGGTTATTTGTGACCCCTGTGCAGCAATAATGGACTTGTAATGTTTCAAAATGGCTACAACAGGTTTCAGTTGTTGATCCGTCAATGCCATAAGTTGCAGACTAGCCTCAAGATCTTCAAATGATAGTGGGATTTGAGATCTATCATTGGCATCAATTCCTGAAGTAGAAACATCTGGGCCCCTTTGTTTTTGTTAATGGGGACTTCCAGAAGGTGCTTGCACACCCTCTGTTGCCGTGGGAGTGATCTTAGAGATGTTGGTACTGTCTTGTGCCCCTTGTGTATACATATCAGTAGCACCAGCCACAAATCCCATATGAACATCCTCTGATGGGATGTTCACCTCCAAATTGAGGGTGGGAGTGTCCTCAATGGGTTCCCTATCGATATTTTGTGCAGGAGTGTCCCCCTGCACAGAGCTATTTGGCTCTAGGGATTGGACTGAGGAGGAAGGAGCTCCTACAACCCTTTGTCATTTATATATTTTAAGTGAGGGGGCTGGGGAAGTATGTATAGTAGAAGGAGCAGAGGAAATATATGTATCATGAGGAGTGGGTTGGTGTCCTGGGGGTGAAGCAGTAATAGCTGGCTGAGCCTGCTCAGGACCCTCTCCCCTGTTTCTTGGTTAGACATCCTGCATTGCATGAGGCAAAGGGACATCCACACTGTGAAAATTGGCACTTGGTTTCAAAATTCTTTTAATAGTAGGTAAAGAGTGCCTATGGGGCACATGTATCCTTTCATGTACTTTAAAATTATTGCAAGATTATGCAATTATTTCTATCAAAAATCGTGGATACATAAAAAAATTTCCCATTATTTAAGGCATGGTGCCTTATCATTCCTTGAAAAATCATATTAGAAAAATTGAACTGTTGGCCTGTGGATAAGCACACTAAGGCAGTGGGAATATTGGAAGAAAGTTCAGACCAACCAGTCCTTTTAGGGCTTAAACACTGCTGAATAATATGTACAAGATATTTCCATTTAGGACCAAAATGTGCTCTATAGAAGGTAAAGGAATCTGTTGGGCCTCTATACCCGATTTTAAAAAGACCTTCATGTAAAGCAGTAAGGGAGAGATCAGATATACCTGTGGCATCCTGAAGATGCAGATGTTGTCGTATAGTCTCCTCGGTGATGGTAATCGGATTACCATCAATGATGGATGCAAAAGAAGTGACTCCCTCCTGAGTATTTACAGTGGCTGATTTCCAAAACTGCTCTATATGAGAGACGTATATAGTGGGATTGACAGTTAGAGCATAATGGATATGAGAACCACGTAAAAAATTCATCATATCATGGAATGGTTGTGGTTCAGCGTGTTTGAGAGAGTAGGGAAGGCAGTTGTGTTCTTTAACAAACTCCATTGGTGATTACAAAAGCGAGGATTTAGGGTTTTGAACGATTGTGTGAGAATCGCACAGAGAGAGAAAGTGAAAAGATTGTGGAAGATATTTTGCAACTGATAGTTGCAATCAAACGAAACTGGGAATTTAAAGGGTTTGGCTTTTCAAGAATATCTAGACCCGCGCACAATCCCTTTAGTAATGACTGAAATGCCCTCCACACTTTGACAGACCAAGTGAAACAAATAACAGTTCGAGAAAATGAACTAGCAGCTTGAGAATAATCTCAAGCTGTTAGTTGATAATTGAACAACATCTAATGAAACAGTGTCTCCCCCTTAACTAAGCACATTTAATAAGTGTTTTTCTCATAAAATAAGGGAGAATAATTAAAAACAAATTAATCCATATTTACCATACCAATATTTGATACCGGAAAGGTGAATCTTCCTACATCAAATGGTTTTTTAAATAGATCAGCTAACTGATCATCTGTAAGAATTTTGGTAACTTGGATTAATTTCTTTTCATTACAGTCCCTTATAAAATAGAATCTAATGTCTATGTGCTTGGTTTTGGGGAATTTCACTGGATTTTGTATAATGCTGATTGCCCTTGAATTGTCAATATAAATAGGAGTAGATAGAAAGTTCATACCATAGTCTCTCAGTTGGTTCTGAATCCACATCACTTGGGAACAGCAGCTGGCAGCTGCAACGTATTCTGCCTCAGTGGATGAAGTGGAGACTGTGGTCTGCTTTTTGCACTGCCAAGAGACTAGTCTTGCTCCTAGATATTGACATCCACCAGTTGTGGATTTCCTGTCTATATTGCAACCTCCATAGTCACTATCAGAGTAAGCTGTTAGTTCAAGAGGAGAGTTCTTAGGATACCATAGGCCCAATTTTGGTTGACCTTTGAGATATCTAAAGGATTCTCTTAACAGCAAAGAGATGTGAATCCTTTGGAGCATATTGAAACCTGGCACACACACAAACAGCAAACATTATATCAGGTCTAGAAGATGTAAGATACATTAGTAAACCTATCAAGGATCTGTACAAATGAATATCCACATCCACTCCTTCTTTATCTGCATCAAGCTGTTTATGAGTGTCCATTGGTGTGCTGGAAACCTTGGTGTCCTTGTATCCAAACTTTTCCAGGATGTCATTCACATATTTTGATTGACTTATGAAAAGTCCAGTGGGTTTCTGCTTGACCTGCAATCCTAGAAAGAAAGTTAGTTCCCCCATTGAACTCATTTGAAACTTCTTGTGCATCAAAGTCTCAAACTCCTTGCACAAAATGTCATTTGTTGATCCAAAGATGATATTATCAACATAAATTTGAGCAAGAAGAATCTCTGATTTGACGAACTTTGTGAATAATGTCTTGTCCAGAGTACCTCTCTTGAATCCATTCTGTAGAAGATATGAAGACAAAGTGTCATACCATGCTCTTGGGGCTTGGTGGAGTCCATAGAGTGCTTTGTCTAACTTGTAGACTCTGTCTGGATACTTATAGTCTTCAAATCCAGGGGGTTGACACACATAAACCTCTTCTTCAATTGTTCCATATAGGAATGCAGATTTTACATCCATTTGGTACACTTTGAACCCTTTGTAGCTGGCATATGCTAGGAATAGTCTGATGGCTTCTATCCTTGCTACTGGGTTAAAGACATCATCATAATCTATTCCTTCTTCTTGAGTGTATCCTTGAGATACCAACCTTGCTTTCTTCTTGATCACTACACCTCTCTCATCCTTCTTGTTTCTGAACACCCATCTTGTACCAATTACCCTTTTACCTTTAGGCAAATCAACTAGAGTCCATACATTCTGAATCTTGAATTGCAAAAGATCTTCCTGCATTTCCTCAATCCAAGTTGGATCCTTCAGTGCCTCAGATGCCTTCTTTGGTTCTAATTGTGACATGAAGCATGCATGTTCAAAGGCATCTAGACTGAATTCAGGGACTGCTGATTCAGTATCGGTTGATTCCTTGTGAATCATTGTCCTTGTTTGCACAGGAGTGCGTGGATCTCCCATTGTCTGGTTAAGAGGATGATACTTGTGCACCATGAGTGTAGGTTCCCTTTCTTTCTGAAATGAGCTTCCCAGATTTGTGTCATCACCTTCTGCACCACTTGATGATTCTGCTTCATTAACAATTTGATCTGGAGATGGAACTGTATCCCTATTGGTTGGAGCTGTTACATCAGGGCTTGGGATTGGCATTTCAAACTCTGTATGTGTGTCTTGTTGGTCAATCAGGGGCCCAGGTGGGACACAAGAGAGAAGTGGTAGACCAATATACTCATCCCATGTAGTAGAATTTGCAATAGTTGGAAACTTTGTGCCAACAGCTTGAATATTTGTGCTACTAGCATTAGAATTTGTACTGGCAGTTTCAACACTATTACAGCTCCTGCAGAATACTCAACAAAGCTCAGAGAATTTGTTAGTGAATCTAAATCAAACAACCAATCAGGACCAGTGCCTTTGACATTTGCACTGTTTTCATTAAACTCAACATTGTCAATTTCTTCAATGGTTTTAGACACACTGTTATATACCTTATAGGCTTTGATTTGAGTGGAGTATCCTACAAAGAATCCTTCTTCAGCCTTACTTTCAAACTAACCTAAATGAGTTTTAGTATGGAGGATAGTGCATGAAGAGCCAAACGGTTTTAGGAAGGCTACTAAGGGAATCCCGTGATGGAATAACTCATAGGGAGTTTTCCCTTGTGACTGAACAACTTGAACCCTATTTAGAACATAACAGGCTGTATTTACTGCCTCTGCCCAGAAGGTCATTGGCAATTTGGAATCAGCTAGCATGGTTCTAGCAGCCTCTATTAGTGTTCTATTCTTCCTTTCAGTTACACCATTTTGTTGTGGTGTTCTAGGTGCACTATATTGCCTTGCAATGCCTTTAGACTCACAGAAATTATTTAGCATATCATTTTTAAACTCAGTTCCATTGTCTGACCTGATCACCTTAACTTTTAAGTTAGATTGTTTTCAATTATTAGAATAAAGGATTTGACTAACTCAGTAGTTTCAGCCTTAGTCTTAAGAAAATAAACTCATGTAAACCTGGTGAAATCATCAACAATGACTAAACAGTAAGCTCTTTTATTCAAACTCAAAACAGATGTTGGACCAAAAAGATCCATATGAATAAGATGAAGTGTAGATGAGATTGAATTTACTTCCTTGGCCTTATGAGAAATTTTGTGTTGCTTTCCTTTGAGACATGCTACACAATGATCATCACAAATGAACTCCTTCTGTGGTAGACCTCTTACCAAGTTCATTTTGACTAAAACATTCATGGATTTGAAGTTCATGTGACACATCCTTCTATGCCAAAGAGCAGACTCATCAGATGATGCTTTGGATATTAAACAACTTAAAGTATTTGACTTGGATAAAAGTTCTGTGTCCAAACAATAGACATTGTCCTTTCTTGGTGTTCTAAGTAAAACAAGACTTTCAGGTATTTCAAAATCTTTTGAGAGAACAATGCATTCAGAGTCTGTGAACAAAACAATATTTTGTTTGTCCCAAACTTGAGACACACTTAGTAAATTGTACTTCAGCTGTTCAACATACAGAACATCATTGAATATCATATTGCCTGCTTTGACATTACCCTTACCTGTTACCTTACCTCCTTTGGAATTTCCTCCAAATGCAACAAACCCTCCTTCAAAGCTTTTGAAATTTGACAGGCATTCAGAGTTGCCTGTCATGTGCCTAGAGCATCCGCTGTCCATATGCCATCTTGTCTTATGTTGGGTCTTGTGGTTGCCCTGCACAAAAAAAGCTTAGTAAGTAGTGGAGTAAACCCAAACCAAATTGGTTTTGGGTTGTCCTTGTGACATAACTAAATATTGTTTGTGTCTTTTTAAACTTAGTGAGATCCACTGGTGGTATCTGTGAGGAGTATTTACGTATGACATGAGGTATCCAGGTATTCTTTCCATTCTTTTCTTTAACTGTCTCAGATGATCCACTACCAGTTCCAGTTTTTGACTTAGCAGTTTGAACTGGATGCTGAGTGCCAGCAGTTTCAGATTTTACACTACCAGTTCCAACTTTTGACTTAACAGTTTCAACCTTTGCATTAGCAGTTTGATCTGTGTTTTTGCCTTTAACACACCATACCTTTTTCATGCTTGATTTGGATTTTGCTAAAACTTGTTTTTGGTGTACATGCTGCCTTTTGTTGACTTTTAAGAACATGTGATCAACTGTCTTTTTTTGAACTGGCGTGAGAGGTTTTTATGCCTTTGAAACTTTTAAATTTTGAGAAATGGCATGTTTTTGAAACACATTCAGTTTTGCAACAGATGGTTTAGATAAATAATGCCTGGCCAAATGGTTTTTCCTACCACAGTGGAAACATCTTTTGATTGTTTTGATAGGAGAAACAGTTTTGTGTGACCATAACTGGTTCTTGTTCCTTTGATTTCCCCTTACCTGCTGCTGAGTGGGAAACTTTTGGACACCATGCTTTTGGCATGTGCATTCTGGAACAGTTTTACCCTTCTTATTTATTTAGGAAGAGGATGCAATATTACAGTTAGAAGGTACGAAAACATGTGGAGCATCATTGCATACACTCATCTTTTCTTTTCCTTTCAGACTGTTGGTGCTCATGGAATTGAAAACAGGAGGTTCTATGTGTGCACTCATGGTTTTGGAGTCACTCTCAGCTTCCTCACACTCACAGCCTTCATTTGAAACCATGTCTTCTTTGGATTCAGGCTTGTCCTCAAGGATAGGATCTACAGTTTTCATTTTCTCATCTAAGGGTTCATTCACAAGCCTATCAGCAACTTCACTCATAGGATGAATGTATTTATTATTATATGGGGGTGGAGTGGCCTTATATCCTATACCTTCCTTGGGATTGAGTTGAGATTTAACCCTATCTTTAAATTGAACTTTCATTAGATGTTCTAGCTTTTGGTTGGCCAGTTTGAAGCTACCCAAGTCTATATTTATAGATTCTACTTTCTTGTTAGCTTCTAACACCTTCTGTTCAGCCTCATCTAATTTCTTATTTAGGGTCTCTATTTTCTCATTCAGTTCCTTTTTCTCCCACTCATGATATGTTCTATCATGTCCCAGCTGAATCTCATTATCCTTATAGTCATTGATCTATGTTTCAAGATCCTCTATTGCCTGCATATACTCATATCTCCTCTCTTCCATCCTAGCCAGAGTTTTGCACATGCTCACATTATGATCTCTATACTTTTTAACCATATTTTTGCATGTTTGAGAGCAGAGTTTAACATTTACCTTAGATGGTAGATCAGTGGAAGTGACAATTGTAGTTTCTGCCATAAGGGCTTGATTTTTAAATTCCTCTTCTGTCTGGTCACTCTAGTCAAATACATTGTCTTCTTGAGAGACAAGAGCTTGTGAGGATGATGTTTGACTAGTTTGCTGGGGTCTTGGTGGCTGCTGACTTTGTAATCTGCACTCTCTAGCAAAATGGCCAAGTTTGTGACATTTGAAGCACTCAACCTTTGATTTGTCAAATGCTGGCTTGCCTTCTGCTCTGGCTTGAAAGTTTGGTCTGCCAGTCCTTTTTAGAAATCTTTTGGCCCTCGTAGTCAACAAAGCATGTTGCCACTTTAAGTCCATCTCTTCTAAATCATCTGGATGTATTTGTTGCAGATCTTCAGCATTAAGAGCAAAAAGTCCATCACTTGCAACAAATGCTTCATAATGTACTTCAGAAGAGTTACCATCAGCACTAGAAAAAGCATCCCAACAGTTTGATTTATAAGTTAATGCTGATGATAGCAGAGCAGTGTTTTGATTGTAAGAAAATGATTTCTTTTTATTTTCAATTTCATATTCAAACACTCTCAGGCTGTTGTAAATGTCATCCAACTCTATTTCATCTAGAGTGTCGGTTCTCCATTGAGCAGCATAGACTGTCCATTCTTCACCAAGAGATCTGAGGAATTTTCTGTTCACTTCTTCTTCATCCAGGCTGACCTTAGCATTCTCCATTTCTCCTACAAGCTTATTAAACCTATCAAAAATTTGGGTAAGGTTTTCATTTTTGCAACTAGAAAAGTTTTCATACTGCTGTTTTAAGAGATCCTTTTGGTTCCTTTTGGTGCTAGCATTGCCAGCAAATCTTTTCTCTAAAGCAATCCAAAGAGAATGAGCAGTATAAAATTTTTTAAACTGATGTTGATAAGCATTAGGAATGACTATTTGTAAAAGAGTAAGAGCTTTGACTTCATTCATTCTAGCCTTTCTTTCAATCTCAGTCTTTGGAGGTGTTCTTTTAGGTTTGCCCTCAGCATCTAGTTCAGGATCAACTGCAGGAGGATTTTCAACAGCTCCTATAGGGCATAGTCAATAAATTGAATGTGCTGTTGAATCCTGAGTTTCCACATCTCGAACTCAGTGGGTTTGAGCATAGGCACTTTGAGTCCTTGCCCAGATCCACTAATGCTATTTTCAAACTCCGTTGCAGAAAAACAAAAATTTAAACAAAGAAAGTTTCTGACTTTGAAAACAAAGAATAACAGATAAACCAATAAGCTTGTTTTGAATCAAAGTCCAATTAAGAAGTTTGCGGAATAACACTTAACTGTTTAAGAAAACATTCAGAATAAATAGAGAACAGATATTCAAATAAACATAATCAATATCAAAAGCTTTAAAATACCAAAACCTCTGATTACAATCACCTCTAATCTGTTTTGATTAGACGAAGAACACAGATTGTTCTTAGGGTTCTACAACCTTAGAGGCTTGAGAAACTTATCAGAATGAAAACTTTAAGCATCACAATTACAAAATCACACACACACTAGAAAGACCTAGTCTATCTATATTTATAGCCTTCTGATTTGTTTCCTTGACGTACTCTAAATTCTGTGGTAGTAGATATGCTTGGAAGATCTTCAAATCTTGAAATATATATCACTTCCTGAATTTCAGTACTTTCTGTTATCAATATGTTGAGCAGCTTGAACTTTTAACTCTGGCAGCTTGAACTTTTGAACTAGCAGCTTGAGTTTGTTGAACTAGCTGCTCGAACTTTGTAATTACACAGAAATACTACTAACAGTTTGAGAAATCTAACTAATAGTTTGACATACTTAGATTATTTCCCAACACCGCCCCTTTTAAAGGAAGCGGGTCGGGTCGTGTGCTATCAGATCAGCGCCCAAAACCATCTTGGGCCGCCGATTTTTCACCAAAACACAAAAAAAAAAAAAAAAAAAAAAAATATATTTGGGCCTCAAAACAAAATAAATAAAACAAACATTTCAAACAAAATTTTGGCCTAAATAGACAAACTCTTTTTGTATTTTTCTTTGAAGCTAAAAAAATAAGTTAATGCAAAAAAAAAGTATTTTTGAGATTTTCTTTTACGATTAAATTAAGACAAAAGAAATGAAATAGAACAAAAATAAAAATGTTTTTGGCTTTTTGACGTATTAAAATTAAATAAAATCTTTTTGTGATTTTCTGACCGATTATATCCAACTTTAAATTCTAAAAATTAACCAACCTAAAATCTAAAATTATAGAGAAAATAAAAGGATCAAAAATTATAAAAACTAACATCCTAACTATACTCACCCTCAAATAAACACCTATTCATTCTTTTTCTTTTTCAGATCAGTTTCCTGAACCTTTTTAACCTAAAGATACAGACGAACCTGGATTAAATTTGCGTCTCACTCAGTGATGAACAATTCATACAGTAATTAGTCAGGATCATTAATTATTAAATATTTACATAGATAAGGAAATATTAAAATTTAATTTTGTGACACACCCCTTAGATTTAAATAACAGATATTTTCTATAATAAAATAATTTCAAACATGATTGTTTGAAATAGAATTATTTCAGACAATGTCTGACATTTAACTAGAAGGTGGATTCAACATGCCGATATGGGATACTAAAAACTGAAAACGATGTTCATCTAAAGCTTTAGTAAAGATATCCGCAAGTTGATATTCCGTGCCTACAAAATACAACTCAATTGTTCCCTTTTCTACATGATCTTTAATAAAATGGTACATGACATCTATAGAGAGTGCTGCACGGGATTGCAAGAGATGGCAATTGCACTTTGAGAATCGCAGTAAATTGGGATGTTGGTGAGCGAGAATCCATAATCACGTAATCGTGTTCTCATCCACAGCACTTGAGAGCAACAACTTGAAGCTGCTACATACTCAGCTTCAGCTGTGGATGTTGAAACCCAATTCTGCTTTTTAGACGACCAACTCATCGGTCTGTCTCCCAGGAACTGTATTCCACCTGATGTGTTTTTCCTGTCAACTCGACAACCTGCAAAATCAGCATCTGAAAAGGCAGTAAGATCAAAATCGGTTCCCTTTCGATACCAGAAACCAAGATCGGGTGTACCCTTAAGATAACGAAAAATGCGTTTTACCGCAATTAGGTGTGATTCTTTTGGATCGGCCTGAAAACGAGCACAAAGACATGTTGAAACCATTATATCAAGTCTACTAGCAGTCAGATACAGTAAGGATCCTATCATACCTCTGTAAGTTGTATTATCGACTCTTTTCCCAGAAGGATCGGTGTCTAACTTACAGTTGGAAGCCATGGGTGTTGCGATACTCGTGCAAGAGTCTAACTTATACTTCTTGAGAATGTCAAGAGTATATTTCGACTGGTTCACTAAAATCTCATTATCAAGTTGTTTGACGTGTAATCCGAGGAAAAAGTTCATTTCCTCCATCATACTCATCTCGAACCTGGACTCCATTAGGGCTGAAAAATCCTTACAGAAATTACCGTTAGTAGATCCAAATATAAGGTCGTCGACATAAATTTGCACTAGCATTATGTGCGGGCCTTCCCTTTTTGTGAACAGTGTTGTGTCCACCATACCTTTGCTAAAACCAGCAGAGATAAGAAAATAAGAGAGACTGTCATACCATGTGTGAGGTGCTTGTTTTAAACTATAGAGAGCTTTGTCTAGCACATAAACATGGTCAGGTTTATGTGCATCGACAAATCCTTGTGGTTGTTCAATGTACACCTCTTCGTTAAGTTCACCGTTGAGAAAGGCTGTCTTGACGTCCATTTGGTACACTTTGAAGTCCTTGTGTGACGCGTACGCCAAGTCTTGCTTGCTGTCGGTAGCCTTTGGCAACAAGTCTTGCTTGCTGTCGGTAGCCTTTGGTCAATGGTTTCAAGTGATGGTACCACTGGTTCCGGTTCGATTTCCGAGTGTTCAGATGAAGGAAGGATATTTGGCATTATATGTGAGGGTATTATAGGAGTAGATTCAACTGCGGATGTTTCAGTGGATGATGTTGATGGATGAGGGTATGATGTGGATGAAGATGGAGCGGATAAACTTTTTGGTGCAGTTGAATTGGATGGATTACCTACATTATTGACAACATTAGACACGTTAGCATTAGGACCGAAAAATTCTATGTAAAAAGGATCAAACAAATTAACTAAATCGGAAGAAGAAAAATAAGTAGGGTTAGTAGAAGACTCTCCAGGGATTTGTGTAATGCGAGGTCCTGTATGATCAACTTCGGGTGCCAGTTTAGGCAACTCATCAAATGTGACATGCACACTTTCGTTGACTGTCCTGGTTCGGGTATTGAATGCACGATAAGCCTTCGAGTTGGATGAGTATCCAATGAAGATCGCTTCATCCGCTTTTTCGCTAAATTACCCGAGGTTGTCTTTATCGTTCAACACATAGCACCTACAACCAAATACACGCAAGTACTTGATAAAAGGCACTTTATTCAAAAAGAGTTGATAAGGAGTTTTATTGAATCGCTTATGGATAATGGAGCAATTCTGTGTATAGCAAGCTGTTGATACGGCTTCGGCCCAAAAGAATGGAGGTAGCTTTGAGTAGGTTAGCATTGTACGAGCGGCTTCCACAAGCATACGGTTACGCCTTTCCACGACTCCATTTTGTTGTGGTGTTCTAGCAGCAGAATATTGATGCTGAATACCTTTGGATCGAAGGAAGCCCTCAACTACCGAATTCTTGAACTCCGTGCCGGTATCGGATCTGATTGATTGAACTGGCAGCTGCTGTTGGGTCTCGACACTCTTTAAAAAATCTATGATTTCTTGAGCTGTCTCGTCCTTGGATCGCAAGAACCTGACCCTGGTATATCGTGAGTAGTCATCAACGATAACCAACACGTATCGCTTCCCATTTATGCTTTGGGTCCGCATCGGTCCGCATAAATCCATGTAAAGTAACTCCAATTCTCTTTTCGTTGATGGTTCGGGTTTTGGTTTGTGAGATGATCATTTCATCTTTCCTTTCTCACAAGCTCCACAGAGATGGTCCTTTTCATAACGCAATTCAGGGAGACCTTTGACCAGTTGTTTCGCAGCCAGCTTGTTGATATTGTCAAAATTCAAGTGGGATAACCTTCGATGCCACAACCAAGAGTCTTTTGAAGAGGCTTTTGATAAGAGGCAAATGCTATCCTTTACTATGAGCTTGGCTACGTCAATGGTGTGAAGGTTAGAGTTACAGGAACCAGATAAGATTTCTTTTCCATCCATACTCCTTACACTACAGTTCTTAGCCCTAAACGTTACCCCTAGTCCTTTATCACAGAGTTGTCCTATGCTAAACAGTTGGGACTTCGGATGAACAGTGTATAGTTCGGACAGGTGAAGGAACCGAATTCGGATGGTCCGAATTCGGGTGAACAGTGGTGAATTCGGACGAACACTTAGAAAATATTCTAGGAAGGGGGACCGAATCCGGATGGTCCGGATTCGATTGGTCCGAAATGGAATGCGTCCGAAGTGAGAATTTGAAATGAAAGCACAAGTTAAAATATGAAAATGAAAGTGACTGATCTGAACTTCGGATGGTCCGGAGTTCAGATGGGACCGAATTAGGGTCCGAAATAGGCACTAGGATGGTCCGAACTACACCTAAATGAGGTCCGAATTGGACCGAAATGAGGTCCGAACTAGGGTCGAAGATGGTCTGAAATTGGTCCGAATTGGGATCTTAGATGGTCCGAAATGCTACAGTTATGGTCTGAAATAAAGCAGGTTTTTGACAGATATTCAAAGTGCAGAACAGTTCAGACTTCGATTTTAGCAGATTTAAGGCCTAAAATTGTTTCTAAATGATTGGGAAACTATTTAAAACACTTTTGATGTTTTAAAATATACCAAACCCTTAAAAATCAGTAAAAAACAAGCAAAAACCCACTAAAACCCATATATTTTAAAGTTTGAAAAACAACCGATTATGGATGATTTTGGTGGAAAGATGGAACCTAATAAGCTCTAAATCAGTATAGGATGATAATGTGATGATTATATGACAATAATAACACAAAAAACGCAGAAAACAGAAGATTAAATGGATCTAACCGAAGGAAATGATGAAAAACTCGAAGAAGATGAAGAAAACCCAGCAGAATCCGATTGATGAGCAGTTGAAATCCACCTTTTCAGCTCTGATACCAATTGTTATATTATCGATCATAGGGAATGGCAAATGGAAACGAGATACCGATACTAAGATGGTTGCCAATATCTAGCCACTTATGAGGTAAAATGATTGATTACCTACAAACTAAACCAATATCTAGCCACCTAAGAGAGAAATTAAACTAAAACGCTTAAACTAAAATGAAATATGAATAAAGACTATAATGATCTAAGCTATGACAAACAAATAAGCAAGATAATGATCAAATAATAAAAGCAACATCCACTTGGAATTGTTCTTTAGGATTTACAAAGAGGAACTAAGTGAATAACAACTTAGGATGTTTTAGTTGAAAACAGAAAACAAGTTAGAACTAAATCCAACTGTTTTAACATTTAAAGCACAAATGTATGTCAATCAAGTGCGTACAATACAATTAATGAATGCATCCCACTAATTTTAGGAATCAAGTATGGAGTTCTCCAGTATTCCCCAACTCCATAAAAATAGCGAAAACATTCATTTTACGAAAGAGTCAACCAACTAAAACTAGCTTTTAAAACGAAAACTTTCTACACGTCAAGATCAAACTAAAGATCATATTCATGGAACTTAAAGATCAAACTAACCCTATGATCACAATAATGCTAAGGATCAATTTCATGCAACACCTACACAATTTATCAACTAGTTGCCATTTCATAATCACAATAATGCTAGAAATAACAACCAACTAATAAATCACACAAATATGATAAAGTTCGTAAAATTCAACATTTAAATTCAATTCTCATGATCACAATAATGCTAGAAAATCAAATTTAATACCGAATTTGTTAATTCCAAGCATAAATTAAATCATACACAATTGAGACATACACTTTCCAACTAAAACATCAAAATCTCTTCACATATCCATCAATAAACAAAATCGAAGTGAGTGTTAACTAAATTACTCACTAATCATGCTAAGAACAATAAAATAAATGAAATATAATCTAAATAAAACCATATTAGTAAGTTTCAATGAAAGATTGTACCAAAACCGTAGCTAAAATGACAAATTTGAAGAAGAAATCGTAACTGAAGGCTTGAATCACCATTGAAAACCGAATGCTTTAGCTAATCTAACCCTAACTATGCTAGCAACATCAAGACCCTATTTACACCTACTAATCACACCTTAAAGTGTGTGAAAAAGGTGACTACACTAAGAAAAATACGAAGTTGCCCTAAAATGACTCGCTGCTGTCTTTTAATCAAATTTGACGTGTCGTGATCACGACAAAAGTCGTGGTAACGAGCCTGAGTCGTGGTCATGAGCTGCCTGGCTATAGCAAACTCATTCCAGCTTCAAGGGAGGTCGGCTAAGTCCGTGAATTCAACATTTTCGATTCATTTTTCATATTTTTTGCAACATGGCGGCTTCAAACCTACGAAATATGAATATGAAGCAATCAATACCATTTCCACATATATCGAAGCTAAAACCGCTAAAATGTAAGACAAAATGATACGAAATATATATAAAAAAGATGTCATATCAAATAACACCACACTTGAGCATTGCTTGTCCTCAAGCAAACCAGCTCAAAAATATCGTAAGCTAAACCTCATCTCAAATAACTCTCTCAATCATATCGCGCATATAGACTCAAATGTAGTAAAGATTCATAAAAGAATGCATTTGAGACTAACAATGGCAAGAAAGAGCTATCCAAACCAAGAGACGCAAAAACTATAATATAGGATGTTAGATACTTTCAAACCTAGCAGCATGAAGTAACAGCTCACAAAGATTTCACTCAACACTCATACGTGTATAGGCTAATGTGTATATATATGCACACAAAAAAATCCACTTGGTTCCAAACATGTCAACAATATAAGCGTAGGCTTGAAAATAAATCACATCTCCATCACATATGAAGAAAAATCAGCACATAAAGGACTTAAGGGTTGTAATGTGGCTAGGCTAAATGTGCGGAGTGTATGAGAAAATGTAGGCGAAAACAAAACAATTAGAACCGATCTGACAGAAGAGAAGGCAGCTGAACACAACTAGAAATAACAAAACTATCTACAAAAAGAAGAATGAATAACAAAAATAAAACTAATTTCTAACTATATACAAAGCTGAAGCATCCCTCAACTGTACAACTTTTAAGAAGCAATGTAAAGTCGAGGAATTAATTATTTCTTTTTTTTCTTTTTTCTTCCTTTCTCTGTATTTTTTTCTTATATATATATATATATATATATATATATATATATATATATATATAGACACACACACACATACGTACATCTCTTTTCTTTGTTTTTCTCAATAAAATATATTTGGATCCATTGACCATATCATCTATGAAAGTGGGTTAACTAGCAAATATAACTAGATGAAGTATATAAACGTGATTTATATTTCAAAAAGTCAGATTCTCTCTCTCTCTACTCTCTCTCTCTCTAAACTTTCTCTTTCTACACTCTCTCTACCTTCTCTCTAAATTATCTCCCAAACCGACCGTCCGATTATCAAGTTATATATATCGTTAGAAAGATCTCGGAGAATACTACACGAATCTGCTATCTCCTGCGTGATTTCATACGAATTTTAGGTAAGAATCGATATTTTTAAGTTTTTATATATTTCGGTTTTTCGAATTTATTAGTTTTATGAAATTTAAAGCTATTTTTATGGAGTTCAACTAGAATTTGTATAATATAATCGAACATAGGTTTGTTACGTAACATATTCGTGATTTTAGGCCTAAAAATGTATGTTTTAAAGCTGCAAATATGAACAAACTCGAGTTGTCAAGAACAAACTCGAAAATACATGGAACAAACTCGAATTTGAGCTAAATTCGAAATTATATTCGAATTTAATCATTAAATTCGAATTAAGTCCTCGAATTTAATCATGTGTGTGTGTTCGAATCTAATCTCAAACTCGAAGGGTGGGTCTCCAATTTAACATATCACAATAGTTAAATTGATTTGAAATTAATTTAGGAAATCAAAATTTGACAAATACATTCGAAAAAGAGATTTGATTTTTAATATTAAGTTTGAGATATATATCTTGAATTCTCATTGATGTGACTTTAATTTTAGGTTCCAAAATTTGTATTCTATTTTTAGTTATATATATATAAATATTGACCCTTGAGAAATTATGAAATAAAGAATATTAGTGAAAGATGATTTATGAATAAGCAAGTTATCAGAATCAGATAAAATAAAGAATTTAAAGATAAAAGATGATGATATTTACATGAGATTGTTATGAAGTGGGTCAAAGATTTGATTTAAAGATTTGATTTGACAGAGAACAGATTGAGATAAAATCCTGAGATAACTCAGGTGGCAGATTTTACATCTGTTTGATAAAGACCCAACACAGTGAGTTATAGATATTCAGATTTAACATGCTTGATTTCCGGTTGAGACATATTGTTGATGTTAGATTAAATTGACACTCATATCATCAGCTGGATTGTGACCTGTGCACACCATGGTTGGGTGTTGCCCAGTGGATCATGATAGCTATTTGACTTATCATTTCATATGATATCGCTTTTACAGTTCCTTTCAGATATTGCTTAAAGATTATTGCTATCATGACATTGATTACGTATGCTTCATCATTGCATATACTTGACATATTGATTCAGCTTGATTAGCCCTGATTGGTCTATTGTTCTAGACCTGGCTATTTCACCAGTTCTATTGAACTTGGTAATGACCTCCGATGGTCCGCCACGTTGATTTACTGGTAGCTAGCCCAGTATGTGGCTGATCCCCACGATTTAAGCGTGAGCGTGGCTTGAACATCATCCGACTCTATGATTTCTATCTCTCAATCATGAGGGCTGAAGCGGCAGCCAAGACATATCACGCTAGACTTATGATGATCCGCTTGACATTGCATGTTAATTTGAAAATCTATTTACTCACTAAGCATTGCTTAGGTTGCTATATTAACATTTTTACAGGAAAAGACAAAGGAAAGTCACCTGCCGGACCTAGTTCTTAGGTCTTACACGATCAAGACAGAAGTATCATAGACCTCTACTCAGCGACCCCATTTTGGTACTAACTGGATAACAATATTATGGTGATCTGGGTAGATTTATTTTGATTATATGATGATTTGAATTAGATTAGACTTGTGCCCTTTATAAGTTTAATTTAAAATCGGTAATCTGTATTAAACTTAAATCCTAATAATTTGTACTGTAATTTAATATTCCGCATCTAATTACTCTATCTTAGTTTGATTGATATCGTATTGCATGATGTGGGAGCTAGACTCGTGAGAACTGCCCCGTAAGGGGAGGTCTTCACACTATTTATATCACAAAGTCAACTATGCTATATTTACAAAATAAACCCTTGACTTATTTAATTCATCAATCTATATAAGATTCTAACATTCTCCCCCTTTGATGAATTAAACTAAGTCTTCAGTTTGAAAGCCCCAGCTTCATTTCAAAATGTCTGACGCTCTTTCGGTTAGACAGTCTCCAATTAGTCTTTGATATGAATTCGACCATGAGCTTTTTATCATTTACACTCAATGCTCCCCTCTTCATCTTTCTTTTCTTGTCGGCTGCCACTTTTCCTTTCAAACCATTCATCTCCTTTTAAAGTGTTCCATCACAATATTTATTCAGTTCAATGCTCCGCATAGCTCTTAACTTTTTGTCTTTGTCTTTATACATCACTGCAGGATGCTTGACCATTTTGACATGATATTCTTTCAGATATTTTCCAAACTTGATAAAACGATTTGGCGCAGTAACATTTGTCTTTCTCATTCCTCTTTCAACTCCAATTTGTAGATCTTGCACAGACATAAACACCAATTTGGTGTGCATGAAGTGAAAAAGTGTCTTTTGTGCAAATCTACAATGCTCATTCCTGTTATTTCGACATAATTCATCAAATATATGTTCAATGTCTACCAGATGCATCCAGAACATGTCAGCTTCAGTGAATGGATAAGTGTTTCCATCTACTCTGCTCACAGTGAGGGTAGGATAGATGATCTTAACAAAACGGTTCTTTTCAATCTCTATCAAATCAACTATCCTAAACTCACTTCGGACCTTATCCACGGGCTGAGCTTTATTCTGCAAGAAGCTTGCATAATTTGCTAAGTTTGGCATATTCGGCTCCAGAACTCTGAACAGCTTCAAAAACATACAAGGAGCTTGCTTCTTACAAAATATTTTCTTCTCCAAGTGATCTTCAAGATATGGAAGTTTATTCCTCTTTCTGATACACTCTGCAGATTTCTTAGAAGATAATTCGAACCCCTTTTTGTTCTTCTTACTTATCTCTTCTTCATTCAGCAGTGTCAGTATATCTCTGATTTCTCTCTACACAATCTGCTGAGCTTCAAATCTTAATCGATGTTGTTTTTGTGATTCATCAGCTAAGATATATTCATTATAGAATTTGTCCATTATTTCAACTTCATTCAACTCTGTAACCACTTGTGGCATAACAATCTCCACAGGAAATGGTTCTACTACTTCTTCTTTAACATTAACCATAACCTCAGGCTTTTCAACCGTCGGTGTTGGTATATCATCTTTCATTATTTTCTGAACTAGAATCCCTTTTCTTCAATTCTATCAGCTCTCACAGATACATCAGTTAATTCAATCACATCATCATCATTAGATAATTAAATATCCACTTCCTTCTCTACTTCCTCAATCATTTGAGTCTGTCCTTGAATTTCATCGTCAGAATCATCATACTCATCAAGATTATAAATATCTGATTGAATAACTAATGGAACTGGAACATCTTCATAAAGAATCAATTCCAGCCCGCTTTGAGCATCAACAGGCTTATCTTTGGAGCTCCCTGCTTCACCAACTTCTTTACCTTCAGAGTCTTTCTCCTTCTCTGGATAAGTAATCATTAAAAGCCCAGAACTTTGCTCGCCAAGTTTCCTCCTCTTCTCCCCCTCACGTGGAGGCATTATCGGAGTCATTATCATGCTCATCATGCTTTCTCTTTGGAGCAGAAGCTTGAGCCTTACATGTCTGTTCTACTGCCATTATTCGTTCAAACATATCTCCTAAAGCAGTTATTATCGTGCTCTCTAGTCCAATCATACGCTCCCTCATCTCCTCAAATTGATCGTACACAAACTCTCTCAACTCGTCAATCGCTTGATTTGGATCTTTTTGTTTCTCCTCTTCAGCCACATTCTTACCCTTCAAAGTTTGTGAATGTTTGCCATTTGATCCATCATCTTAAAGAAATGACCTATCATTAGATTGGAAACTCCAGCAACTACAACATTCAAGGCTTCATCCAGTTTTGCTTCAGTAACAAACGGGGAAAGATTAATCACTGGGTCACTTAGACTTCTAGTTATCACATCAGTCAAACTTATGAAAAGAACGTCTGTGTGGCCAGTGCTTAGAGATGTCATTGTCGTGACTCTGACTGGACTTCCAACATCTTCAAGTGACGGAGCAATAAATGCTTCCGACACTAAGGTTGTTCCGGCAGGAACACTAAGTTCAACTGCACTTACTTCAACGTATGAAGTGGACTCAAGTGACCTAGTGTGTATAGGTTCAATATCCTGTGCAAGAATTGAAGTTGTACACCTGGGCAGATTTGTACTATATTCAATATCCATAAAATCCAAAGGATTTAAGGATAAATTTTGTGGTACATCCCGGTGAGAAAGTGAAACATCTTCCTGTTGAGAGGAAAATGAGTGGCTGGGGGGGTGTGCAGTTGTCAGTGAGATACAGACTGATTCAATGCTAACTCCCATATGGGAACTAACAGCAAATGTGGCTTGATCCTGGCTGTTTGGGCTTGGAATCTCCCTCACACTCTCCCTAGATATTTCAATGATATCTATCTCCAGAATACTCTCTGCTATAGAGATTTCAACCATTGCTGCACCTCCCTCATTTGCATCAATTTTGACGGGCCGTCGTTGTGACCCGCAGAAATAATCCTTAAATCTAACTACTAGCATAGGGAAGTAAGCGTCGAATCCACAGGGAGTGAATTTGTAATTTGGGTTAGGGGGTTAGCCTTATGAGTTTATTGAAAGCATTTAAATTGTCGATTTGTGGATTTGAATGAGTTGTTTAGAGTAATGATTTGCTATTGCTTGTAACTAAAATTAAAAACAAAGTGACTAACGAAGAAGATAAACAATCAAGAGACGAATCACCATTCACGGAATCACCACGGCATAAGTATTATAATTTCATGCAATGATCACATAGACATAATCAATTGCGCGACTAAATTAATCAAATGTATTTTAACCAATAAGTCGCGGCATAGCGTACGCAACATTAATACTCGTCTTAATCCCTAAACTAATGGACTCGGCACGAATAATAAAACCACTATAAACTATCTTTCTTTTACCAATCGCAACACATAATCATAATCATAGCCAAATGTTTATCATTTGCATACACATAATAGATCTAACTCAATACGAATACATCAAAACATAAGAAATTAAAGAAAAGTAAAGTTATCCGTAGATCCTCCGCAAACGGCTAACGGGATTAGCCGCTCATCGTATGCTCGTCACAATCACATATCTGAGCCATTGGGTAGCTTGCGAACCACCGTCTTCGTTTTCGTATCGTATATCCACTCCGGCAGGGCTTCAGCACACTTTGACGCACGTCGGGACACCTCTCCAAGGCTGCCATCGACCTCTATTTATAGAGGAGTCGATTTTAGGGTTTCCAGGGCTGAAAAACGCGTTTTTGCACCGACCCAGCATAGGCCAGGCGCAGGCCTGCGCCCCCCTGCGCCCGGATACGGCTAGGGTTTAGCTGGCGTATGCTGGAATGTATCTGGACTTTTGGGGCGCAGACCTGGGGCACAGGGGGGCGCAGGCCTGCTCCCCGACTTGCACGGTTTGCGCTGAATTTTCTCGTGGTGCTTTAAAATGACTTCCGGACCTTGAAACACAAATATGATGTAAAAGAATGGATTTTACGAAGTGTCGGTGCTTAAAGTGGACATAAAATGACTCTAAAACCATATAAATTATAGACACATCAAATCTCCCCAACTTAACTCTTGGTCATCCTCGAACAAGCTTTAGAATCAGAACTAACTATGTACCGATTGTATTAGCAGTGTGTTCGAATAAATCTAGGTTAAGTCAGCCTTCGTAATAATGCATTAAAATTTTGAATATAAGCTAAAGAACATTTTCAGTTAAAACACATTGTCTCTAAGTAATTACAATGTATCTCACTTTTGGAAATTACTCTTTTAGCTCAAGGTTAAAAGCTTAAAACATATGGGTATTTTGACCATCTTTACCCTCTATGCATGTATACGATTAGATATTACTTTTAATTATCATGCTTATATCTATTTTCTTTCTTCTTCTTTTTTTAACTCGAGTTTTTACCATAGCTTTTCTAGTTGGTCCATGTAGCGGGATTTGGGTCAATCACTCCCAAACTAGATGGCTTTAGGGGATTCGACATGAATGGTACCCCTAAGGACTTCATTTCCCGAACCAACTAGGCTACCCTCGAATCTTTTGAGGCTAAAAACATGATTAAGCTCTCCCACTTATTGCATGAGTTTTTCAAAATCTTTTGACACATTACTTTCATTTAAGCACAAATATATCTTAACTTACTTGAACTCAACTTACACTAAAATATTAATTATTATCACGACTCTTAACATAAATCTTGAATTTCTTACTAACACTAATTAATTTTTGGGTACAATGTTTCTATGTATCATCATTTTCTACGCCCTGATCGGCAAACAAGAACCATTGGGGAAAATAAGACAGGCTATATAAACATTATACCTCTAAATAGGACTCGGCTAAAGAAAATAGAATACACACAATTACTGAAATAAAATAACAAAATTTAAAATTCTAACCCAAACAAGCAAATCTAAATATGATATATGTGAAGAGCAAGGAACGATGGTACCTGATTACTAGTAATGAGGAAGAGGACCAAAGATATTAGTTAAGAAGTTACCAGCCTGAAAATTCTCGTGATGTCAAACCTCCTTTCCATTATGCCCAGATCTGATGTTCATCATATGTCGTAGTTCTTTGCCCAGGTGGTCAAATTTCAGTCTAATAATAAATAGAATTTTGTTTTTTTGTGGGGGCTCATTAGATCATATTAAACATTTCATAGAACCTACCCTCCCCAAGTTAGACCATTGTGACGTCCTCGTCACATAGACACACTTATAAATGAGTAGACAATTAACACAATTACGTTCTTAATAATATACTTTGCTTATTTAGGATAGATTAAACTAAAGTAAAAATTAACATGGATTAAACTAGCACACTTGCATAAATATATAAATAAACTTAAGTCTAGAAACAAATAAAATTGGATTGGAAATCCTCCCCAACTTAGTTGGTGACACTAAAGCAATTAAATTAATACAAAGAAATTATTCAAACGAATCCGCCTTTTCGTAGGGAATCACGATTGCACTTAGCACGTGCAACAAGCCGTTAAACCCCTCGGTATCCCAAGTGGACAAGTGTTGTCTCGTGAGGGTTTCCAGAAACACGCCCATAAAGTTCTCTGGGTTGCCTCCTAGGAAGCGCTAAGTTTTACGTCTTCAGCCATACATACTGCTCCTATACTAGCCTAATTATGATTGGGATCTTCTTAACCTGATTAGTTCTGAGACTAGCATATTATTGGTGGCCCTTTTAACCTATGTCTAATGGAAACCATGATATTTTGAAAATTGTTAATAATGTTTCATCACGGAAGGAGTCCCTAATGTGATCAGTTAAGTACACAATTACTTTTACCCCCCAAATACATGATCTGAATTTATCAAGGCAAATAATACAGCTAGCGATTCCTTTTTCGTAGTGGTGTAATTCATTTGTGTGGGATTCAGCGTCCTTTGTGCATGTCTTACTCGTTTAGCTCCGGGATCAACAATTATTCGATGCATACACAAAGTAGTATTGATTCCTTTCAAATCTGCTATGGTCCAACCTACTACCTCTTTATACTTTACTAGTAGTTGTAGTAGGGATTTTTCTTGTGCCTCGATCAGATTTGATGAAATAATGACTGGTAGAGTGTCATTCTGACCTAAGAAGGCATACTTTAAATGTAGGGGCAAGGTTTTTAATTCTAGAACAGGTGGTTGTTCTATTAAAGGCCTTGCAGATTGATTCAAAGTAATTGGCAGCTTATCCGTCTTATGGGTCCACGGTGGTTTTTTAGGTTTCAATGTGGAATCCATGACTGCCTCACGTTCATTACATTTATCAGAGTTTATTATAGCAGTATCGCGTTCAGCAAGGAATAATTCGGTGGTATCCTTGGTATTGATTAGTGAACCATGCTACCTAAGATCATCCACTGCATCTATCATGTAACATTCTGCATCGATTGGAGCAGCGGTGGAAGAATTGAACACATTTAATCCCAGCTTACGATTTCCGAAGGCAATATCTACAGCCCCCATTCTACAATTTATTTGAGCATTAATAGTAGCTAAGAACGGTCTGCCTAAGATAATGGCCGGTTGATTCTCTCCAAAGGAACTCTCTGTATCTAAGACTAAGAAGTCGACCGGATAGTTAAAATCTTCTACTTTTACTATAACGTCTGATAAGATACCCCTTGGATATTTTGTTGACCGATCTGCCAGTTGTATAATAATGTCTGTGGTTTGTAACTGGCCCAGATCATGTTTGTCAAACAAATTCCCAGGTAAAATGTTTACACTGGCTCCAAGGTCGAGTAATACCTTTTTTATTTACACATTGCCAATTGTCACTGGAATCAGCGGTGATCCAAGATCTTTCAGCTTTGGTGGCAATGAATTAGAGATCACTGCACTCACTTGCTCAGTTAAATTGATTTGCTTGGGAAGCGAGACCTTGAACTTTCTTTTCTGCGTGCAAAGATCTTTTAGAAATTTGGCATAAGAGGATATTTGTTGAATAGCCTTGACCAATGGGATATTGATCTTTACTTGATTGAATAAGTCCCACAGATCCTCGGGTTGTGGACCTCTCTTGCCATACTGTGAAGATTTCGGATTTTTCAGAGCAGCGGGGTAAGGAAGAGGAGCTGTGGTGTCCTGATCCTTAACCGCCTCCCCAACGTTGAGAGTTTGAATATCTTCCTTGATTGGTTCCATGAAAGTAACTTTCTTGTAACCTTCCTTCTTTTTAGGATCCTTTGTCTCATCATACACGACCTCATTGTCGGTGTCTTCTTCTTCCTCTTGCTCTTTTGGCATTTCGATCTTATTATCCACCTTTCTTCCACTTCTCAGGGTAGTCACCTTAGACACTTCGTTAACCTCTTACTTCTTTCTTTCCTATGTGCGTGCAAAGGGTATAAAATTGTGTTACTCGGAAGCTTCCCCTCCTCTCGTCTTGTGAGCGATTCGGCTATCTGACCCATTTGACGACTCAGCATCTCGTTAAAAGCCGATTGTTGCTTCATGAATTCCGTGAACTCTGAAAATTGGGAAGAACTCGTATTCGTCTCCACGTGAAAGTGAGGTTGCTCGCATTTGTTTGGATTGTAGTATTGTTCATCCTTAGCAGCAGATGTTGAACCATATTGATATTCTCTTCGTGGTGGTGGTGGTTCATTTGGTTTAGACTGTTGATCGGTAGGCTGATCATTTTTCAATCGAAAATTAGGATGATTCTTCCATACCGGATTATAGGTTTCCGATAATGGGTAATCCCTATCCCAATGTGCTCTAAAACCATATACTTCTTTAGCATATTCCTCAGTGGGTTGCACTTGAGGACATGCTTCGGAATGATGAGATGGATATCTTCATATTACGCACTTAACTGATGCAGCAGGGTTTTGGCTAAAACCCTTTATCAGTTGATCTATCTTCTTTCCGAGTTCTAAGATTTCACATTTTACTTCAAGTTTCCAGGCATTGTCTATACCCATCACCTGAATTCTAATATTATTTTCAGAACCGAGTTGAACTTTGAGATCTTTACTGAGTTGATTCAGTAATCCCCAAGCCTCATCATCTTCTTTATCTAAGAATGTGCCACCAGTAGCGGCGGTGATCATGTTCCGGCTTTCTTGACTCACACCATCAAAGAAAGTTTTGACAAGCATCCATTTTGGAACTTCATGGTGTGGACAAGCTCTTAGCAATTCGTTCATGTGACGTCCTCATATATTGATAGTATAAATTGGAATCACCAGGATCAACACACAACCCAATGAATAACATGATAATTAAAATTGAATACCTAAAATCAGATTTCAGCAGTTCCACACTAAAGCAATAGATATATGTGTCTACAGTGATAAAGTCTAACTATTACATCAACATAATTGCTTTGAAAGTATTAAATCCCAGCCCAAAGCTACAAACATTCAAGTACCAGTAGCTTCTAAAGTTTCTGGGAGATTGAATTGAAATTGCTTAAGTAGACGGTCCAGCTACACCTTTGCCTTTGCCTCAAAACATTGTGAGTCAACGGTAAGCTAATTTGCTTACTAAGATAACAGATTATACAAACAACAAATATTTCTTTACAAGCATAATGTGACTACGAGCAGTGTAAGCCCCAATGTATGTGAAAACCATGTAGTATAAGCATGGGGTTGCAGTTCAAATGCTAATCGAGGATGTGCCGAACCTGACCAGGATAATGAGTGGGATGATCGTTCCCCGACAGCGGCCTGCAGTCAGCCCCAGTCCAGGTCGCATCAGAGTGAAGTAATGATCACGCAGTGCAAGCATGATGTAAATAGATGCACTTTCAAATGAACGCTGGCTACATGTGTGTTACATGTCAAGTACAAGTGTGCATCATAACAACAAATCAATCATGAGTGCCAATTTATGTATATGAACTATGTGAACATGCCATTGAATATGTAAAACGTGGATGCAAAGACAATAATTGTTAGAATGATAATCTATTACTCACAGTGGTTTGTACAGTGTGTCGTCTCTCTGAATCGATGTGTGTTTGATAACACCACAATGATCTGTCAAGTTAGTGTAATAGTGATTTAATGTCAGTAATTGCTTAAAACTTAAATTCTGAAAATTAAGTGAATTTGGATTTGAATTCGGACCACATCCGAATTCGGATGGTCCGAAATGCAGATGGTCCGAAATAGGGTTGAAGTCCGAATTGGGTATATTTCCGAAATAGGGTGGTCCGAAGTGGGTGGAGGTTCGAATTTTTTGTTGGTCTGAACTCGGATGTTGGTCCGAACCCGGATGGTCCGAACCGAGTTCATCAGTCCGAGTTCACACTTAAATAATTTCCAGATTTTTCATAAAAACTTTCGGACCATTTTTGCATGTTTCAGTATGTATAATTGCAAATACGAACTTAATGTACCCCTTTTAACTTATAATTAACACTTAATATACCAATTAAACCCATCTATATCCATTTTTCATCCTTGGTCGATGAACACACACAGTAAAACACACTAAATTCAAAACCATACCTAGAGGTGGAATTTGAATCTGAAATTTTGTATACTCCGTCATCAACACTTGATTTTAAAATAGCAACAACAATTTCTAACTTGCAACAACATTTAGAACCCAAATCCTATGATTCGGTTCACATAAAAACCGAACCAAAATCTACAAAATTCGTAATATTGAACGATTCTTACCTTACCTTGATTTGATGCTTGCAGTAGTTATAGTCCCTTAAATACCACTTGATTCCAACTTTTCAACCTTCAATTTAATGCTTAATAACGTCTTTGATTTCCAACTTGAAAAGAAACCGTGGGTTTGTTTTAGAGATAGAGAGAATCCAGAGAGTAGAGAGAGAGTGTGATAGAAAATGAAAGGAATTTCCTTTCTTTTATTTGTCACTTTGACCTATTTGCTTAATACACCCCTCAACTTTGTATTTTCTTATTTAATCGATTTTAAATGTTTGGATCGGTTCCTCATTGTTATGCTTGCCCCAAAAACTACCATGAGGAATTCTCCTCATGTTTTCTTATTTTTAAACTGTGATCGAAATTTTGCTTAAATTGTCATAATAATCCATTAATACAATAATTCAGTCTTAAATGACCAATTACATATAATTTGAAAAGTAGGGATGTTACAGCATGGGCTCCACCACGCCTATACTTCGTACACAAAGCCATGCTGCGCTAAACAGACTTGGGTACTTAGTCTTCATGTCTTCTTCCGATTCCCAAGTATGGTTAGCTCCCTTATGATGCTTCCACTTGACCAGCACCATCTTGATTTCTTTATTGCGGAGTTTCTTGACTTTTGTTTCCAAAATGCACTCCGGCTCATCAACAAACCTTAGTTGTTCATCGACCTTGATTTCTGATTGATCAGTCCGTGGTTCCTACTCGGGCACCAGACTCTTCCTTAAGTATCCAATGTGAAAGACCGGGTGAACTCCAGCTACCTCGTCTGGTAAGTCTAAGTGATAGGACTGATTCCCAACTTTTTCATTGATGCGAAAGGGTCCTACAAATCAAGGAGACAACTTTCCTCGCTTTACGAACCTTGTAACACCCTTCATCGGAGAAACCTTTAAGTAGACCCAATCATCCTTCTGAAATTCTATCGCTTTATGATGGCGATCGTGATAGTTCTTTTGTCGTTCTTGAGCCGTTTTCATGTACTGTCGAATAAGCTGGATCTCTTCATTTGTTTATTGCAGTAAGGCTGGACCAGCTATTGGAGTTTCTCCTATTTCCCTCCAACAACTTGGAGTCCTACACTTTCTTCCGTACGGGAACTCGCATGGTGCCATTTTTATTGTGGAATGGTAACTGTTGTTGTAGGAGAATTCAACCAATTGGAGGTGATCGTCCCAGTTACCACCCAAATCCATCACACAGGCTCTGAGCATGTCTTCCAGAGTTAAGATCGTCTTTTCACTTTGCCCGTCAGATTAAGGTCAGTAAGCAGTACTCATTGCGATACGAGTACCAAGACCGTTTTGTAAGGTAGCCCAGAAATTAGAAGTGAATCTACTATCTCGGTCAGAGACAATAGACTTAGGGACACCATGCCTGATGACGATTTCGTATCGGTAAATGATGACCCAAATGGCATCATGTTGATGACGTGTTTTGGGCAGCTTTGTTACGAAATCCTTAGTAATATGGTCCCACTTCCATTCTGGGATGGGAAGAGGTTGCATACTCCCATAGGGTTGCTGGTTGTCTGCTTTGACTAATCTGCAATTCTGCACTTCTCCACAAATTGACCAACATCTCTTTTCTACCCTGGCCACCAGAAATCCGCTTTCAGGTCGTTGTACATTTTTGTGCTACCAGGATGAATTAAGAACTTGGATTTGTATGCTTCTGCAAGAATTACTTCTCGCATGTTCCTGAACTTAGGAACCCATATTCTGCCGTAAATACCTTTGAGTCCAGTTCCATCATCTTGCATTAATGGCAGTTGAACTCTGATGTTCTCGTCTCTAACATTCTCCTCTTTTAGAGCCTTGAATTGAGCAGCTCTTACATCATCTATGACTGTTGACGTCAGAATTGTAGAAGTCAAGGCATAACAATACGCCTTGCAATAAGCTTTTCTGCTTAGAGCATCAGCAACCACGTTGGCTTTCCCTGGATGGTATAAGATCTCGCAGTCGTAATCTTTGATCAGCTCCATTGACCTTCTTTGACTCATATTCAAGTCCTTCTGACTGAATATATACTTCAAACTTTTTATGATCGGTGTAGAGCTAACATTTGGTTCCATACAAGTGGTGCCTCCATAGTTTGAGAGCGAAAGTCACGGCAGTTAGCTCTAGATCATGAGTAGAGTAATCCTTCTCATGTGGTTTGAGTTGTCTGGAATCATATGCTATGACATTTCCTCTTTGCATCAACACTGCTCCTAAACCCATGCCTGATGCATCTGTATAGACAACAAAGTCCTCGTTCCCTTCAGGCAGGGTTAAAACCGGTGCTTCACTCCGCTTGCTGTTCTTCTTTCCAAACGAAAGTTGTGTTCTTGCGAGTTAACTTGGTAAGAGGAACGACGATGTTGGAGAAGTCTTTGATGAATCGGCTGTAATAACCAGCCAATCCCAGAAAACTGCGAATCTCAGAGGCATTGCGGGGTGATTCCCAGTTCTGGATAGCCTCGATCTTTACAGGATCAACAACAATCCCAGCACCAGATATCACGTGCCCCAAGAATTGGATCTGAATTGAATATTGAGTAGGTACAAGTTAACAAAGAGTTTATAATTGAGTATAAGGATCATGAAATTGTTTGGAATGTTGAGACGTACCTGCCTCAACCAGAATTCACATTTCGAGAATTTGGCATAAAGTCGCTCGTTGCGCAGCAGCTCTAGCAATTCTCTCAGATGCGTAGTATGATCCTCTTTTGTCTTTGAATAGATGAGAATGTCGTCGACGAACACGATGACAGATTTGTCGATCATTGGCTAGAAGACTCTGTTCATGAGATCAATGAAAGCAGCCGGCGCATTTGTAAGACCAAACGGCATCACCAAAAACTCATAGTGTCCGTCACGAGTTCTGAAAGCCGTTTTAGGAATGTAATCTGGATGTACTTTGAGTTGATGATAACCCGAACGAAGATCAATCTTCGAAAAGTAACTTGCGCCTTGTAACTGGTCGAAGAGATCATCAATCCGGGGCAACGGGTATTTGTTCTTAATTGTGACTTTGTTGAGTTCGCGGTAATCGATGCACATACGCAATGTGCCATCCTTCTTTTTGACAAACACGACAGGAGCGCCTAAAGGAGATGAACTTGGGCGGATAAAACTTTGGTCAAGTAGCACCTGTAACTGTCTCATCATTTCCTGCATTTCTGCAGGGGCTAATCGATAGGGAGCCTTTGCTATTGAAGCAGCTCCGGGAATGAGATCAATGCGGAATTCCACTTGAAGATCAGGTGGAAATCTCGAGACATCTTCTGGAAACACATCTGGAAAGTCAGAAACAACGGGAATGGTGGATAGAGATTGAACTTCAGCCGTTGCATCGACAGTGTAGGCTAAATAAGCTGAACAACCCTTAGCAACGTGCTTTCGGGCTTTTGCGATTGAAATGAGGCACAAGTCGCCTTTGTGTCTGTCACCATAAATGCAAATGTCTCAGCCCTCTAGAGTAGTGATCTTAATCATTCTTTTCTTGCAAACGATTTGGGCCTCGTTATGAACCAACCAGTCCATACCTACTATGACATCAAACTCCCCAAACTCCATAGGGATCCGATCTATATTGAATACTACGTCTGCTACCAGCAATGTGCAATTCCTATATACCTTGTCTGCTTTAACTAACATGTTACTAGCAGTTTCAATATCAAGCACGAATTGCAGTTGGCATATTAAATTGACGAGCAAATGATGTGGAGACAAACGAACGATTGGCTTCGGAATCAAAGAATATACGTGCAGGAATGGAATTAACAAAGAACGTACCAGTGACCACCTCTGGGTCATCTTTTGCTTCTTTAGCTTTGATTTGGAATTCCCTTGTTAGAGCCCTTTGAGATTGATCCCTGCGAGCAGTGGAAGCTCTAGAAGATCTTGTCGTTGATTGTTGAACACTTTGATCTCGTGGAGGTTACGGGCAGTCCCTTGCAAAATGGCCAAGTCTGTGGCAGTTGTAGCATGCATCGTCTTTTCAAGGACAATGCTCCCAGTGATGGCCTTCTGCCCACAGCAGAAGCAGTACATGTCTTGAGTCTTGCACTTCCCAGAGTGCGCTTTCCTGCATCGCCTGCAGTCCCCCATTTCAGAGCTGGCCGAAAAGGCCTTTCCCTTCTTTGCCGATGAAGATGGTTGGTTGGATTGCAGAGAGGATCAGGATGATTCAGACTCCCGCTGCCTTTTTGGTAGCGACGGTTGAGTCAGTGTTGCGGCGGTTGAACCGATGACATATCCAAATAACAGAACAATTTGCTACACATTTCGAGTAGCCTCCAGCAAACCGGCAAACGTTGTTTACCGAACCCCACTCATGGTTCGACGAATCTCATAATCTAAGCCGACTTCACAACCGGGCTATCTTCCTCTCTTCTGTGTCAACTTGATGAATTGCGAACAAGCTTAAACGAGTGAACTCGATGGCATATTGTGTAACCGTCTTCGTTCCTTGGGCTAGGTTCAGAAATTTCACCTCTAGACGTCGCTTCTCGTCGGCCGGACAGTACTGTTGAGAAAACAATTCCTTGAATTCACTCCAGGACATGTGTGACACTACCTCCATCGTCAACACATGTGTCATTGCATCCCACCACATAACTGCGTCCCTTGCAAACATTGCGGTTGCAAACCGGACCATGTCCTTTTCAGCGCAGCCGCTGATTCTGAAAGTTCGTTCGGTGGTGATGATCCATTCCAATGTTGTGACAGCATCTCCAGTCCCATCAAAAGTAACAGCTCCGTTACTTTTGAAGTCCTTAAATCTACAAACCCTTGACTTGTTAGAAGACCCAGTGTCTCCTTGTCTTTCCTCTTGATCATCTTGTCGTTGCTCCTTGTTCTTTCTTTTATCAGCCTTTCTCTTGGCTTCGACCTCATCTCTGGCCCTTCATTGGTTGGCAAATGCCTGAGCCTGCTCAGCCATTCTTTTGGATTGTAGCTCATTGTTTTTTTCCATGAGAGCTTGCATCATCTGGAACATCTGTTGAGGAGTCATATCGTCTCCTGACATGTTCTGAAATATAACAATTTATATTTAGAACATTTAATTGTATGTCCTAAGTGTTCACAGTTACCCTTTATTGTCCCCGTGTGCATTTCAATCTTATCTTAGTTCGGATCATTTCCTAGGAGTCCATTCTAATATCATAACCAAAGTTTGAGTCCAAGTCCTCGCGGACACTTGAAACCTCAAACTAATGCTCTGATACCAAACTGTGACGTCCTCATATTTTGATAGTATAAATTGGAATCACCAGGATTAACACACAACCCAATGAATAACATGATAATTAAAATTGAACACCTAAAATCAGATTTCAGCAGTTCCACACTAAAGCAATAGATATAAGTGTCTACAGTGATAAAGTCAAACTATTACATAAACATAATTGCTTTGAAAGTATCAAATCCCAGCCCAAAGCTACAAACATTCAACTACCAATAGCTTCTAAAGTCTCTGGGATATTGAATTGAAATTGCTTAAGTAGATGGTCCAGCTACACCTTTGTCTTTGCATGTAAACATTGTGAGTCAACGGTAAGCAAATTTGCTTAGTGAAATAACAGATTATGCAAACAACAAATATTTCTTTACAAGCATAATGTGACTACTGGAGTGTAAGCCCCAATGTATGTGAAAACCATGCAGTGCAAGCATGGGGTTGGCAGTTCAAATGTTGATCGGGGATGTGCCGAACTTGACCAGGATAACGAGTGGGATGATCAGTCCACGACAGTGGCCTGCTGTCAGCCCCAGTCCACGTCGCATCAGAGTGAAGTAATGATCATGTAGTGCAAGCATGATGTAAATAGATGCACTTTCAAATGAATGCTGGCTACATGTGTGTTACATGTCAAGTACGAGTGTGCATTATAACAACAAATCAATCATGAGTGCCAATTGATGTATATGAACAATGTGAACATGCTATTGAATATGTAAAACGTGGATGCAAAGACAATAAATGTTAGAATGATAATCTATTACTCATAGTGGTTTGTAAAGTGTGTCGTGTCTCCGAATCAATGTGTGTTTGATAACACCACAATGATCTGTCAAGTCAGTGTAATAGTCATTTAACGTCAGTAATTGCATAAAACTTAAATTCTGAAAATTAAGTGAATTTGGATCTGAATTCGGACCACATCCGAATTCGGATTGTCCGAAATGCAGATGGTCCGAAATAGGGTTAAAGTCCGAATTGGGTATAGGTCCGAAATGCGGTGGACCGAAGTTGGTGGAGGTCCGAATTGTTTTTTGGTCCGAACTCGGATATTGGTCCGAACCCGGATGGTCCGAACCGAGTTCTTCAGTCCGAGTTCATACTAAAATAATTTCCAGATTTTTCAGAAAACACTTTCTGACCATTTTTGCATGTTTCTGTATGTATAAATGCAAATATGAACTTAATGTACCCCTTTTAACATATAGTTAACACTTAATATACCAATTAAACCCATTTATATCCATTTTTCATCCTTGGTCGATGAACACACACACACACAAAAACACACACTAAATTCAAAACCATACTTAGAGGTGGAATCTGAATCTGAAATTTTGTATACTACATCACCAACACTCGATTTTAACATAGCAACAACAATTTCTAACATGCAACAACATTTAGAACCCAAATCCTATGATTCGGTTCACATAAAAACAGAACCAAAACTTTAAAATTCGTAATATTGAACGATTCTTACCTTGATTTGATTCTTGCAGTAGTTATAGTCCCTTAAATGCCACTTGATTCAAACTTTTAAACCTTCAATTTAGTGCTTTTTAATGTCTTTGATTTCCAATTTGAAAAGAAACCGTGGGTTTCTTTTAGAGAGAGAGAGAGAGGAGAGAGAATCGAGAGAGTAGAGAGAGAGTGTGAGAAATTGAAAATGAAAGGAATTTCCTTTCCTTTATTTGTCACTTTGACCTATTTGCTTAATACACCCCTCAACTTTTTATTTTCTTATTTAACCGATTTTAAATGTTTGGATCGGTTCCTCATTGTTATGCTTGCTCAGAAAACTACCATGAGGATATCTCCTCATCTTTTTTTATTTTTAAATTGTGATCGAAATTTTGCTTAAATTGTCATAATAATCCATTAATACAATAAATGAGTCTTAAATGACCAATTACAAATAATTTGAAAAGTAGGGATGGTACAGTTCATCCGATCAAATGCCTCGTAAAATTGTTCACCAAGTTTTTGTTTAAAACCGGTGATCTCTTTTCGTTTCTCAGTGGTTTTACTTATGGGGTAATACTCAATGAGAAATGCGCGCTTCATTTGATCCCAGGTTGGGATGCTATTGGTGGGTAGCGACACAAACCAATTTTTGGATTTTTCTTTTAGTGAAAAAGGGAATAGACGAAGATTTAAACTATCAGTGGTTATACCTCGAACGTGATTAGTTTTACAAATAGCCGTGAATTCAGCTAAATGCTCATAGGGTTCCTCATTAGGCATTCCTCTAAAGATAGGTAGAATTTGGAATAATTGAGGTCGAACTTCGGGTTCGTTCTCATTTTCCAGATATCGAATAGGTGAGTGACCGGGCACATCACCAGGACGATAATGTGACTCGTCAGTTCTTCTAAATTGGTCACTCATTTTGACAATTAAAGGTTCCAATACTTCAGCTTCGAGATTTGTTGATAAATTCGGCTTCTTGAATGTTGGAACTTTTTCCTCTTAATTAATTACGTCCTTCGCGCACCTTAGAGTATTCTTGAACTTTAGTACTTTGTTAACTAATTATTATTATTATTTTTTAATTCTATATTTTATATTTATTTATTTTTAATTTTATATCATTTATTTTATTATTATTTATATTTTTTATTTTTTAGTTTTCTATTTTGTATGGTAAAAGTAGAGTGGCTACAATACCTTTTTTTAGGTTTTATAATTTTTAGTTGGTTTCTAATAATAAGAATTGTAAATATGGAAATAACTAAAAAAAAGTACTAACCTAAACTAAGACACTTAATAAATAATTTTTTTTTGTGGTAAAAGTAGAGGACTACGATTACATTTTTTTTCTAAAAAATCTTTTTATGTGATTTTTAATAATGGAAAATTAAAGACTAAAAACAACCAAAGAACGGAACTTAAACTTAAGAACCTAAAAGTAAGGACAAAGACTAACTTCTAACCTTCACTACCGTTACACTCCCCGACAACGGTGCCAAAATCTGACGGGCCATCGTTGTGACCCGCGGAATTAATCCTTAAATCTAACTACTAGTGTACGGAAGTAAGGGTCAAATCCACAGGGAGTGAATTTGTAATTAGAGTCAGGCGGTTAGCCTTGTGAGTTTATTGAAAGCATTTAAATTGTGTATTTGTAGATTTGAATGAGTTGTTTAGAGTAATGATTTGCTATTGCTTGTAACTAAAATTAAGAACGAAGTGACTAACGAAGAAGATAAACAATCAAGAGACGAATAACCATTCACGGAATCACCACGGCATAAGTATTACTCACAATAATTTCATGCAACGATCCCATAGACATAATCATTTGCGCGACTAAAAAATTAATCAAATGTATTTTAACCAATAACTCTCGGCATAGCGTATGCAACACATAATTATAATCATAGCCAAATGTTTATCATTTGCATCCACATAATAGATCTGGCTCAATACGAATACATCAAAACGTAAGAAATTAAAGAAAAGGAAACTTAGCCGTAGATCCTCCGCAAACGGCTAACGGGATTAGCCCCTCATCGTATGCTCGTCACAATCACAGATCTGAGCCATTGGGTAGCTTGCGAACCACCGTCTTCATTCTCGTATCGTAGATCCAATCCGGCAGGGCTTCGGCACACTTTCACACACGTCGGGACTCCTCTCCAAGGCTGCCATCGACCTCTATTTATAGAGGAGTCTAGTTTAGGGATTCTAGGGCTAAAAAACACGTTTTTGCGCTGACCCAGCGCAGGCCAGGCGCAGGTCTGCCCTAGGATGCGGCTAGGGTTTAGCTGGCGTATGCTGGAACGTATCTGGACTTTTGGAGCGTAGACTTGGGGTGCAAGGGGGCACAGGCCTGCTCCCCGACCTGCTCGGTTTGCGCTGAGTTTTCTCATGGTGCTTTAAAATGAATTCCGGACCCTGAAACACAAATATGATGTAAAAGAATGGATTTTACGAAGTATGAGTGCTTAAAATGAACATAAAATGACTCTGAAACCATATAAATTATAGACTCATCAATTTCCATTCTCATCATCATCATCATCATTACCCTCCTCAGCTCCTTCAGCAATATTCGATAACGTTCTTTCAGAATCGGAGCTGCTCTCACCTCCCCTTTCCTGCACCTATACACCCTCACGCTCTGGTTGGCTACCCTGAACATCAGCCCCGTGCTGATGTTCCTGCTCACCTATAGCTCCTTGGTTAAGAAGACCCTGTTTTTAGGGTTCTACAGGAGCATGATCTATTATGTATAACTTCACATGTTCACTCTCTTGATCTGCATACTTTAATAAAGCTTCTGGAATTGGCATTATATTTGCGTTCGGCGAATCCTTTACCCCATGCAGACTCATCATCACATAGTCAGGGAACCGCTGAGCATTTGATCGTTTAGGAATTTGTTCATTAACTCTTAAGATGCTCCTTATCAAGATTTGAATGAATCGTTGAAGTGGTCTAAACTTTCTTGCTCTATTCTTCATCCTTGCCAACACTACTTCCTTCAAATCCTCCCAAATACATTGAGCATAGTCATAATGCTTGTTAAAAGCAATCCCTTGAAAGAGTCTCAGGAAATGTATGCCGCATCTATCGATACCGGTATGCTTGGACGTCATGCATCTGTTTATAATTCCAAACAATGTATACCACTCTCCATTAAGTCCATTTCTATGAAACTTAGAGCACTTCGGTAGAGGTTTGGAGTATCCTAAGCAAATTAAATCATGGACGAGCTCTTCATCGGATACAAAGTCTTCAAAGTCAGCTAGCTCTGGAAAGTTCACGGTATCAATGCGACGCGGTAGAAATAGATTATGCCTGAGGCTGGACAGTGTAATCTTTGTTCTTGAATTGATCAATGGTAACCTTGAAGTGATGGTTACCATCAGCTAGTACGAACTTGATTGTATGCCAAAATTGTTGTAAGTACACTTGTGGGATAGATGGTTTATATTGGAGTAGATAACCTAAAGGATGTCCTTTTAGGATGTCTACTATGATTGGATGGCTGACTTTTATTATTTTTCGATCAAGACGGTGGTTGTTGTCACGAAAGGGTAGGCAATATCTAGGTTTGACTAACTGAGTATTTGGTATAGGTGTTGAAGGTGAAGGTCGGGTAACAGAAACGGATGTCACTGGTTTGGATACCAGTGTATGGTAAGAGGATGAATGGGAATCAGATGAGTTTGATTTCTGAGATTGAGCTTGGGAAGCCATTTGAAACCTGTGAAAAATAATAGACATGTTAGAATTAACAGATAATCAAATGAAATCCTGCAAATAGAAAAATAAAACATTTAACTAGAAATTAGAAAAATATGTGTTTTACTGTTTAAAGCATCGGAACAATAATATAGAAATATTATTGTTAGGATTCCAAAGTCAATAGTTAAGAGACCAATGTTAGAAAAACACAAATTTTAAAATTTCTTGAAAATTTAAAATTTTTCTTAAAAATTTAAAATCCTCAACACTTAGAATATTTTTGGAAATTTGAGAATGAAACTCGATTGAAACATGAAGTTTCTCGGATGACACATGATCCAACTCGAATGTCATAAGTATGAAACTCGAATGAATAAGGACTTTCTCGAATGAAGTTATGGACCAACTCGAATGATATTGATTCTTTTCTCGAAGGACACAAAAGTCAGCTCGAATGAAATTGGTGTTTTCTCGAATGAAGTTGTTTACCGAAACTTGATAGAAAATTTTTCTAAGGCTTAAAGCTGCTCAACTCGAATGACAAGAAAAGTTCCTCGAACAACCTATGAGACCAACTCGAATTGAACATGAAAGTACTCGAATCAAGAAGTATCCAACTCGAATGAAACTAAAAGTTTCTCGAATGGACCTTCATGCCACTTGAACAAAGCTTAAAAATTCTCGAATGAAGTGTGGATCGAGAAAAATCTTAAAAACTTTTCTAAGTCTAAAAAAACACTGATAATTTCAAAAATTCATTACAAGGACTATTTTTCCTATCCAAAAGTTGTTTCCTACTCGAAAATGGATTTTAAACTTTATTTGTTTACTGAACATTGTCCAGAAACAACAATTTCATTCCAAAAAATCCACATTTGAGTTTCAAAAACTCGAAAAACTTTTAACAATGAAAAACCAAAATTAATGTTTGTATGTTTTGAAATGGGACTTGAAATTGAATACTCAAGTTCATTTAAGTGATACGCATACCAACACATAATTAATTTCAAATTATGACCAACAAATCACTAAAACCCATAAACACGTATTTATCACTACACGAACACATACAGACTTTATATGATGAAATAATCGAAAAATAAACGAAAAGTAGGAAATATTAACAAAAGACTTACAATTTGCTCTCTGAAATTTAAATTCTTTCACCGAAATTTGAGGTTTCTTCATTTGTAAGTAAAGATGAGTGTGTGTAATCGGAGAAGAAGGTGGAACAATAACCGAGGTTTTGAAAAAGTATGTTTGAATTTCAAAATTCAAATATAGAGGATTAATTTGAAATTTGAAATTTTACCAACCCAGCTCACTGCCCATTCTCTTTTACATTTTTAAGCCCATGTGATTTCAAAAAATAATCACACACACAAAAAAAAATAACAACTACAAAAAAAAAATTTAATGAACTAAAAAAAAATATAATTTGAACTAAAAAAAAATTGATTAACAAAAAATAAAATTTGAACAAAACAAAAAAAAAATTAACTAACTAGCAAAAAATAAATGATAAAAAAATTGCTCCCCCTTGATCTTTGCAATTAGTCTCCCCTCAGATGAATATCTCTTTTAATGACAGCTCCCTCTACAAAAAAATCAGATAAAAATTTATCAGATTTTAAAAATCATATAAAAATTTATCAGATTTTAAAAATCATATAAAAATTTCTGTCTGCTCCCCCTGCACATGACAAGCCGAATCTGTTAAACTCTGAAAAATAAACTTTAAAATCATATGAGATTAACAACATATTTAATCAAATAAAAAATGTAAATTTAAAATTATAATTTGTAACTATTGAATGTACAAATCTAACGATTCAACATACCCAATTTGTATACCAAAAAATTAAATCGTTTTTCATCTAAGACTTTGGTAAACAAATAAGCTAATTGATATTCAGTGGGTACAAAGTACAATTCAATATTACCATTTTCTACATGATCTTTTATAAAATGATACCGGATGTCAATGTGTTTGGTTTTAGAATGTTGCACCGGATTTGAAGCTATAGGGATTGCACTTTGAGAATCACAATAAATGGGAATCTTTTGCGGTCTAAACCCGTAGTCTCTGAGTTGGCTCTTCATCCACAACACTTGTGAACAGCATGACGATACTTCGACGTATTCAACTTCTGTTGTTGACAGTGATACACAACGTTGTTTCTTGGATGACCAGCAGACGGGTTTATCACCTAGAAATTGTACTGCTCCGGATGTGCTCTTCCGATCCATTTTGTCACCTGCGTGATCAGCATCATAAAAGGCAGTTAATGTAAATGAGGATTCCCGGGGATACCACAAACCTAAGTTTGGATTTCCCTTTCGATATCGTAAAATACGTTTGATGGCAGCCAAATGTGATTCTTTAGGATGTGCCTGATATCTAGCACAAACCCATGTAGCAAACATGATATCCGGTCTACTTGCAGTTAATTACATTAATGACCCAATTACGCCTCGATAATGAGTTACATCTACAGGTTTCCCTGGAATGTCCTCATCGAGTTTTGATTTGGAATCCGGAGCGATGAGAGTTTTCATAAGAGTACTATTTGCTACGTTAAATTTCTTTAACATGTCATGAATATATTTGGACTGATTGATGAAAATACCATCAGTCAGTTGCTTCACTTGTAAACCCAAGAAAAAATAGATTTCTCCCTTCATGCATATTTCAAATTTTTGAGACATTAGGAATGCAAATTTCTTGCAAAACTCTGGATTTGTAGACCCAAATATTATATCATCTACATATATCTGAATAACTATGATATTAGGGCCCTGACATTTTATAGACGGGGTTGTATCCACTGCACCTTTGTTATATCCACATTTCAAAAGATAATTTGAAAGTGCTGCATACCAAGCACGAGGTGCTTGTTTAAGGCCATACAGGGATTTATCAAAAATATATACATGATCGGGCTTCGAAGGATCGGTAAACCCTTCGGACTGATATGTATATACTTCGTCTGTCAATTCCTTATTTAAAAACGCAGTTTTTACATCCATTTGATAAACATTGAAGTTTTTGTGTGCTACAAACGCTAAAAACATCCTAATAGCTTCTATCCTAGCAACAGGATCAAATGTTTCATCGTTATCAATTCCCTCTTGCTGGCTATATTTTTTTGGCAACGAGGCGAGCCTTGTTTCGAATGATGACACCGTGTTCATCATTCTTATTCTTGAATATCCACTTCGTGCCAATGATGGATTTGTCTTTTGGTCGCTCCACCAATCTCCGGACCTTCAACCTTTCAAATTGATTTAGCTCTTCTTGCATAATCACTATCTAGTCAGCATCTAGTAGAGCTTCTTTCACATTCTTTGGCTCAGTTTTACTCAGAAAATTTGAAAATTAGCACTCGTTCATGGTTGCTCTTCTGGTTTTAACTGAAGCTGAAGGATCACCTATTATGTTTTCAGTTGGGTGATTCCTTGTCCATTTGAAGGCATGTGGGTAAGGTTGAAGTTGATCTTGATTGGGGTTTAAGTCCAGATAGGGAATTCGGGGATTTGCTTCTGAAGTTGATGGTATATCAACTGAGATCGGGGTTTTCGAGTTTTCAGAAGGCAAGGGGGTTTCAAAAGATTCTGGAGCTTGGATAGGTTGTACACTATCAACGGGTAAGTGTACGTCTATCGTTGAAACTTCTCCAGTATCTTCTAAAATTGGTTGGTGAGAATAATCTGAGACTACGACTGGATCTTCAGTAATCCTGTCATGAACCAAATTTAAAATATTAGGTTTGGTCTGTTCAAAGTAGTCTTCATAAAAATTCTCGAACAGTTTATTTAAATCATTATTTTCTGCATTCTGTTCAGATGACTTCATAGAAGTTGGATTTTTAAGATCGGGTCCTGAACTGGTATGATTAGAAGCCATTACAACGCCTTCGTCGAATTTAATATTGACGCTTTCGTTAACAGTCTTTGTCCTCTTATTGTTGACTCGGAAGGCTACAGACTCTTTTGAATACCCAATGAATATGCCTTCATCCGCTCTCTAACTAAACTTTTTCAAATTGCCTTTGTCGTTTAGGATAAAGCACCTGCATCCAGAGACATGAAAAAATTTTACATTAGGGACTCGTTTATTTATCAGTTCATATGAGTCTTTCCGAATCTCTTGATAATTATAGATCTGTTCAGCCGGAATAACGGAAGGTTTGAATACGCCAGCATCATTGTTACAGATTCCACAAGGGTTTTATTTCTTCGCTCAACTACCCCGTTTTGTTGTGGAGTACGAGCTGCTGAGAATTGATGAGTTATTCCCACATAATTCAGAAACGTCTCGAGTGACTTGTTCTTGAATTCTGTCCCATTATCAGATCTAATGGTTTGAACTGAAAGTTGCAACTTGACTTGAATTATATGAATGAAGTCGATTATGATCTCGGTAGCATCGGACATGGATCGCAGAAAGAATACCCATGTGTATCTAGAGTAGTCATCAAGTATTACCAACACATATCTCTTTTTGTTTTTGTTTAGTACTCGCATAGGCCCACACAAGTCTGCACACAACTGCTCCTTTTTCATAGGCTGCACACAACTGCTCCTTTTGAAATCTGAGAGTTGGAAGCCCTTTGACTAACCCACCTTTTCCAAGGTTGATTAACTCCTTGAAGTTCAAGTGTGAAAGAAGGCGATGCCATAGCCAAGATACTTTAGATGTTGCTTTGGATAATAAACAAACATCTTTCTTCAGATTTATTGAGGCTAGATCTATCGAGTATGGATTTCTTTTACTATTTCCTGCAAGTATCTCCTTCCCTTCCCCAGATGTAATGCTGCACCGATTTGCTTTAAAATTGACCTCTAATCCTTTGTCACATAGTTGCCCAATGTTGAACAGATTGTGACCTAGACCGTTAACGTAGAAGACCTTTTGTATTGTGATCTTGTCGTACACAAGACTCCCATACCCTTTGATCGGACAGAATTGATCATTTCCAAAGCGAACTGCCCCACAGAATTTATCAACAAAGTTTGTGAGAGTTTCTCTCTGTTCGGTCATATGCTTTGACTAGCCGGAGTCAAGGTACCACAAATGATTTACCTATAAGACGAAAAAAGACGCGAGGTACCCACTTATAGTTGGGTACTTTGGATTTCGGTAAATCACGTGGTTTGTTATTATTCTTTTCATCAGATAGTGCCTTTAATTTAGGAACCCACTTTTTAACAGTACGTTTAGGTATCCATTTTAGTACAGTTTGGTGTGGAACTGATTTTGAAATATGCTTCTTTGGAACCTGTTCCTGTTTAAAAGAAGGAACCTTTTCCTTTGGTAACCAAACGAACTTATAAGATTTAGCATGCATTATATGACAACGAGCGAAATGTAAAGCAAGTAAATCAGTTCGAGAGTATTTATTACAACGTTTATCAGTAAATTTATTACAGACAGAATTATCAAATTGACTAATCCTATCAGTAACAAGATTTTCTTTGACTCTCCACTCTTTTCCTAAACTCTTGTTTTTTGTTTCTCGTTGCTTCTTGCGCCATTCTTATTTCCGAGAACTTTTAACAATATTATCTGACATAATAGAAACACGAGAATTATTCATTTTAAATATATGTTTATATAGTAAAATTCTCTTAACTTTGGAAGTATGGACCTTCTGTGCAATAGAATCCTTTGAGGAAGAAGATTCACCTTTTTCATATATTGGAGTCACAAAATTAACTTTTGTTTCGTCCTTTTTGTAAAACCGGTGAATTTTCTGATGTATCATTTGAAGCTGTAGATATTCTTTTCGGAATACTTACAGGTTCTTTAGGTTTTTCCACTTGTTTGTCATGTAACGGTTTAACAAATTCAACTATCTTGACAAACATCTCTTCCAATGAGTTGAAATCCGAGTTCATATACAGATCAAAATCTTGTTCAGAATTAATAGAATCAAGTTGAATTTAAGGTTTTTGATCTGGTTGAGATTTGTTTTCAGGCTGATTTTGTTGATTTAATTCAACAGTTTTAATTTCTGCCTTAAGATTATGTTTTTCAGACTCAAAAGTTTTGATTTTCAATTCAAGGTCAGAGTTTATCTTCTCAAGAATTGAATTTGGTAAATATGGCTTTTGTTAATGAGTAGTATTTTCAGATAAATCCTTATCAGAATAAGTCTGAATATAATCTTCAGAAATGCAAGAATTTTGATAAGATTCATGTCATCTGTTATAATTGACAGTATTCTGCATTTTATAAGATCTCAACCTTTTTAAATCTTCACTTGATTCTACTTCATCTGAGGCTTTCATCAAAACCATTCGTAATCCTAAATTCATATATCTGACATAATATAAAGTAGGTGAATTTGAAATTGCTTTTGTCCGATATTTAGAATTAGTCCAACCTATACCTGATTTTGAATTATAGAATTCGGTATCTTTAGGTTGGTTCAAATATATAGTTTAATCTGTTTGACATCGTTTTATAAATTCATCTTCCAAAGATTTAATTTTCTCGTAAAGTTTTGTTCTTTCATCATATATGCCATGATATTTCACAGAATAACTTGATGCTTCTTATTCAGCTAAATTCAGTTTTTCTGTTAGGTCAGATATATTGCTATTCAGTTTTTGAATTTGACTTTGAAGTTCACATGATTTATCAAGTAGATCTGATACAGCTCGTAATGCTAATGCCTTATCCTTGGAAAAATCTAAAACTAACGCATGTTCTTGACTTAATTTATTTTCCAAGGAATGGACATTTTTCTTTTTGTCTTTTATAGATTTTATAAATTTCTTAAACATATAAGCCATTTGGGTCAGTTTTTGTTCAAGCATACAGGAGTCATCATCATCAGATTCAGAATTAGTTTGTACCTCTGGTGTCTCTGAACTTTCTGATGCATCTGAATCTGATTCATCATCGTCATTTCCTTGCTGCATTCAGCATCTCCTGTTGCCATCAGTGCTAACTCTTCAGTCAGTTCCTTATCATCATCAGTTTCTTCTTTCTCTTCAGTCTCCTCATCCGTCAAACCCACCCAAACTTCATCTTCAGCTATCATCGCAGACTCACTATGTTCAGAATCATTAAAGACTTCAGACTTCAAACAGATGTGTGCATCTTCATCTAGAATATCTTCGTCTTCAGATAATTGGAGCCAGTGATCATCTTCAGCCATCAAAGCTTTACCCGCCTCCTTTTCCTTTGCTAGTAGTGCCTTACGAGTGTAGTATTCTGAATTCTTAACTACATGCAATCCACATTCTCTGGCATAATGGCCTCGCTTGCCACAGTTATAGCACTTTTCCTCAGAATCCTTCTCTGATGGCTTTTCAGATTTTTCATATTTGTCAACTTCTTGCCACTGCTCTCTCCTGATTTATCATATCTGTCCTTCTTTTCAAGCTTCCGTGAGCTTGTTTTGTACCTCATCTTATTCTTGGTTGGTTTCTGTGAAGACCACCCCTCACGGGGCAGTCCTCAGAGTCTAGGTCCCACATTATGCAATACGATATCAACCATAACTAAGATAGAGTAATTAATTACGGAATTATAAATTACAAGTACAAGCGTATTAGGATTAAGTTTAATACAGTTTACAGTTTTTAAAATTAAACTTATAAAAGGTACCGTCTAATCTAATTCATGTCATCATTCTAATCTAATTCATGTCATCATATAATCAAGATAAATCTACCCAGACCACCATATTATCATCCTCCAATTAGTACCAAAAGGGTTTGTTGAGTAGAGGTCTATGAAAACTTCTGTCTTGATCTTTTAAGACTTAAGAACTAGGTCCGGCAGGTGATTTTCCTTTGTCTTTTCCTGTAAAAATGTAAGGTAGCAACTGTAAGCAATGCTTAGTGAGTAAATAGATTTTCAAATTAACATGCATTATCAAGCGGATCATAAGTTCTAGCGTGATATGTCTTGACTACCGCTATAGCCACTCATGATTGAGACATAGTAGTCATAGAGTCGGATGATGTTCAAGCCACGCTCACGCTTAAAACGTGGGGATCAGCCACATACTGGGCTAGCTACCAGTAAATCAACATGGCCGAACATCGGAGGGTCATTACCGAGTTCAATAGAACTGGTGAAATAGCCAGGTCTAGAACAATAGACCGACAAGGCTAATCAAGCTGAATCAATATATCAAAGTATATGCAATGATGAAATATACGTAATCAAAGTCATGATTGCAGTAATCTCATACAATATCAGAAATGAGTAATAAATCTCAAAGTCATATGAAGTGATAAATCAAATAGCTATCATGATCTACTGGGCAACACCGAACCATAGTGTGCACAGGTCACAATCCAGCTGATAAAGTGAGTGTCAAATTAATATAACATCAACAATATGTCTCAACCGGAAATCTAGCATGTCAAATCTGAATATCTATAACTCACATTTTGGGGTCTTTATCAAGCAGATATATATACATACATACATACATATATATATATATATATATATATATATATATATATATATATATATATATATATATATATCCACCACCTGAGTTATCTCAGCATTTATCTTTAATCAAAGCTCTGGCTTTTCTTTTCAAGTCTTTGACCCCCTTTCAATATCTTTATATCTATGTTCAGAATTAACTGAACCTGTCCAGAAATATCATATCAATATCTTGTCAATATCATCATCTTTTAGCTTTAAAATCTTTATTTTATATCTGATTCTGATAACTGATAACTCGTCTATCTTTCTTTCATTCATATTCTTTGTTTCATTATATTCTGAAAAGATCAGTATATATATATATATATATATATATATATATATATATATATATATATATATATATATATATATATATATATATATATATTAATATATATATATATATATATATATTCATTTTGCTAATTATTTTGTTAATTTATGCGTTGTCTATGTGTTTTATTCAATAAATTCGAATTTAGGGAGGGGGATTCGAACTTATGTAATAAATTCGAATATGTATCTAAATTCGAAGGTCATGCATCTCGAACATATGGTCAAATTCGAACCCTATTCGAATTTAGGATCAAAATCGAACCCTCATTCGAATTTAAGGTCAAAATCGAACCCTTGGGTTGATTTTAGCTATAATCGAGTTTGTTCTTGATTTTAGCTATAATCGAACCCTCTATATTGCTTTAGTTTGAGACCAAGTATAACTCACATAAAACTTGATTCACTCAAAGTATGGGCTCTGATACCATCCTGTGAAGACCACCCCTCACGGGACAGTCCTCAGAGTCTAGGTACCACATTATGCAATACGATATCAACCAAAACTAAGATAGAGTAATTAATTGCGAAATTATAAATTACAAGTACAAGCATATTAGGATTAAGTTTAATACAGTTTACAGTTTTAAATTATACTTATAAAGAGTACCGTCTAATCTAATTCATGTCATCATATAATCATGATAAATCTACCCAGACCACCATATTATCATCCTCCAATTAGTACAAAAAGGGTTTGTTGAGTAGAGGTCTATGAAAACTTCTGTAATCAAAATAGACCGACAAGGCTAATCAAGCTGAATCAATATGTCAAAGTATATGCAATGATGAAGCATACGTAATCAAAATCATGATTGCAGTAATCTCATACAATATCAGAAATGAGTAATAAATCTCAAAGTCATACGAAGTGATAAATCAAATAGCTATCATGATCTACTGGGCAACACCGAACCATAGTGTGCACAGGTCACAATCCAGCTGATAAAGTGAGTGTCAAATTAATCTAACATCAACAATATGTCTCAACCGGAAATCTAGCATGTTAAATCTGGATATCTATAACTCACAATTTGGGGTCTTTATCAAGCAGATATATATATCCACCACCTGAGTTATCTCAGGATTTATCTTTAATCAAAGCTTTGGCTTTTCTTTTCAAGTCTTTGACCCGCATTCAATATCTTTATATCTATGTTCAGAATTAACTGAACCTGTCCAGAATTATCATATCAATATCATGTCAATATCATCATCTTTTAGCTTAAAAATCTTTATTTTATATATGATTCTGATAACGGATAACTCATCTGTCTTTCTTTCATTCATATTCTTTGTTTCATTATATTCTCAAAAGATCAGTATATATATATATATATATATATATATATATATATATATATATATATATATATATATATAGTATATATATATATATAATCATTTTGCTAATTATTTTGTTAATTTATGCGTTGTCCATGTGTTTATTCAATAAATTCGAATTTAGGGTGGGGGATTCGAATTTATGTAATAAATTCAAATATGTATCTAAATTCGAAGGTCATGCATCTCGAACATAGGGTCAAATTCGAACCCTATTCATTTTTAGGATCAAAATCGAACCCTCATTCGAATTTAAGGTCAAAATCGAACCCTTGGTTCGATATTAGCTATAATCGAGTTTGTTCTTGGCATCTCGAATTTGTTCATATTTTACAGCTTTTAAACAAACATTTCCAAGTCTAAAATCATGAATATGCTAAGTATTAAGCCTAGGTTTGATTCTATTATACATAATCTATTCGAATCGAGATAAAACTTAAGCAAAATAGCTTTAATCGAATGAAAGATGGACAAATTCGAAAAACCGAAAATAAGGAAACTTGAAATGTCGATTCTTACCTCAAATTTGTATGAAATCGCACATGAAATAGCAGATTCTTGTAGTACTCTTCGAGACCTTTCCGATGACGTATAGAACTCGAGATTGGGTCTGTCGGTTTTAGAGAGAGTAGAGATAGAGTAGAGAGAGAGAGAGAGTCAGGTTTCTTAAATGGTGATTAATGGCCATTATTTGGAGTTTATATACTTCATTTAGTTATATTTACAATTTAACCAACTAGACTTTTATATAATACATCTCTTTTAATTTAATAATTTTTAATAATTCATAATAGTTATATAATTTAATTAAATAACTTCATACTTAATTAAATTGCAACATAAATAATGTAATAAAATTACATTATTATCTCAAAATCAAATATTACATGATTGGCCAAAAGTTAGGTTGTTACAGTTTCCGGTAGAACTTCTTCGGAAATGCCCTCGTCAGTAAGGCCATTTGTTTCTTCATCTCTTCAATTTAAGAATCAGTTGAGGAATCCGATGAGTCTGCCTCTGATGAACTGCTGCTCGCTACTACCCATTTTTCCTTGTTCAGCTTATATTTATATTTCTTGTCTCCCAACAGAACTAAAGGATCAGTTGTTTCCTTTTCAGCCTTCTTTCCTGACATCTTCCTTAAAACAACTTCCTGGTAGTTGTTAAGGTTTACAAATACCATGTGAAATTCCATGTCTTCAATATCTTTGGTTTGATGAATTACAATTGCGTACTTATCCCACTCCGGATTCAGTGCGTTCAGAAATTTGACATTGATGTCTGAATTTGACTTTATGACACCATTCCTCTTCATTTCACTAACCAGACTGACAAACCTCAGATACGTACTGTCTAGCAATTCCCTTCTCTTGCTCTGAAGTTTTCAAACGTCATAAAATTGTTTATGGCTCTGTTTGTTGCTGCTCTGTCTGAACCCCACATCAATTTATAGACCTCATCCCAGATGGGTTTGGCTGTTTTTGTGTTGGTTAGCCAAGTATAGATGTCATTGGGAATAGATATCTACAAGAGCTTTCTAGCAGTCTTATCACCCAGTTTTCTGCGTTTTTGTGCTTCATTGAGGTTTGATATTTCTACTAGAATCGGTGATCAGTTGATCTAGAAAGTGAACTGATGAATGAAAAAGCATCAGGGGTACCCATTAAGCTAAAATAATTTCAAACCCATCGGATAAATGCATCAAGGCTCAATAGAGTGAAAAGAAGCTAAAATAACAATAAAAATAGATAAATCAACCGTATTTCAAATTAGATCTCGAATAAAGGTAAAAGAAAGCAAAAAAGTCTATAAATGCCTTCTAGTGTGGCTTTCACCAAAATGAAAGGAAAAAGGCTCAAAGGGGCTTCTAGGGGAGAATAAAGGGTGAAATATGAACAAAAGAAAGCTAAAAATGGGTTATCCTAAATTTGCCTCTATATGTGTGCTAAATTTTCAAAAATTCTGATATTGACATGTATTTAATGTCAATTTCTACTTCTATTAGTCAACACAGGCATAATCACACATCAAACGAAAATGAGCATAATAATGATGCTATAAGGCTCAAATTCTCACACAATGAATGATAAGGATAATATGTGTGTTAATATCTTGTTGTTTCGGTTCAAAATTCACAACATGCACTCAAAATGTCTTTAATTGTTCAAATAGTGTCAAACTCACAATTATAGTCTCACATGCAATCTAAACAGAACAATGTTACTAACGAGTCTAACGCGTTACAAAAACGAGAGAGAAATTTTTGAAATTTGGCTAAAATTAGGATACACATGCATAAAATGCACTAAAGCAAGCTAACTTTAGACAAACAGCTCAAAATGCCAATTTTATCACCCCACCCCACTCTTAATATAGACAGTGTCCTCAACGTATAAAACAAGTTGCACAAGCATGGAAGTGAGAATAAATAAGAACAAAATAACTCCCCTGAATAGATGAACGCTGCCAGGTGGATCTGGACGACTAAGCTGAACTGACTGCCAGCGAACATTTCTGCCATGGTCCGACTTTACGAAACCAATCAATCACAACACAATCAGATCAGGATGTTAGCAACAATAAACTATAAAATAATTAATTTGTACAGACCAAAAGAGCAAAAATATAGTGCTGAAGTGTAAATGTTTAAGTACATAACCAGAAGATAAGAAAAGAAAATGTCTAAGAGTCTAGAGAATCAGTCGAGGAGGTCGGGTGCGGGGGCAGCGACGCTGGAAAGTCTTGGCGAATTCGCGATGAGATAGTGGTGAAGAAGCAAATGTAACAGGCTCTAAATTGGAGGGCTCACTTTGGATACGCTCAGAAATAGGAAGCTGGATTGGGGCCGTGGTGAGTGGCTGAGAGGTCGAGTGCGGGAAACATGAGGTATGGGCTGACGAGGAGGAGAAGTTGTCTCTGGCATGTCAGAGGAATGAGCAACAGCAGTAGTGGTGGTGGTGGTGGTGGTAGGGAATGGACCAGCAGGAGGACATAAAGGGATGTCTGGGGAATACTGCTGGTAAAAATTATACAGTGGAAAAGGTCTTTGAACGCTGTAGCCTTTGAAGTGTGGGAATCATAATGGCCATCAGCTAGGGTCTCCCAGTATTCTGCAGCTATATGATCCCTAGGGGGGTCCTCTAACTACTGAAGCAAAGGATGAGTGATCCACCTCTTGCTGTGTATAGATCCCTATAGTGGTAGAGAAGGTACAAAGAGACATACTATGCTCAACCCATCCCAGTCTGAAAGTCAACATGCCTGCATCTTCATAACGCTTTGAACGGTGTTTAAATGCCACGGAGCTTACAAACTCGAGAGCTAGCTCTTGATAGATAGGCTCGTCTATCTCTAGTAGACAAATGAATGCAGGATGGTGCGAGTGATGGGCTAAGATTTGCTGTAATCGCTCGCCTGTCTGTAATGAAGGCATAGCTGGCCGACTGACAGTGGTGAGCAGAATGATGTCTTTGTGTAACAATGACTGCAATGTCGCAGCTCAGGTCTCATCGGCAAAATGAAGGTAATGGTGAAGGCCGACATGAACCTGGCCTCCATCAGCAGGTGGTGCTTGTGGATTTGGAGGCTGAGGGGGCACTCGCGGTGCTACAGCTACCCGAGGGAGTTTTCGTGTCATACCTGCGAGAAAAACAACCAATAAGTTCAAAAATCATGATAATATATAGCACACGTGAACAACTCAAGATAGTTCAAATGAAGTAACTCATCGTCAAATTAGACTAGAGGAATAAAAATAGCTAAAAGAGACTTAAATGCGACTAAATTAAAGAGAGAAAAAAAAAATAAATAAATAACTAAATAAATTATGAAAGAAACTAGATTAAGAAAGGAACTAAAATACGTAGAGCGCATTTGAGATTAGAAGCAACGTTAAGGCACATCTAAATAGAATAGAGACATTATAACCACAAAAGGAAGCCATAAACAACGCAAAGCGAAGATTAAAACTAACATAAAAGTGACGAAAAGTATCAATTACCAAGAAGGTAGGATAAAGAAATATATATACAAGGATGCAATTACGCTAACACAAAACGTTGAGACTAATTCAAATGTGAACCAGAACGAACATTTGGGGCTGCTTTAGAGTCTAAACAGTTTTACATAGTGCTGATTTGGTAACAGACAAGAAGAATAAACAAATGGGTTCCTATAGAAAATTAGCCCTAAGGTGCCCCAAATTAAATACCATCAGCTAGTCCTTGAAAACAATGCCATTGGATCCCAAAATCAGTAGCTACCATCTGATGGTTCATCAAGCTACTTAATTAGAAACTTCAAATCATCAATCTAAGGTACCCATTATTGCAAAAGCAAGCAACTTGAACTATATGGCCAAAATCATATTGAAAAGACAGTGAAATGAATGAATGAATTTCACAGCTTTGAACATGATATATGTGCATGAAGTATCATCAAACAAATAGCAAGAAGATTTAAGACTCAATCAAGGGATATATTTATGCAAATAAATCCCAAATCTGCCCAAAGCACGATGCTCAACACCAAATCATTGAGATATAACCATACATAATCAACAAGAAAGAATGAGCCTCTAAATCGCGATTTAGCTAGGGTTTCCGAGCAAAAATTGTCTCTCTGTGTGTGTATAAACAAGTCTAGCAGAACCCTAGGTTGTTGCAAGAATCACAAGAAAATAGAATGAGAATGTATCGGTAATGCTGCACACAATCGAAAACAAGATGAAATCGTAGGAAACAAACCCATAATCAGACTTGAAATGCTTAAAACACAAAATTCTAATTCCTATGTGTGCGTGCGTGAACAGACCTCAAAAACTGTATGTTGTGCTTCACACATCAGAAAGAATAGAAAAGAAACATACCTGCACTGCTTGATGGTGAAATCGACGAAATCAAGCTTAAAATTTGTTGTGTGTTTGCTCTTCTGTGTGCGCAGACTAGAGAAGAGAAGAGGGAAAGAAGAAAGAAAAAAAAACGAGAGGGATAAGGGGTTTTAAAAAAAAATGCAAGCTGTTTAATTTACTAAAACTTTTTTTTTCTTTTTTTTTTTTGAAAAGTCGTGACCACGAGTTGAGCACCTACACAGTCATGATCAAGACAAAAGTCGTGACCACGAGTTAAGCAGTATTTCAGAACCAATTTACAGCAGATTTGTATTTTAGTTTTCGCTCAGGTTAGCTAAATGCCGCAACTTTTATCCCATGAAAATGACTCGAAGACTAACTTAAATGCACACACCAATCAATTAGGTTCAACACAACACACATATACCATTTAAGGATCAAAACCACACGAATCTTACTAACACTTATTAAAAACTAAAATACAAAGAAAGGAAACTTAAAAAAAAAACTAACATGCTATGAACGGAAACTTCTAAACATCGCACCTAACATTAGAATGTCATGTAAAACGATGCAAGAACACTTATTTAAGAAAATGATCTAGGAAGCTAAAATGCAATTACCTGAAAATCAAAGTCTCAACCGTTTGACTTTCCAAAAGTCAAACTGGAGCAACAAAATTATTAAGTTAGGCGATGAAAAACCTTAAATAACGGAAGTAGAAGTCATGTGACTCATGAACGATACAATGGCGAGTTATTCAAGCTAAACATGAAGGAAAACTAGCATACTAAAGCAAGTAATTGGAAAGTAAACTAAACTCAATTTGACTCAAAAAGTCGAACCATGAACTAGAAATTAGAATATGCTAACATGCTTTCAAATCAAGGCCACTAACATCAATCATACGATCCAAAGATACATACTCAATGAACAGGCAACTTATTTAAACATTCATCTATCAAAATTTAAATTACGTCTAAACTAACAACTCATCACATCAAGCAAGTAAAAACTAAACATAGAATAAAAGATGAACATAGAAATGAAAGTGTTATTGGGTGCCTCCCGAAAGCGATCGTTTTTGGAGAGTCATTAGCTTGACTCAAATCCACTATCCTCATTGTTTTAAAATAATTCCGAGAAATGGGGAAATGCACCTTGATTATTTGGCACAACAAACATATTAGCAACCTTACTTGTACGATTTGCATTGTGCTTGAAACAATTGTATATTGAAGGTATTTCCCTACTCTTTGAAGTTACCCATTCTTTCGTCGGATCTTTTGGCTTCTTCTTCCGATACACTTCTCGTTCATTGAGTTTCCGTGCTTTCGTTCATGTTGTGTGCTCATAGACCTGTAAAGTAGAATCAGTCACTGAAGAGAAAACATTAAAGTCAGGCAGTAATGAGTCAAAATGATAAACATAATTAGAATGAAGGTTATAAATATCCGAGATAAAAGAATTTGTGATGATTGGCTCCACGTCCTTTCCTAGTTGTGAATCAACCTCACCCATGTCATCTTCACCTACCATCAATCGCTCCAACTCCTTTAAGTCATGTTCTGGATTAAATTTCTCTTTGAGAACAATCATTGGGGACTTCAAAGCCAAATCCATAGCCTCTATGCCAAATCCAGGCTTTAAAATGTCCATGGGACTCATCAATGCCAAAGGTGGGAATTGAGCTGTACTTCGTGGGCTTGGACATTACTCCTCATCCATGGTCGTCTTTGGCATCTCATCCGTCTTAATCTTGATAATAGGTCCACTCACAGGAATACAAGCATCCGAAGAGCATGAGAGTTTTGGGTTATTATGTGGTTTCTCATAGGCTATAGGGTAGAGATGAGTCTCATCATAAACATACTCCATATCTTCACCTGAATCAGTCAAGTCACTACTGAAAGCGTGAATATTTGGTTCCTCTTATGAATGCAACTCTCCTAACTCCTCAGCTCCACTACTCTCATACTTTTCACATCCTGCATCCTCTACTTCATCATTAAGTTGCATATGACCAGATAACTCTTCCAATCTCTTGATCATGGATCTTTCCCAAATATCAAATTCAAGATTTCTTTCCTCTTGCGTGGCCATGAATTTCAGTAGCAACTCCTCCAAACTAGAAGTGTTCTCAGATTGGGACACCGGAGAAGTTTCATATGAAGGCTGAATGTATTGGCTTTGGTAATGATCAGAAGTGGTTTGGTATGATTGGTAGCATTGAGATTCATCGTGATAATGGGTGGAAGGGTAATCACTTTGAGACTCATAGTATGGACGTTCTTGATAAAAGGAAGGGGTTTCATTCACGTAAGCATAAGGGTCAACTGGATTATGTGGCATATGATGTTGAAATTTCTCAAAAGTAGATCCATTGTATAGACCCCCAAAAGACCACATATCTGGATGCCCCATATCATATCTTGACCCTCCTTGACAATAAACCTCATCAAAGCTTTTATTCCATATCTCATGACCATATCCGTCCATATTCGTCAGATTCCCCTACACAAAACAACATACAGACAAACAAAATAGAGCAGAGTAGAAATAGTAAAAAAAAATAAAGCAAATAACTCTTCAAGGAAAGACTCCCTGAAAGAGGATCGACTAAACTACCAGCTAAAATCCTTTCCAAATATCTCTAGTCGTTCCCCGACAACGACGCCATTTTGATCTACTGATTTGGCTATAAGAACAAAAGAAATGAAGAAAGCCTAAGTTATACCAAATACCACTGGCAGTGTACCAGTCGTAAATAGTACAGCTTGGAGCTGACCTCGGGAATTATCGATCACAGGGAACGACAAATTGAAACGAGATACCGATACTACGATGGTCAAACTAGAACTAAATCCAACCGTTTTAACATTTAAAGCACAAATGTCAATCAAGTGCATACAAGATAATTAATGAACACATCCCACTAATTTTAGGAATCAAGTATGGAGTTCTCCAGTATTCCCCAACTCCATAAAAATAGCGAAAACATTCATTTTACGAAAGAGTCAACCAACTAAAACTAGCTTTTAAAACGAAAACTTTCTACACGTCAAGCGCTCGACATCGATTTCAAACATTCATTTAAATAAAAAACAAACACAAATCATATGCATGGAACTTAAAGATGAAACTAACCCTATGATCACAATAATTCTAACGATCAATTTTCATGCAACAACTTCACAATTTATCAACTAGTTGCCATTTCATAATCACAATAATGCTAGAAATAACAACCACCTAATAAATCACACAAATATGATAAAGTTCGTAAAATTCAGCATTTAAATTCAATTCTCATGATCACAATAATGCTAGAAAATCAAAGTTAATACCGAATTTGTTAATTCCAAGCATAAATTAAATCATACACAATTGAGACATACAATTTTCCAACTAAAACATCAAAATCTCTTCATATATCCATCAAGAAACAAAATCCAAGTGAGTGTTAACAAAACTACTCACTAATCATGCTAAGAACAAATATCTAATTTAAACAAAACCATATTACAAAGTTTAAAGGAAAGATTGCACCCAAACCGTAGCTAAAATGACGAATTTGAAGAAGAAATCGTAATCGAATTCTTGAATCACCAATGAAAACCGAACGCTTTAGCTAATATCACCCTAACTATGATAGCAAAACTAAAACCCTACTTTCACCTACTAATCGCACCTTAAAGTGTATGAAAAAGACGGCTACACTAAGAAAAATACGAAGTTGCCCTAAAATGACTCGCTGCAGTCTTTTAATCAGATCTGACGTGTCGTGATCACGACAAAAGTCGTGCTCACGAGCCTGAGTCGTGGTCATGACAAAAGTCTTGCTATAGCAAACTCATTCCTGCTTCAAGGGAGGTCGGTTAAGTCCGTGAATTCAACGTTTTCGCTTCATTTTACATCTTTTTGGCAACATAGCGGCTTCAAACCTACGAAATATAAATATGAAGCAAATAAATACCATCTCCACATATTGAAGCTAAAACCGACAAAATGTAAGACAAAATGATATGAAAAATATATACAAAAGATGTCATATCAATCTTTTACCCAGAACTGATCGATTGTCAATAAATGCTTTGGAAATACACCATATGAATTGATAAATAAACGAATTCCTAATGTAAAATTTTTCCATGTCTTTGGATGCAGGTGCTTCATTCTGAATGATAAAGACAATCTAGAAAAATTCAGTCAGAAAAGCAGATGAATGAATTTTTATTGGGTATTCAAAAGAATCGGTGGCTTTCCGGGTGTACAACAAGCGCACCAAAACTGTCAACGAGAGTGTCAATCTCAAATTTGATGAAGGCATTGTAATGGCTCCTAGACAAGTCAGTTTAGCACCCGAACTTCAACAGAGAACTTTTGAAAGTCTTCTGAACTTAACGATATCGTGAATGATCATAATACTCTGTATGAAAATTCTTATGACGATTATTTTGATAAGCATAACACTGAGTTATCTGATATGCTTTCTAACAGGATTACTGAAGATCCTGTAGTCATCACCGATCATTTTGTACCTGAGATTTCTGGAGATTCTGTTCAAAATCAACTAATTCAGAGGATGTGTCTACACCTGTAGCAGTTCCTTCTAAAAGTGCTCAACAGTCAACAGCTCTAGAAATTCCAATCAATCCTGAGATTCCAACTACTTAGGAATCTACTCCCTGTCAACCCTATATTAACTTAGAACCCAAACAGGACCAACATCAACCTTATCTGTGACACCCTTGCCACAATAACCACAATTGCATAAACCAAGATTAAACACAACACATAATACATTGCTGATCTGAAATACTTAGTACATTCCACGTAATTGAAAAACATAATTAAAATAAAAGTCATACATCCTATGGTGCTACATGGTTCCAATCTAGTTTCAACATACTCAATATTTATTACAACCATCCCAAATAATACAATGATGTCCCCATATATCAGTTACCGATTGAGTAGTAGAGATCCTCATACACTTCAAAATATGACCTAGCTAGAAGGTCCAGCAACGGATTTACCCTTTCCTAAAAAATGTAAACAACTAACAGATAAGCAAAGCTTAGTGAGTACAGAGATTATACATTATACAAGTCTTTATGCAGCACAATATGAGTAACACTGGTGACAAATTCCGTGCACCCCTTCCCACACGAAGTACGGAAACTCATACGAGCACGCAGCTCCATCGTGCCATCGTGGATGCTACACCTACCCTTTGGGACCATAGGGATCAGCTCGGGTAATATAGCCTCGGTAGCATCAAATTACCAGTTATAGCTCGAAAGCCCATCAAATGATGCATAACAAAGAACACGGACCATGTAATAACATGTAAGCAAGCAACAATGTGCATCATAATAAACGCAAGTTAGTAGAATGCCAAATGAAAATGAATCAACATGCCTCAATGAATAATTGCTAACATAAAACAAATGTAGACATGTACAATCCTAAGTACTCACAGTTGGTGCATTAAATAACTTCAAATTTATATTATTTCTCCTTAGACTTTCAACCGGAATCCCAATTTACCCCACAGTGTGTTTAACAACACCACAAGAGACCAGTTACATTTTCATAGGAAATAACATCACTTGTCTGTTCATAATGATTTCCATCAAGTTTCACACTTTAAAGTTTCAAATCTTCGAATTCACCATCCGAAATTCATATTTGAAACCCAATACTCGGATCTTTTCTAGGTATGAAGAACCCATCATTAAATGTCCTATTATAATGCCAAAAATATCACAAAAATCTAATTTTTGGACCACATGTTCGGATCCCTTGAACCAGAACCGAAATTCGTATGAGCTGAGGCCGACTCGCCGAGTCCAGGTCCGAAATTCGGATCATGGGCTGAAGTTTAGTTATAGCCGAGATGTAACCAGAATTTAGAGCCATCAGAAGTTTGGGTCCCCCAACCGAAGTAGGGTCACATCCGAAGTTCGATCCTACCCGAAACTCGGGTGTCAACACTTAGAAATATTTTTATCTTAATGTGTTTCTTGGCGACTCGCCGAGTCATCCCCCACGACTCGGTGAGTCGACGTGCAGTTCAGCAGGTCGCAACCTACAGGTTTTTATCAAAGTTTTTCCAAACTCATTTTCAGTAACATGCAATCCATAGAAATGATACGTTAATATATATTCAGTGTTTCTAAACCATTTTTTTCTATCAATAACACTCAATTTCGTCCAGATTTGACCAAAAATAAGGAAAAACCTCAAGAACACAAAAGTTTATCACCACCAACATTTAAATTTCATCATACTTATCAAATTGAAGTTCAAAAACTCCTTAATTATTTAACGTAACCATTGACTTTTTTAAATTTTGATTAAATTAAGTTTCATAAATAATCCAACTTGGATACAATAATTACAACATTTGAACTAAATATCCTTGATTACTCAAATCATAGGATGTTACAATATCCTCATGTACTTAAATGGACAAGAGATCATCCTTCAAAGAATATCATTGGAGATTCCTTCTGCTTCAGTCTAAGCTAGAAGAGCCACAATTAATGAATGCTAGTTCTCAAATGTTTTGAGCAAGATTGAGCCAAAGATGGTCAAAAAGGCTCTTCAGGACTTTGATTGGATTGTAACCATGCAAGATGAGTTAAATCAGTTCGAATGGTTGGGAGTATGGAGATTGGTTGAGAAACCAAATGACAAATCCATCATTGGCACAAAGTGGGTCTTCAAGAATAAAAAGGACGAAGACGGTGTGGTTATCCAATACAAAGTGAGACTTGTGGTTAAAGGATATAGTCAACAATAAGGGATTGACTATGACGAAACATTCACCCTCGTTGCGAGAAAATTAGGATCTTTCTAGCATTTTCTGCACATAAGAACTTGATGCTGTATCAAATGGATGTGAAGACAATGTTTTTGAATGGGGGAACTAATAGAAGAGGTATATATATATTAGCCAGAAGGATTTGTGGATCCTTTGAAGCCTGATCATGTATGTATGTATGTGTGTGTGTGTGTATATACATATATATATATATATATATATATATATATATATATATATATATATATATATATATATATATATCTAAGATAAATCACTGTACGACCTTAAACAAGCTACAAGAACCTGGTATGATGCATTAAACTTCTATCTTATCAAATGTGACTTCAATAATGGTCCAGTTGATACTGACCTTTTCGTAAAACGTTAGAGCCCTGACATTATCGTTTTTTAAATATATGTTGATATAATATTTGGGTCTACAAATCTAGAATTTTTGCAAAATGTTTGCATTTTTAATGTCTGAAAAATTTGAAATGAGCATGATGGGTGAAATCAATTTCTTTCTAGGATTACAAGTCAGACAACTAATTGATAGAATTTTCATCAATCAGTCAAAATATATTTAAGACTTGTTGAAAAAGTTAACATGAATAACAGTACCCTAATGAAGACACCTATGGCTCCTAATTCAAAATCTAAACTCGATGAGGAAATTTTAGGGAAACCTGTAGATGTTACTCATTATCGAGACATAATTGGTTCATTAATGTACTTAATGGCAAGTAGACCTGATATTATGTTTGCTTCATGTTTTTGTGCGCGATATCAGGCAAATCCAAAGGAATCCAATTTGGCTTCTGCCAAAAGGATTCTAGATATCTGAAGGGTACCCCAAATCTCAGTTTATGGCATCTTAAAGAACCAATATTTACATTGATTGTTTACTCTGATGCTAATCATGCAAGAGATACAATGGATCGAAAGAGTACATCGGGTGCCGTTCATTTCCTTGGCGACACACCAGTCTGTTGGTCATCCAAGAAATAACATTGTGTATCATTGTCAACAGCAGAGGCGGAATATGTAGCTGTTTCTTCTTGTTGTTCTCAAGAGTTGTGGATGAATAGTCAACTCAAAGATTATAGGTTTACTCCATATAAGATACCCATTTATTGTGAATCTCAGAGCGCAATTGCTATTGCATCAAATCAGGTGCAATATCCTAAAACCAAGCACATTGACATCTGGTACCGTTTTATAAAAGATCATGTAGAAAATGGAAATGTTGAATTATATCTTGTATCCACTGAATATCAGTTAGCTGATTTGTTTACCAAAGTGTTAGATGAAAAACCTTTTAATATTTTGGTATACAACTTAGGTATGTTGAATCTTTAAGATTTAAACATTCAATTGTTACAAATTATAATTTTACAATTATAATTTTGTATTTGATCTCATTTTAGTTAATCTCTTGTTCTTAAATAGTACTGATTTCTCTGAGATTTAACTGATTTTGGATTGTCTTGTGTAAGGGGAGCTTACTGAGTATTTTATCTGATCCTGAGTGTTTATCTGAGTTTTTATGTGCTTATGTGTAGAGGGAGTTTTTAAATGTGTTATTAATTTGAGGGGGAGCACTGAATTTTATCTGATTTGAATGTGTTTAATTCAAGGGGAAGAATTTTTTTTTAACTTTTTTATTTATTTATTTTTTTAGAGTCAATTTTTGTTTCGTTTTCTTTTGTGTGTTCAACATTTTTTTCCTGTGTGTGAAATTTTTATTATTATGTATTTAAGATTTTTTTTGGGCTTTTAGTAGTTTGTTTTTTGTTTGGGCTTATAATAATAAAAGGGGGGAGTAACGAGTCGGCCAGGTTTAAAAATGAAAGAGTTTAATTCAAAATTTTGAATTCATTTCAAATTTCTCGGTCGCTGTGCACTTTCTTTTTCCCTTTCGTTCTCTTCAAGAAACAAACTACCAAAGCTTCTTTCTTTGATATTTTGAGTTTTTCTTTTTGCAAATTAGTAAGTTCTCTTTTCCTTTTCATGTTTCTTTTATGTTTGCTGCACTTGTCAGAATCTGAAACTAATTAACCAAGACTAACTGATTTGAATTTATCAGAGTATAAATCAATAATCTTGCTTTGAATCAAAGTTTAATTAAGAAGTTTGCGGAATAACACTTAATTATTTTAACAAAAGCTTTCAGAATCAATAGCAAATAAACAAAAGTAATAATCAAAAATTGCTTGTATTGCTGATTTCAATGATTACAATCACCTCTAATCTGTTTGATTAGACGAAGAACACAGACTGTTCTTAGGGTTTTACAACCTTAGAGGCTTATGAAAACTCAAACAAAAAGCAATTACAGACTCGAATGTGCAGAAAACTCCTATACAATAAAAAGACCTATTCTATGTATTTATATTGCTTCTTCACTTGTTTCCTTGAAGGACTATGACTTCTCTGATAGTAGATATGCTGGAATCTTCGTGTAGATATCTTTTCCTGAAAATCAGCACTTTCTGTTTATGAAACTGTTAAGCAGCTTGAATCACTTGACAGCATGAACCAAGCAGCTTGAGTTGATTTACTCTGGCAGCTTGAACTTTTACACCGGCCGCTCGAGATTCTTCAACTAACAGCATGAACTTTGTATTTACATATAAACTCTATTAACAGTTTGAGAAGTCTAACTAACAGCTTGAACCTACTTAGACTATTTCCCAACAATCTCCCCCTAACTTAATTTCTTTGTACAAGACTTTAAGTTCTATACAAATAAGGAAATGGATAAGTAAACTGTTATTTACAAACCAAGGCTTTCAAAAACTTACAACTGTGCAAGTTTCTGATTTACAGCCTTCAAAAAATCTTTCTTCATCTCATCTCTATCACAACATATTCTAATAGATTTCATCTGGAGTAGCATATCCTTTGGTAGATCATAGAATTCAAGATTGAAGAACATACCAGATCCATCTGAAAATTTGATTATGTAAGTCCTTGATTTGACAAACAGATCAACTTGCTTGATCTTCTTTTCCTTCTTGATGGCATCCTCTATTTCTTTCCTTACAGACTCAGGGTCAACAATTGATTTCAGATCTTTGATGACTTGCTTCACTTGTGGTAGAGTAGATCTTACTTGTGTCACAGACCCAATATTATGCATCCTTGTGAGCTCATCTCTAGTCAACTTTTGAACCATATGCCAAAATGTGTCATACTCTTCTTCTGGACCAGATTCCCTTCTCACCACAAACTTAAATCTTAAGTCGATATTATCCAGTGGCTTAGCATACTAGTAGTTGATAAGAGGCTTTGTAAAGTCATGCTGATCTAGCAGTTTCTCTATCTCCAGAGCCTTTTGTAGTTGTTGCTCAAACAACACCTTTTTCACTTGATCCAGCTTTGCTTGAGGTAATGACTCAGATGCAGGAATGGAAGCAACAGCTTGATCAGAAGAAGCAGGGACACTGGCAGCAGTTTGAACATGACTTGTATCGATTTGAACTGGTTCTTGAGCTATTTGGACTTCTTGGGAGACTTTTGCTTTCTTTCTATTGTCTATTTCTTTGTCATGGATATCCTGCAGTCTCTCTGTGCTCATGGACTGAGCCATATTCTTTGGAATACCGGCTGCAAAGGCAAAATTGATTAGAAATCTTCTATGCTCAGCCTTAGAGTGCCCTGTTGGCAGCTTCCTCTTCTTTCCACCTTGTTTAACCACAAACCCCTTTAGGTAATCACCTAAGGTTTCATCATCGTCCATTGGGGGCTGGGTTTGCTGATCTAATTCTTGATCCTGTTCTTCTGCTAACTTTTTGGCAATTTCAGCATCAAAGGCAATCTGGGCCTCTCTGGAAGAAAATTTGTGCTTTGGAGACTCAATGAGAATGCCCTTGCCCTTGTCTTTATAGCAGAGGATGTAGCTTGGACCGTTGTAGCTTCGACTGTACTGATTGGAGCTTGAACACCTTCCCTTATAACAACTCCAGTTGCTTTTGAAGAAGCAGCTTGAGTTTCTAGGCTAACAGCTTGAGAAGCTGTTGGGACTGTTAGCCTTGAAGGTCGAACTGTTGAGACGGCTTGGACTGATGCTGTTGGAGCTGCTTGGACTGATTCAGGAACCTCCTGATTCTCCCCCTTTTTGGAAGCACAGGTTTGGTCAGGAGGACCTACAACGTTTGCCCCTTGGGTTTGAATCAAACGCTCTTATTGAATGATCTTATTTCCATAGAGGGTAAACCCTTTATGGAGATAATCCATTCTCTGATTTTGAGCCACTTCTGCTTGCTTCAAGGCTATAATTTGTGCACCCTCTGCAGCAATGATGGACTTTTGGTATTCCAACATAGCTACAACAGGTTTCATCTTTGGATCCGTCAAAAAAGTTACAGACTAGCCTCAAGATCAGAAAACACCTGTGGTGCTTGTAATCTATCACTGGCATGAATACCAGAAGTAGAAACCTCTGGGCCCCTCTGTTCTTGGTTCTGGGGACTTCCAGCTTGTGTTTGCACACTTGCTGTTGCCATGGGCGTGGTCTTACTGATGTTGGCCCTGTCCTGTGCCTCTTGTGCAGAGACATCAGTAGTGCCAGCCACAGAACCCATATGAACAGTCTCTGGAGAGATGTTCACCTCCTGAGTGAGGATGGGAGTGTCCTCAATGTGTTCCCTTTGGATATTCTGTGCAGAAGTGTCCTCCTGCACAGGGATATATGGCTCTTGTCTGAGGGCTGAGGAGGAAGGAGCTCCTGGTCCTATTTTCCTTTTATATAGAAATTTTAGTGGTGCTGTTGGCTGTACAATAGGATCAGAAGGAATTTGTGTATCATGAGGAGTGGGTTGGGGTCCTGGGGGTGAAGCAGTAATGATATGCTGAGCCTGCTCAGCACCCTCTCCTCCGTTTCTTGGGATGATGCATCATTGCAGAAGGCAATGGAACATCTACACTCAAAAAATTGGCACTTTGTTTTAAAAGCCTTTTGATAGAAGATAGTGAGTGCCTATGAGAAATATGTATCCTCTTATGTAAATGAGAAGTGGTGCAGGTGTGTGCAATGATTTCTGCCAAAATTCTAGGATACATTAAAAACTTCCCATTCTTTAGGGAATGATGCCTTAACATCCCCTGAAAAATCATATTTGAAAAATTGAACCGTTGGCCCGTTGAAAAGCACACTAAGGCAGTGGCAATATTAGAAGAAAATTCTGACCAACCAGTTCTTTTGGGGCTCATACACTGCTGAATGATGTGCACAAGATATTTCCATTTAGGAGAAAAATGTGCTTTCAAGAAAGTAAATGAATCAGCAGGACCCCTATATCCTATATTGTAAAGACCAGTATGTAAAGCGTTAAGGGTTAGGTCTGTTATACCTGTGGCATCTTGAAGATGCAAATGGTGCCGAATGGATTCCTCAGTGATGGTGATGGGAGTGCCATCAATTTTGGATAGTATAGAAGGAATTCCATTGATGGTTTGGACAGAGGCACGGTTCCAGAACTGTTCGATATGCGATATGTATATGGTGGGATTGATATTGAGGGCATGGTTGATATGGGAGAGTCTTAGGAAATCCATCATATCATGGAACGACTGAAGTTCAGAGTGCTTCAGAGAGTATGGTAGGCAGTTGTGTTCTTTGACAAACTCCATTGAAGATTGAACGAAGGTTTTAGGGTTGCAAAGAAGAGTGTGTGAATCGTTCTGAGAGAAAAGAAAGGCCGTGGAAGGAAACTTTGTAACTGGTAGTTACAACTGAACGAAACTGGGACCTTTAAAGGTTTTGAAAAAGGTTGGGTCCCGCGCACACACATTTAAGAAATTACCTAAATACCCTGCACACTTTGACAGATCAAGTGAATAACTAACAGTCCGAGAAAATGAACTAGCAGCTTGAGAAAATACTCAAGCTGTTAGTTGAAACTTATGCATCTTTTAATGAAACAGCGACTCCCCCTTAAATAAGCATACGAATTAGATAATAATGAAAACAAATTAATCCATGTTTACCATACCAATATTTGATACCAGGAAAGTGAACCTTCCTACATCAAAAGGTTTTGTAAATAGATCAGCTAACTGATCATCAGTATGTATTTTGGTAACTTGGATTAATTTCTTCTCATTACAATCCCTTATGAAATGAAATCTGATGTCTATATGCTTGGTTTTTGGGAATTTCACTGGGTTTTGCACAATGTTGATTGCACTTGAATTGTCAATGTAAATAGGAGTGGATAAGAAATTCATACCATAGTCTCTCAGTTGATTTTGAATCCACATTACCTGGGAGCAGCAGCTTGCAGCTGCTACATATTTTGCTTCAGTGGATGATGTGGACACAGTTGTCTGCTTTTTGCATTGCCAAGAGACCAGTCTTGCTCCTAAGTATTGACATCCACCAGTTGTGGATTTTCTGTCAATGTTGCATCCACCATAGTCACTGTCAGAATAAGCAGTTAGTTCAAGGGGAGAGTCTTTAGGATACCATAGGCCTAAATGTGGTTGGCCTTTAAGATATCTAAAGATTCTCTTAACAGCAACCAAGTGAGAATCCTTTGGAGAGCATTGAAACCTAGCACACACACAGATAGCAAACATTATGTCAGTTCTAGAAGATGTTAGATACATAAGTGATCCTATAAGGGATCTGTATAAATGAATGTCCACATCTATGCCATCTTTGTCTGTATGGAGCTGCTTGTGAGGATCCATTGGAGTGCTTGCAACCTTTGTGTCCTGATACCCAAACTTTTCCAGTATGTCTTTCACATACTTTGATTGACTTATGAAAAGACCAGTGGGCTTCTGCTTGACTTGCAATCCTAGAAAGAAAGTGAGTTCTCCCATTGAACTCATTTGGAACTTTTTGTGCATTAAAGCTTCAAACTCTTTGCACAAACAATCATTGGTTGAGCCAAAGATGATGTCATCAACATAGATTTGGACAAGCAGAATCTCAGCTTTGATGGACTTAGTGAAAAGTGTTTTATCTAGAGTGCCTCTCTTGAACCCATTCTGTAGAAGGTATGATGACAGAGTGTCATACCATGCTCTGGGGGCTTGATGGAGACCATAGAGAGCCTTGTCTAGCTTGTAGACCCTGTCTGGATACTTGTAGTCCTCAAAACCAGGAGGTTGACACACATAGACCTCTTCTTCAATTTTCCCATATAGAAAGGCAGACTTCACATCCATTTGATACACTTTAAAACCTTTGAAGCTTTCATAGGCCAAGAATAGTCTGATGGCTTCAATTCTTGCCACTGGGGCAAATACATCATCATAATCTATGCCTTCTTCTTGAGTGTACCCTTGTGCTACTAGCCTTGCTTTATTCTTGATGATTATCCCTCTCTCATCCTTCTTGTTTCTGAACACCCATCTTGTACCAATTGCTCTCTTTCCTTTAGGAAGATCCACCAGAGTCCATACATTCTGAATCTTGAACTGTAGAAGCTATTCTTGCATTGCCTCAATCCAGGATGAATCTTTTAATGCTTCTGATGCCTTTTTAGGTTCTAGTTGAGACATGAAACAGGCATTTTCAAAAGCAGCTAGACTGAATTCAGGAACTGCTTGTTCAGCAGCAGCAGTCTCATTTTGAACCATTTTCCTTGTTTGTACAGGAGTGCTTGGATCACCCAGTATTTGATTGAGAGGATGATACTTGTGAACTCTTCGTGTAGGCTCTCTCTCTGTCTGAAAAGAGGATCCAAGATTTGTATCATCTCGATCAGGACCAGTGGATGGTTCAGCTTCTGGAACAGCTTGACTTGAATCTGGGACTATTTCCCTTTGTGTTGGAGCTGTTCTCTCAGGACTTGGGAGTGGCACGTCAGTGTCTGGATTTGTATAATGTTGAGCATTCAGAACCCCTGGAGGGTCACATGACAGAAGTGGCATAGTGATGTATTCATCCCAATTTGTTAGATCTGCAGCAGTTTGAAACTTTGTGCCAACAGCTTGAGAATTTGTATTGGCAGCATGAGAGTTTGTGTTGACAACTTCAAACTTGTTTGCATCAGTTTCTGCAGTATGCTCAACAAAGATCAGAGAATTGGTTAGTGAATCTAGATCAAACAACCAATCAGGACCAGTGCCTTTGACATTTGCAGTATTTTCATTAAAGTCAACATTGGCACTTTCTTCAATGGTTTTAGACACACTGTTATATACTCTATAGGCTTTGCTTTGACTTGAGTATCCTACAAAGAATCCTTCTTCAGCCATACTTTCAAACTTCCCTAAGTGAGTCTTAGTGTGAAGAATAGTACATGGACATCCAAAAGGCTTGAAGAAAGCTATTAGGGGACTTCTGTTATGGAATAACTCATAAGGAGTTTTCCCTTGTGATTGAACAACCTGAACCCTATTCAGAACATAACAGGCTGTATTAACAGCTTCTGCCCAGAAAGTCATTGGCAGATTTGAATCAGCTAACATTGTTCTAGCAGCCTCAATTAATGTTCTGTTCTTTCTTTCAGCTACACCATTTTGCTGTGGTGTTCTTGGTGCACTATATTGTCTAGCAATACCTTTGGACTCACAGAAACTGTTTAGAATATGATTTTTAAATTCAGTTCCATTATCTGATCTTATCACCTTAACTTTTGAGTTGGATTGATTTTCAATCTTAAGAATAAATGACTTAACTAGCTCAGCAGTTTCATCTTTAGCCCTAAGAAAGTAAACCTAGGTATATCTGGTGAAATCATCAACAATAACTAAACAGTAAGCCCTTTTAATCAAACTCAAAACAGATGTGGGACCAAATAGATCCATATGAATCAGCTGAAGAGCAGATGAGATTGAATTTACTTCCTTTGACCTTATGAGAAGTTTTGTGTTGCTTGCCTTTAAGACATGCTACACAATGATGATCACATATGAACTCCTTTTGTGGTAAGCCTCTTACCAGATTCTTTTTGACTAAAACATTCATGGACTTGAAGTTCATGTGACACATCCTTCTATGCCAAAGAGCAGACTCATTGGATGATGCTTTGGATATCAAACAGCTTAAAGTATTTGATTTAGATAAAAGATCTGTGTCCAAACAGTAAACATTGTCCTTTCTTGGTGTTCTTAGTAAAACAAGATTTTCAGGAATTTTGAAATCTTTTGAAAGGACAATGCACTCAGAATCTGTAAACAAAACAATGTTTTGTTTGTCACAGATTTGAGAGACACTTAATAAATTGTACTTAAGCTGTTCAACATACAAAAAATCATGGAATTTCATGTTGCCTGCATTAACAGTACCTTTACCTTTAACCTTACCTCCTTTTGAGTTGCCTCCAAATGCAACAAAACCTCCATCAAAGCCTTTGAAATTTGACAAGCACTCAGAATTGCCTGTCATGTGCCTAGAGCATCCACTGTCCAAATGCCATCTTGTTTTATGAGGTGACCTGTGGTTGCCCTGCACAAATAAAAGCTTAGTCAGTAGTGGAGTAAACCCAAACCAAATTGGTTTTGGGTTGGCCTTGTACATTGACATAACTAAACACTGTTTTTGACCTTTTATATTTAGTGAGATCTACTGATGGAGTCTTTGGAGAGTATTTAGTGATTATATGAGGTATCCAGGTATTTTGATCATCTTTTCTTCAAACAGTCTCATATGATTCACTAGCAGTTCCAGATTGATGCTTAGCAGTCTGATCTGTGGTTTTAGTGCTAACAGCTTCAGAATTTGCACTAACATCTTCAGAATTTGGCTTAGCAGTCTGATCTTTTGCATCAGCAGTTTGATCTGAAGATCTGTCCTTGACACACCATATTTGTTTAAAACTTAATTTAGGCTTTGCCAAAACTTGTTTTTGGTGTGTGGACTGTTTTTTACTAACTTTTGAAAGCCTGTGATCGACTGTCTTCTTTGGAACTGGTGTGGAAGGTTTGACCTTTGAAGTTTTTCCATGAGCAGGACTTGACTTTTTATGAATCACAGTCTGTTTTGCAACAGCTGGTTTATAAAAACAGTCCTTGGCCAAGTGATTCTTCCTTCCACAGTGAAAACACCTTTTGACTATTTGAATTGGAGAACCAGATTTATTTGACAATTTCTGGTTCTTGTTCCTCTGATTTCCCCTTACCTGCTGTTGTTTGGGAAACTTTTGAACACCATGCTTTTGACATGTGCAGACTGGAACATTTTTACCCCTTTTATTATTCTTTGAAGAAGATGCAGTGTTACAGTTAGAATGTACAGAAACTTGTGGTTCAGTGGAAGAGACAGTTGATGTTTCTGCCATCAGAGCTTGATTTTGAAATTCTTCCTCTGTCTGATCACTCCAATCAAACACATTGTCTTCTTGGGAGACAAGTGCTGTTGATGATGATGTCTGATTGGGCTGTGGAGTCCTTGATGACTGTTGTCCTTGAGATCTACATTCTCTGGCAAAGTGACCAAGTTTATGACACTTGTAACACTCAACTTTTGTCTTATCAAAGGCTGGTTTGCCTTCTGTTCAAGCTTGAAAGTTGGTCCTTCCAGTTCTTTTAAGAAACCTTTTAGCCCTCATGGTCAGCATTGCATGTTGCCACTTTAAATCCATCTCTTCAAGATCATCTGGATGAATTTGTTCTAAATCTTCAGTATTTAGAGCAAACAGTCCATCATTGGCAACAAAAGCCTCATAGTGAGCTTCAGTAGAGTTGCCATCACCACCTGAAAAGGAATCACTGTTATTAGATTTTTCAGAAGACAGAAGAGCAGCATTGTGATTATAAGAAAGAGATTTATTTTTAGTATCAATCTCAGTCTCAAACACTCTCAGACTGTTGTACAGATCATCCAGTTCTATCTCATCAAGAGTGTCTTTTGTTCTCCATTGTGCAGCATAAACTGTCCATTCTTCTCCAAGAGATCTGAGAAACTTTCTGTTGACTTCATCTTGATCCAGACTGACTTTTGCACTTTCCAGTTCACTTATCAGTTTGTTGAACCTGTAAAAAATTTGAGTAAGGTTTTCATTCTTGCCACCAGAAAAGTTCTCATACTGCTGTTTCAAAAGATCCTTTTGATTTCTCTTGGTACTGGCATTACCAGCAAATCTTTTCTCTAAAGCATTCCAAAGAGAATGAGCAGTATAAAACTTTTTGAACTGATGTTGATAAGCATTAGGAATGGCTATTTGTAAAAGTGTAAGAGCTTTCACTTCCTTCATTCTAGCCTTTCTTTCAAGTTCAGTTTTTGGAGGAGTTTTGACTGGTTTTCCCTCATCATCAAGTTCTGGATCAACTACAGGAGGAAATTCAACAGCTTCCCATATGGCATAGTCAATGAATTGAATATGCTGTTGAATCCTGAGTTTCCACACCTCAAACTCAGTGGGTTTGAGCATAGGCACTTTGAGTCCTTGCCCAGATCCACTGCTGCTATTTTCAAATTCCATTGCAAAAGATTTAAAATTTTAAAGAAAGTTTTCGACTTTGAAAAACAAAGAACGACCTGTGGCTCTGATACCACTTGTCAGAATCTGAAACTAATTAACCAAGACTAACTGATTTGAATTTATCAGAGTATAAATCAATAATCTTGCTTTGAATCAAAGTTTAATTAAGAAGTTTGCGGAATAACACTTAATTATTTTAACAAAAGCTTTCAGAATCAATAGCAAATAAACAAAAGTAATAATCAAAAATTGCTTGTATTGTTGATTTCAATGATTACAATCACCTCTAATCTGTTTGATTAGACGAAGAACACAGACTGTTCTTAGGGTTTTACAACCTTAGAGGCTTATGAAAACTCAAACAAAAAGCAATTACAGACTCGAATGTGCAGAAAACTCCTATACAATATAAAGACCTATTCTATGTATTTATATTGCTTCTTGACTTGTTTCCTTGAAGGACTATGACTTCTCTGATAGTAGATATGCTGGAATCTTCATGTAGATATCTTTTCCTGAAAATCAGCACTTTCTGTTTATGAAACTGTTGAGCAGCTTGAATCACTTGACAGCATGAACAGAGCAGCTTGAGTTGATTTACTCTGGCAGCTTGAACTTTTACACTGGCAGCTCGAGATTCTTCAACTAACAGCATGAACTTTGTATTTACATATAAACTCTATTTACAGTTTGAGAAGTCTAACTAACAGCTTGAACCTACTTAGACTATTTCCCAACACTACACCATATGTGTGTAAATTTTGTTGTATTTGTGTTTGAGTGTTTAGTTGTCTGTTGGTGTTCCTGAAACTTGAAGAATGAATATTTTGAAATCCTGAACATCTACTTAAATGTTTAAATTGATTGTGTAGTTTTGTGCAAAATTGTGAAAAATATATGGATCTTAAATTTCGTATCATATGCTTGGGTTAACAGTGTTTAATTCGAATTTTAGTGTTCTTATTTTTGAGTTTGAGTTCATACTCTAAATCTTGGGATTTTTTTTTGTTGTTTTTAGCCTTAGTTCAGTAAAGGAATGTTGTTTAGAATAGGATTTCGATTTTAGTGATGTAATTTTTTCAGTGTCTAAGTGTATATATGTGTTTTTCAATTTTTTCAGTGTGTTTAGACTGAAAAATATTTTTGTGTTAAATTTTGAATGATATGTTATTCGAAATGTATTAAGTGATGTTCGAATTTTAAACAATGTCATTCGAAGTTCATTACTTGTATTTCAAAATTCATTGTTTTGTATTCAGATTTTACTTAGTTTAATTCGAATTTTACTTAGGTTCAATCGAAATTTCATAGTTTTATTCAAAATTGTTGCCTTTTCATTCGAGATTAATTACTTATCCTTCGAGATTCAGGACTAAGTACTCGAATTGTTGGCTATATTCTTCGAAATTCACTCATACATATTCGAAATTCATCCCTCATATTTCGAATTGGTTCACATATTATTCGAATTTCATTTTGAATCAATCGACATTGAACAAGAATCATTCGAAATTCATCATGAATGATTCGAATTTCATTCTTATCATTCGAAATTCATTCTTTGATATTCGAATTTCAACCTTTTATTTGAAATTCATCAAGTCTTATTTGAATTTCATTATGAGGATCTCGAGATTGCTTCTATACACTTCAAAATTGGTCCTTATTCATTCGAATTTCATATAGCATTATTCGAAATTCATTTCTAAATATTTTCTAAGTGTGGGAAATTTAATTTTTTAAAGGAAATTAACCTTTTAACATGTTAAGTTTTTCAATGTATTTCATTAACATTGGTCTGTTAATGGTTGATTTTGGAGTCCTCACAGTTATATTTTAATATTATTGTCTGGAATCTCTGCAATGAAACACAGACTTTTCTAACTTCCTGTGAAATGTTATTTTTCTTTATTTGTTGTTGACATTTGTATTTACCTGCTGTTTTTAACATGTTTGTTATTTTTATAGGTATCAAATGGCTTCTTAGACCCCCACACATGCTTCTAATTCCTGAAATTCTCAATGATCTTCCAATCATAACATAGCATCTAAACCAGTAAAATTGGTCCCAAACCTACATCACCCATACCTGAAACCCATCTCCTAAAGCCTAACACTTTCTCCTACTTTCTGACAACCACCATAGGCTAGACTCCTCAGTTATTAAAGTTAGCAACCCTGTAGTTGTTGAAATCCTGAAAGGACATCCCCTAGGCTATCTTCTAAGTACAAACCTTCCATTCCTCTTATCTATATTCATCAATTCTGGCACACAAAATTTGATCCTGACGCTGCTGACCATTATTTCAAAGTCACAATTGATCAATTCAAAGCAAAAATCACCCTGGCCAGACTTCGTCACAATTTGTTCTAGCCGAGAAAGATAGACAGGAATAACTTTCCTGATCTATTTGATTTTTAAGATTTTGCTTCAGAAGATCAGATGTGCAGAGAGTTTATAAGTCTTGGCTATACTAAGCCACTTCACAAAATATCATTATTCCACCGAAATGGCTTAAACGGTGAATGGTATACAGTATTCTGCATACTGAATAGATGCATGACTTTAAAGCATACGGGAGTGGACAGAGGAAGTATACATGCACTCCAAATCTTTCATGGAGTTGCTTTAACACCATGATTTTGCTCTGTGCATCTGGGAGGATTCGAATGAGGTGGTGCTAGAAAAGACCCCAAATAGAGCTTGAAGATTTGTGCCTCTGCACCGGTTCATTCAGATTCTTAGTCGTGAAATATTGAGGGCAAATGATAAAATTCCAAAAAGGGTGAATTCACAAATATGCCCTGATCACGTGATGATGAATTTTTACAGCAATAGGGACGATCCGAATGCTAATATGCATATAATCCCTTAGTCAATTTTGAAGTATGTTGATGAATGTGTTGAGAGCGTGAGGCTGTATAGAATAGATGATGCTCTAGTGGAGCCTCAAGAGCCGAGGTCTCCTACTTAAGGAGCCACCCTAGTGAGGTTCAGCAACATGGGGTTGCTGAAGAGGGTCAAATTATGCTGAGGTAAAATTCAGAGAGGGGTGGTGAGGAAACTGAAAGAGAAGATTTAAAGAGAACTTTATTAGATGTAAGAGGAGATGATTGAGGTGATGGTGCGGATGATGATGAAGCAAGTCTGGTGCTGAACTATATAGACTTGTGAGAATAAGTGACAGGACGAAGGGTGCTACTAGTGTTGTTAGTGAGAATATGCTACCCATCCTAGAAAGCAAGGAAACCACGCACATCGTTGGCTCTCCTTTAAGAGTTTACATTGAAGAAGCAAGTATCCCAATGGTGATTGCACACCCAACCGACCACTCATCCTCTTCTCAACAAGAGGATGTTTCAATTTCTCACGGGGATTGTCCATATATACTATCCAGGGATCATTTGGGTCCTGAAATAAGTACACAACTGCCCCGTGTTCGACTTTCATTTCTACACGAGTCTAAGAGCCAACATACACTACTAGGACACCAACGTCAGTTGTATGTGCTGCAACAAGTACAGCTGAACTAAGTGTCCCTATCAGAGTACCTATTGTGTTCGTTGCATCTGTTGCACCTTCACCTGGATTGGGTAGAAGTCCTACCAGAGCTACAACATTTTCCAACTCTGAGTGTAGGCCACATAGAGGTTCTTTTCACAAGTTCCACTATTGTGACAACTGGAAATCGGAGTGATCCAGGTGTTAGTTCATTACCCTATGTTACTCAAGAAACAATGTGTCAAGACCACCCCTTACGGGCTTGCCGACTAGGTCCCAAAGGGCAATACAACATCCATCACAACTAAGATAGAATTAACAAAGTACGGAATAAAATCATTACAGAAATTAGGATTATCATACAATTAGTTTAAAACTAAACTTTTAAGGGCACAAGGACACTAATGTAGAACATAACCACAATACATGTCACTGCTTCTACCCAAACCACCACCATAATCATTTTTATTCGATACCAATTACAGATTCAGTAGTGGTCTAATGACTTCAAATTAGGGTTTGCAGATGCTGAGGACTTGGTTCAGCTGAACCTTTTCCTTTGATTGAACCTGTAAAAAGATTCAACAACAACTGTAAGCGGTTGGCTTAGTGAGATTATAGATTTAACAGTTAACATGCAATGAAAATTTAAGCGGAGACTTGACTTTTCACTTTTGACTTTAAGCGTGATCTTAGCAAGGCT
>JAANYP010008771.1:117500-127440 GCA_020465985.1 Centrapalus pauciflorus | reverse complement strand
TTCGTCGATCATCAATTAGACTAACAAAACTTATGTTGGGCGTAGTACCGAAGATTTCGAGAAGGTGATGAAGTCCTAAGTTCGAGATGAGTGCGGATGGAGAGTGTGAATTTCTTTTTAAAAGTTAGGGGTTAACAAGGTTGGACGACCCAAAGAAGGAAGGAAGGCAATGTTTATTATAATATAGCATCAGCCAAGTATGTCTATGACATATTGGAGGGAAAAAAGATGGAAGGCGTTTTCGGGATGAGAAGGAACTAAGTTGAACCTCTGGTTGCCTTGGCCCACTTCAAGCACGCCGATTCAAGTGAAGAATGCAATCAGACACATCTCCATCTCTCGGGCCGGGTAAGGGGGTACTATGAAAGGATTTTCCGATGTGGATCCGGACTTTATATCGGGATCGGTGCCATGATATTTGGGGTCACTTATGGTGTATTTAAAAACACTAAAAAACACAAGCAACATTTTTAAACTAAAAAAAACTTAACAACTTTAACATTTAAAACTGAGACAACAAACCAAAAAAAACAAACAAAAGAAAAAAAAAAAAAAAAAACAACACACAACAATAGACAAAAAAATAACTATTTAAAACAAACCCAAACTAACCAAACAAAAAAAACGATTTAACACTAAACCTTGAAAGAAAAAAACAAATTAAAACAACTGCTTCAAAAGACACATGACATAAGATGTTTGCGGTGTGTATTTTGTGCTAAAGGTTGCATCAAGCGAATCTGAAGGGAAGCATAGAAAGCTGTGAAGCGGAAATTCTACGATACCGTCAACCCAAGTCGAACCGAAGCTGGGACTTTCGGAGGGACACGCGGAGGGGAGATCTAGTGTGGAGGCAGATTCTGACTACGGGGGATGCAGCTTGACGCGCAAATCAACGACTGGAGGTTGTCAGTTCCTAGGAGGGAGATTGGTGTCCTGGCAATGCAAGAAACAAACATCGGTAGCCGTGTCAACGTGCGAGGCCGAGTATGTTGCTGCTGGTAGTTGCTGCTCACAGGTTCTGTGGATACAACAACAATTGCGGGATTACGGTTTGGCTTACACTCAAACTCCTATTAGGATAGACAATCAATCTACAATTGCTATAACTAATAATCCAGTTAAACACAGTAAAACAAAGCACATAGACATAAGGCATCATTTTATTCGTGATTGTGCTGAAAAGAACTTAATCAAACTGGTAAAAGTGGCAACAGAAGATAATAATGCAGATTTATTTACCAAAGCGTTTGATAAGTCACGGTTTGAGTATTTAATTCAACTGAATGGAATGCGCAACCCAGAGTAATTTGACCTTAGTAGTATTTTATTTCCTTTTATAGTAGTAGTATTTCTTTCTTTTTATAGTAAGTCTGCTAATTTAGGAAAGTTTCTATTTTTAGTAAGTTTCTATTTTTAGTAGGATAGTAGGTTATCATATCTTTATTGCTATTTCTTTATGAAAAACAAAAGAAAAAAGAGAGAAAATCAGAAAAATACAAAAAAAGAGAATATCAGAAAAGAAGTTAAGTCTTAGATACATAGGTTCAAAGTGACGAAAATTAGCCCCGTCGTTACAGACTCTAAGTATTTAGGCTTTCACACATAATGCAACTAAACTCTAAGTGTTATACTTTATTTAGTTTGATGTGTTGGTAGGCATAATACATATAGGGAATCTCAAGGCTAATAAAATACTCTAGAAAAAGTCAAGCGTGTCACTAACCTAGATGTACGACCAATCGGTCTTAATTTTTATGTACAAGACATACAAACTTTAAGTCTAAATGAGGTGTGCAAACTTTCTGGGGATGTATGGCAACATCAAATACATCTGAAAATGGAAAGAATAGAAATATCATGAAAAACTGAGAGTCGAAAACATGCAACTCTGTTGTACGTAAGTACAGACCTGTTGTCTCTGTTTAGATTCGGGTTAGCAGACATGTCGCTTTGTTGTACGTCAGTACAGACCTGTCACCGCTATCTGCTAACTTTAAAAATAAACCTTAAGTCGAACTAAGACACTTTGTTGTATGAGAATACAGACCTGTGTCCGATGTTTGTCTTTTAAAGAAAGTTTGCAAATACCAACAAGTTAGAATTTTTGTCTGTGTGCCTTGATCATAAAAGTATGTCTATGTCTGAGTCACGTAAGATAATTTCCTGATAAATAAAAAGGCCAAGGGATATTCCGAAATGTAAAATGTTTAACAGGGTAAAATACCAACAATCAGCTAAATGGGTATGTCACGACAAACAATCAAAGGAATTCAAAAAAATTCCTAAGTGTGAAAGTTTAAGTACTGAAAGTTAGTATCAGACATCGCTATCTGATTGAACCTTTCTTAGACTATACTCATCAAAAATATGTTGTTAAGTATTTAGCTTAGATTGTAAATTTTTCTTAAGTCTAGATTAATTTTTTGGTCAAAGTTTTATTTTACTTTATTTTATTTTATTTTATTTTTACCTTAGTTTATTTTCTTTTATTTTATTTTAGTTTAATTTTTACTTAGGTAAAAGGTCAAAAGTTACTGAGGGTGCATTCAAAGTTGGATAAAATAAACATTGCATGAAATATCTGTTGCTTAGGATAAAAGAGTTGGCATAGTTTATCTGGTTACACAATACCGTAGAAAAAAGTTGGAAAAGTTGAACTTATTTCAAAATTTTCGAAATTTTTCTAAGTGTTGGTAGTTTCGAATCTAAGACAGACTCGAATGTGAAGTATTTCGAATCTGTCTGTAGACTCGAATCTACACATAGACTCGAAGGTTGGTAGTATATATAGGTCAATAGTGAAGTCATTTATTACTTTACTGTTGTCGAATCTATACTCTCGAATCTATATCAGCGATTTCGAATCTATTTTCTCGAGTCTACCGTATTGCTCCTAAACGACATTTTGTCGACTCTAAAGCTACTGTGTTCGATTCTACACTCATATCTAGGTATAATCAACCGGATTGTACAAGATTTTGGTAGTTTTATACACAATTTAAGGACAAATCGTCGATTTTTGAAGTTTTATGGGTCAAAATTGGGTTTTTGCTAAATAACTAAGTTTGGACCTATAAAAGATCAAATTAAAGACATAAATCAATGATTAGAACCTAGTTGAACTAATGTATGTGATTTACCAAGTTCAAAATGGTTAAAATCTTGGGTTTTTGTTGAAAATTCATAAGTCGGGGCTTCGAATCTGTTCATGGACTTTCGAATCTGTTCATGGGTTTCTCGAATCTATCATTAGATTCGAGATGACCATGATATTCGAATCTGTCCATTAGACTCGAATAGGGACTCTTCGAATCTGTCCATTACATTCGTATATGGACACTTCGAATCTGTTACCTTCGAATCTGTACTTTATTTACTTTGTTGAATTTAAATTTTATTAAACTTGTGGAAATTTAAGTGTGTTGGATTTGGTACTTAATCGAGTACAAAATAAAACAAATTTTGAATTTAAACAAGTTTATTGATTTTTAATAATTCTAACAGTTTTATATATTGTGCAGATATGGCGCTTCGTGCTTTCGTTCCTAAGCATAATATGGTACTTAATCCAGCTCATAACATCCCTGAAGCGCAGGGTTATCGAGAAGTTTTAGATTTTCTAGCAGAGTCTAGGATCAGCTATGCATTATATCAAAATATTCCGATTGTGATTTCATATGTGCGTCAATTTTACGATCATTTACAGGTGGACTGTACTGTCACCCCGACAGTTTTAAGAACCAGAATTGCTGGTCAACCTCTGGTTTTCTCAGCAGATATTTTGCGTCAAGTACTGCAGTTGGGTTCACAAGAACAAGAAGACGGGCCTATAGACTTTCCATTAAGTATTAGGCAAGCAGCGTTTTTGCGAATGGGCTATAGTTTGGACGTTACAAAATCATCTTATATGAAAAGCGGGTTGATAGGGCAGTGGCGATTTTTGGTCCACGTGTTCATGGTTTGTTTTGCGCCTAAGAAGGCTGGATTTGATTACATCGTCTCAAAGATTCAATCTGGGGTGATTGCCATGGTGTACAATAAGAAATTCAGCTTCTCACAGTTGTTTTTCTCGGAATTCATCCATCAAATCACTGCTCCTGAGAGAGAAAGATTCCTTCTGTATCCTAGGTTTGTAATGATGTTGATAAGGCACTTCTTGCCTGATTTACCACAAACAGATGATGCATTGAGCGTGAATATTATGGATAAGCGCATCTACTCTGACTGTTCCTCACATCGGGGAAGGTTGGCTGTTCCAATTGAGCGTCCGTTGTTTGGAGCTGTTTTAGACAGGAACTTTGTGGCACCAGATAATGCCAACTGGGCAGGTGAAGTAGAAGTTCAGCCTCGACAGCAACAACAACAACCGCAACAACAACAGCAACGTCCACGTGATCCAAGGCGAAGACAAAGAGCTACTGCGAGTCAGATTCAGGCATCAAGGCCTTCCATAAGTCAACAGCCAGAGGTACAGGAAGCAGGGCCTTCAAGTGCCGTTCCAGAACCCGAGCAAATCGCCCAAACTTTGGAAGAAATCTGGGCGTCTGGACCTCATGCCAATGAGGAAATAACTGCAGAGTTAGTTGATCAGTTATTACAGCCTCCGGAAGGAGCAGAAGATGTGTTTAGGCAAGTTGAGGAATATGAACCTGAGCAAACTGGTACTGACTTGTCATCTTCAGCAACTGAGTCAGAAGAGATGGAGGAGATAGAAGTTGAAGCTCCAGAGTCAATGTCTGCCGTTCCTGAAGTTCAAATTGGAACTTATGGTTCGCGACTGATTATAAATGAAGGTGGTTCTAGGAGGCGATTGGACAGGGAATTGGAGGAGTCTGATTTCGAAGAAGACGAAGTTTCTCAACTTGTGACGAGGCAACGGGCCAAACGTCACAGGTTCATGCAAGGATCCTCTTCAGTCTCCGCAGAACAACCAGAAACTTCTCAACCTCAAAACCCTCAACCTCAAGAACCTCAAACCACCATTCCACCACCACCACCTCGCGATGAACCATATATTCCATCGCCAATACTTCCAACTCCGTTACAGTCAATTCCATCAACCTCATCCTCATACGCTGACAATCAAAGATTTTTGCGCTTAAAAGATAGAGTTGACTTCCAGGAAATCCAAATCTTTGGGCTAACAACAGCAATCGGTGAGCTTCAGAAGCATAACGCAGATATCGATAAGGAGAATGCCGATTTGAAGAAGATTGTGGAAAAGGTCCAGGAAGAAAACACAGAGTTAAAAACATTTGTTTGTGATCAGTCAGCCGAGATAAGGTCGATGCGCTCCCTAATTGAGCAGTTAATGAAAAATTTACAGGCTCAGGGGGAGACGTCGTGCCGTGATCAGGAAGTACAGAGGCCGAGAGATGATGATGATGAAGACAACCAAGGCAATGATCCCAGCCCTAAAAGACAGAATGAGCCAGTAGATTTTTCTGCTGCTCAGACTGCTCAATCTGAGGGGGAGCCTAGTCCAGGGGGAGAAGTAGGAGGAGCAGGAGGAGAAGCAGGTTCTTCAAGGACTTTAGATAGCGACATGATAGATGCGCTGAAAGATATTGAAGAAGAGCTAATGGAATTTGATTTTGAAGATGATATTGAAGAATTAGAAGAAGGTGAATTCATTCCAGATGACGTAGTCGACTGGAAATCGGATGATGAGGTGCTAGATGATGAAGACGATCATGTTGATGAAGTAATAATCAATTCACAACCAGTCACTGAACTGTATGAGAGCCAAAATCATAATGTGATTGATATTGATTACATCAAGGTAGCCTCAGTTGAAGATAAAGAACTTGAAGAGGCTGAGAAAGAGCCATCTAGAGCTGATCTGATCAATCTTTGGTTCAAGAAGGAAGAAAAGAAAGATCAGCTGAAGATGAAGAAGAAGATGAGAAATCCAAGTGCTGGAAACTTCTCAGGAGGGATTATTAGCTGGTTCTTTGACAGAGAACTGCAGCTGTTTATTTTGAAAAGAAGAGATGGACTTCAATACATGAGGCGGACACTGAAAGCGTTTAATTCATTGCCCAAGATTGAAGTTAAAGAGTTAGCCTGGAAGGAGCTGATCAATATTGGAGATGATCCCTACGCGAACGTAATTGAAAGAATTATAAGGAAAGAAGGGCGATCAGGCAAATTTGAGCAACTCAAGCCAAGGACCGGAAAGAGGGTCGAGGATGGATCAAGGATAGATCCTCATACTGGAAGGCCTTGGGCAAGAATGATTTATAAGCCAGTCAAATGCTTGAAAAAAGTGCCAATGAAACCAATGCCACAGAACGTGTTGAGCAACATGAAGTGGTGGTACCTAGAGATTGACACTGCTGAAGCTATCATGGAAGATCAAGACGAGCAGGTCATTTTGAAGGTATATGATCCACTGCATTTGATAAACCTATCGAAGGACGACCTGAAGAAGCTTCATGATCAGCCTATTTTCTTTACTGAACCATGGAGATCTGAAGCCAGGAAGTTCCAAAAGGTAGTTAAAGTTTGTATAGATGCTGGATTATATGCAGGTAGTAATATATATAGCTCTAGTACTTAAATTTGATGTAATGTAATTAATTAGAAGCTATCGTCAAGGGGGAGTCTGTTGGTACACCCTGTGTGACGATAGCAGTCTAATCGATTTGCATTATGGTTTAAGTAATATTCTGAGTATTAACAAGTATTTTGATATTTATGTTTAATATGTGTTTGTCTGTTATTGATTGTGTGTTTGAACTTGATGTAACGTATTACAAGAAGTTCAAACATAAAGATCAAAGATTAACTCAAGCATAAGTTAAAACATAAGTTTCATCTCTTAAGTGTTTAAGTGTATTGGCTAGATTCGAATAGCTAAAAGGATACATTCGAATCTGTGATAGATTCGAATGAGTCCTTAGATTCGAATGGGCTAGATTCGAGTCTGTCAACATGGACAGATTCGAATGGGCCTTAGGCCAGATTCGAGGTTGGCCCACAACAGACTCGAATCAGGGCCTATAATTAGGGATAGACTCGAATGATTAAGTGACTTTTTGCAGAATTCGTGAGGAATTGAGCAAGAGGCGATCTCGAGTTTATCAGCTAGGTGAGTCCCGTTTAGGAGAGAATTAGTACGTAGGATCGTTCGTGTGTCGTTCGTTCAGCGTCTAATAGTCTCCGTGTTTCCGTTGGTTGAGAGTTGTCCGTCTGACCGTCAACGAGGATTCCGCACTCGTTAACGGATCCGCGTCTAGATAGATCTTGCAGTGGTAGACCTTACAGCAGTTTCAGCATTTAAGCTAGCTTGTAGATCAAGAATATGTGTGTGCAATGTACATTCATTATTTACAGATGAATTATTTACATTTCTGGAATGTAACAGGAATATACCTCATTTATCTCTGAACCGGATGATGAGCATTCGGGATCGTCGGTTGTAGCCATCAGACATGCTGGTGGATTTTTCATTGTCTCCCCCTCAACAGCATGGTCTGAACTAGAAGCAGTGGAAATGACACAGTGATCCAACCCTAGACGATCAACCATATAGCAATTCTTGCCCTTATCATCTTCCTCGTCGGTATCTTCACCATCCCAGTATTCTTCCTGGGCGACGAGGGCCATTGCGGCGGTCCTTTTCTTCGCGGCCTCCAACTTTCTCTCGTAGTAGCCTACGTCTCTGTGAAACTTATTGTTGCACTCCCGAGCAAAGTGGCCCGGTTTTCCACATTTGTAACAGAGACGCTCCTCGGCACCTTTTGGTTCTTCGGCTCGCGGCCGCTCATCTCTTCTGTCAACCGGCCTCTTGTCGGCGTGGCGAGGATCTCGGCTTCCGTCCCTTCTTCTATCCCTACTCTCATTCTCTCTCCGATCATCTCTTCGGTCGTCCCTACGATCATCCCGATGATCGTACCTTTGATCACAATCTCTCCTTTCATCACGGCGATCATCACGCCTATCGTCACGCCTTTCATAACGGCGATCATCTCGATAGTTGCGTCTATCGTCATACCTTCTCTCATCCCTGTCGTCTCTACGATAATCATCCCGGCGATAATCATCGCGTCATTCATCCCTTTTTTCATCTGAGAACCTCCGCAGACCGGTGTCATAACGGAGTTGATTCTTAGTCTTGTTGGAAAATCGTCGTTGTTGGAGACGATTGGTCCATAAGGCTATTTGTTCCTGAATAGTGGCCTCTTCCTCATCAATTACCTCACGTGGAGGAGAAGCATACCTGTACTGTGATGACAATGAACCTTTTGCGAAGGATGGAGTGGGAATATTGCTGTTAGTGATCAAGGCTAGGGAATCATTAGGCTTGATGCCAGTGTTAGCAGATAGCAGCAGAGATGCAAGTTGATTTGCCAACTGTTTTTGGTGATCCACATCCCCTTGATACTTTTTGAGCTCTTTGAAGACGACATTGATCGAAACCTCAGGAATGTTCAGAACCCGTCGTGTGGCCCGGCAACCAATCTGCCACTCGGGGGCTAAGGCTGAGAAGAACTGGATGTTTATGTCATCCTTGTCCTTTTTAATGTGCAGTTTGTTTAACTCATTCAGTACTACACAGAACATTGTAAACGTAGCCTGTAACGACTCCCCGTCTTTCGCACGGAAATCTGTAAACTTTGCCTTCGCTTCCTCTATTTTGGCACGATCATCGAGATCTGCCCCCAGCATTTGTACTTCCAATTCGTCCCACATTTCTTTGGCAGACATTTTGCTGTCTACGCCAACCAAGATATCGGTGGGGAGGGCCTGATAGATTAAATACTCCGCCCTCTTATCGGCATGTTGTCTGTCTCTCTCGACGTCATTAGCGGGGTCTCTTTCAACCTTTGATGCAAGAACAGGGGGGGTCAGCCTCGGGTTTGGCTGCGATTTCCCGATAATAGATCACGGGACACTCAGAGATGGACTGAAGCATTAGGTTACCAAGGGGTTGCATTCCGACAAATTTTAGGAACCGGGATTTCCATTGTTCATACTCGTCAGGATAGAGAACAGGTGGTCTGTTCTCGGATCCTAGTACGAGAGCTTCACGAGACATGCTTATGGTGCTGATTGAAGAAATAAGATCTTGAAGGTGGAAACTTGAAATGGATGGGCTGGACTGCGGAAGAATAGGTCACTGGATGGTACTAATTCGGGTGATGGTCTGATTTCGGATAAAGCCGAATTCTGATGAGCAGCAATTCGGACAACGGACCGAATTCGGATGATGGGCAGTTCGGAGAAGGGACCGAATTCGGATGGTCACTAGGATTGGACAGGGCAGGGACCTAGTTCGGATGAGGTCAGCAGGATGAACCGAATTCGTATGAACCGGATTCGGATGAACAGTTGTGTCTTCGGATGAACAGAGTGTAGTTCGGATGAGTGATGGAACAGAATTCGGATGGTCCGAATTCGGGTGAATAGTGACTAATTCGGACAGGCACTTAGGGATTTGTCCAGGAAGGGGACCGAATTCGGATGGTCTGGATTCGGTTGGTCCGAAATGGATATGGTCCGAAGTGAGAGTTGAAATTCAAGCACAAGTGAAATGATGATAATGAAAAATGCCTGATCTGATCTTCGGATGGTCCGAAGTTCGGATGGGACCGAAATAGGGTCCGAAATAGGCATAGTGATGGTCCGAAATACACCTAAGTTTGGTCCGAAGTGGAACGAAATGTGGTCCGAACTAGGGTTGTGAATGGTCCGAAATTGGTCCGAAGTTGGGTCCTAGATGGTCCGAAATGCTACAGTGATGGGTCCGAGTTACAGCAGGTTTAAGCAGATATTCAAAGGCAGAACATGTCAGATTTCGATTTTAGCAGATTTAAGGCCTAAAAATGTTTCTAAATGATTGGGAAACTATTTAAAACACTTTTGATGATTTAAAATGTACCAAAACACTTAAAAATCAGTAAAAAACAAACAAAAACCCACCAAAACCCAT
>JAANYP010008771.1:0-110000 GCA_020465985.1 Centrapalus pauciflorus | reverse complement strand
GAACTTCCTCTGAATCTGATTCGGATTCTGAAGATATTAATGCGTCATCTGCCATTTCTGGTTCGTATTCGTCAACATCACGAAATATATCATCTTCATCTCCAGGCGGACTAAGCAGCTCACCCACTAATGCTGCTGCCACATCTTCATTTGCATTAGGACCAGAAGACCATATTTCCTCCAAGGTCTGAGCAATCTGCTCAGATTCGGGGACTGCACCTGAAGTCCCTGCTTCTTGTGCCTGTGGTTGTTCACTTGTTGAAGGCCTGGATGCCTGAATTTGACTAGCAGGTTGTTGCTGTTGGCGTCGTGGATCACGCGGCCTAGCACGCGGCTGTTGTTGGCGTTGCGGTTGTTGTTGCTGTTGCTGTTGCTGCGGTTGAATATCAACTACCCCTGCCCAGTTGGCATTACCTGGGGCTTGAAATTCCCTGTCTACAATTGCTCCAAATAATGGACGCGCCACCGGAACCGCTAACCTTCCTCGATGTGAGGAACAATCAGAAAAGATGCGCTTATCCATAATATTCACGCTCAGGGAATCATCTGATTGTGGCAAATTCGGCAAGAAGTGCCTTATCAACATCATCACAAATCTTGGATACAGAAGAAATCTTTCTCTGTCAGGAGCTGTAATCTGATGGATGAATTCCGAGAAAAACAACTGCGAGAAGCTGAACTTCCTATTATACACCATCGCAATCACCCCTGATTGGATCTTTGAGACGATGTAATCAAAACCAGCCTTCTTTGGCGCAAAACAAACCATGAACACGTGGACCAGAAATCGCCACTGCCCTATCAATCCACTTTTCATATAAGATGATTTCGTAACGTCCAAACTATAGCCCATTCTCAGAAACGCGGCTTGCCTAATACTCAATGGAAAGTCTATAGTATTAGGCCCGTCTTTGTTTCTGTGAAACCACATGTAGCATGACGCAACCTATCTGCGAGAAGGCTAACGGCTGTCCCGCGATTCTGGTTCTTAGACTGTCGGTGGTGACATGCAATCAACTTGTAAATGGTCGTAGAACGTGCCGCATATGAAATAACAATGGGAGATGTTTGAATAGAGCAAAGCTAATCCTAGATTCCGCAAGGAATCCAAACTTGGCGTATCCCTGCGCTCAGGATATTATTTGGGATTAGAAACCATATTGCTTTGGGACAAAAGCGCGAACTGCCATATTGCACAAAAATAAAATGTTAGACTCATTAAAATCAATAAATTGTTTAAATTCAAAATTGTTTTTATTTTGTATTGATTAAATACAAAATCTAAACACATTAAATTTCCACAAGTTTAATAAAATTTAAATTAAACAAGTAAATAAATACAGATTCGAAGTAAAGATTCGAAGTGTCCATATTCGAGTGTATGACAGCTTCGAGAGTCCCTTTCGAGTCTAATGACGATCGAGGATCATGGTCATCTCGAACTCAATGACAGATGGCGAGAAACCCAGACATCGAGAGTCCTAGAACAGACCGAACCTCGTGGGTTTTGGTTTCAACTAAACCCAGATTTTAACCTTTTGAACTTGGGAAATCTCACACATAGTCAACTAGGTTCTAATCACACTGATTATGCTTTTAATTTGAGATCTTATGAGGTCCCCTAGATGTAGTTAGCAAAAACCTATTTGACCTATAAACGCTTCAAAATTGATGTTTTAGCTAAAATTGTGTATAAAAACTACAAAAATCTTGTACAATCGGTTGATTAACCTAGAGTGTCTGTAGAATCGAACACAAAGTCTTCAAAGTCGACAAAAATGTCGTTTAGGAGAAAAAACGGTAGACTCGAGAACAGATTCGAAATCGCCAATATAGATCGGAGTATAGATTCCGACAAACAGTAGAAGATTAAATGACTTCACTGTTACCTATTTTATACCCCAACCCTCGAGTCTAAGGCCATGGATCGAATCTACTGACGGATTCGAAAGTATATACCTAGTTCGAGTGCTGCTTAGAACGTCAAAACCATAAACATCATGGAAAAATTGTTGAAATAAAGTTCAACTTTCCAACTTTTCACGGTATTGTGTAACCAGATAAAATGCCCCTCTTTACCTAAGCAACAAATTTCACGCATGGTTATTTTATTCAACTTTGAATGCACCCTCAGTAACTTTGACCTTTTACCTAAGTAAAAATTAAAAAAAACAAATAAAAAAAAACTAGGTAAAAAATAAAATAAAGTAAAATAAAATTTTGACCAAAAAATTGTATAGAAGTAAGAAAAATTTACAACTAGCAAATAATTAACACATATTTTGGAGTATAGCTAAGAAAGGTTCAATCAGATAGGATGTCTGGTACTAACTTTCGTATATTAAACTTTCACACTTAGGAATTTTTTATTCCTTTGTTTGTTTGTCGTGACATACTACTTTAGCCGATTGTTGGTATTTTGCCCCTTTAAAAACATTACATTTCGGAATATCCCTTGGCCTTTTTATTTATCAGGAATATCTTACGTGATTAGACATAGACATACTTTTATGATCAAGGCACACAGACAAGATTCTAACTTGTTGGTATTTGCAAACTTTCTTAAAAGACAAACATCGGAACAGTCTGTATTTCCATACAACAAAGTGTCAGTTCGACTTAAGGTTATTTTTAAAGTTAGCAGACTGCAGTGACAGTCTGTACTGACGTACAACACAAGCGACATGTCTGCTAACCCGAATCTAAACACGACAACAACAGGTCTGTTACTAGTACACACAGAGTTGCATGTTTTCGACTCTTAGTTTTACATGATATTTCTCTTTCTTTTCCTTCAGATGATTTGATGTTGCCCATTAACATCCCCAGAAAGTTTGCATACCTCATTTAGACTCAAAGTTTGTATGTCTTGTACATAAAAATTAAGACCGAATGGTCGTACATCTAAGTTAGTGACACGCTTGACTTTTTCTAGAATATTTTATTAGCCTTGAGATTCCCTATATGTATTATGCCTACCAACACATCAAACTAAATAAAGTATAACACTTAGAATTTAGTTGCATTATGTGTGAAAGCCTAAATACTTAGAGTCTGTAACGACGGTGCTAATTTTCGTCTTTTTGAACCTATGTATCTATGACTTAACTCCTTTTCTGATATTCCTTTTTTTTTTTTTTTGTATTTTTGTAATTTTCTATCTTTTTTCTTTTGTTTTTCATAAGAAAAAGCAGTAAAATAAGCTAACCTACTGACTTACTAAAAATAGAAACTTACTAAAATTAGAAACTTACTAAAATTAGAAACTTACAAAAAATAGAAACTTTCCTAAATTAACAGACTTCTGTAAAGAAAGAAATACTACGACTCTAAAAGAAAATAAACTTACTACTACTAAGGTCAAATTACTCTGGGTTGCGCATTCCATTCAGTTGAATTAAATACTCAAACCGTGACTTATCAAACGCTTTGGTAAATAATGATTTCGACCAAAAACGTGAAAAACGACAAAGTGTTTCCCGAATATGAATTTGCTAAGCTCAGAAACACGTTTTTGAGAGCAAAACCGTCCAACTAGCGTCAAGAAACCTAGAATGTATCTGATGAACACGAAGAACACCAAGAACACTCCGTAGGCTCTGATACCACTTGTAAGGTCTACCACTGCAAGATCTATCTAGACGCGGATCCGTGAACGAGTGCGGAATCCTCGTTGACGGTTAGACGGACAACTCTCAACCAACGGAACACGGAGACTATTAGACGCTGAACGAACGACACACGAACGATCCTACGTACTAATTCTCTCCGAAACGGCACTCACCTAGCTGATAAACTCGAGATCGCCTCTTGCTTAATTCCTCACGAATTCTGCAAAAAGTCCTCTAATCATTCGAGTCTATCCCTAATTATAGACCCAGATTCGAATCTGATGTGGGTCAGACTCGAATCTGGCCCAAGGCCCATTCGAGTCTGTCCAACATGACAGTCTCGAATCTATCCTATATTCGAATCTAAGGTCTCATTCGAATCTATCACAGATTCGAATGTATCCTCTTATGCAATTCGAATCTAGCCTTTGACATATACAACTAAGTGTTTGAAACTTATGATATTACCTTATGACTGATTTTATCTTTGAACTTTATGTTTGAACTTCTTGTAATACGTTACATCAAGTTCAAACATACAAACACTGATAATCATCAATCATTCATAATATATATATAACAAACATATGCTAAATCACAATGTAAGACAACTTAGACTGCTATCGTCACACGGGATGTACCAACAGATGTGCTCCGTTTTTGGTGCTTATTCATGCCTTTTTTCCAAAATAACAAACGACTCTCGGCAACGGATATCTCGGCTCACGCATCGATGAAGAACGTAGCAAAATGCGATACTTGGTGTGAATTGCAGAATCCCGTGAACCATCGAGTTTTTGAACGCAAGTTGCGCCCAAAGCCATTCAGTTTCAAATTAAATTAATTAAGTTCAAATTCAATTCCTTTTGAAAAGATGTCAAATCTTCAGAAATTCCTAGAAATGGATCACGAGGTCGGGAAGGCAAACACACCGCCTAAGCTGATGAAGGTCGAGGATTACTACTGGTGGAAAGACCGATTTACTGATTTCGTACGTTTTAACGACATGCGCATGTGGGTGTGCATCGACGAAGGGTATATTCCACCGGTCTCAGAAGTTGAAGGCCGTCAAAAAGTCTTGTCGTACCAAATGATGAAGGAGGATGACGAGAAATTGTTTGAAGCTGAAAACAAAGCTTTCTCAATAATTCGAATGGCGTTGCCGCAGGATATTCTACACACATTTAGGACTCAGAGGACATCGAAAGAACATTGGGAGTCGCTAGAGAAGAGGTGTGAGGGAAATCCTAGAGTTCGTAGAAAGCGTACAGAGCTGTTGAAACAACAGTTCGCAATCTTCAAGGCGTTAAAGGATGAACAACTGGATGACATTATCACCCGTTTCTATCATCTATTGACGGAACTTGAGAGCCACGGGATTGAGTTTACTGATACTGACAAGAATAACAAGCTTCTTGATGCCCTACCAGCCAAATGGGCTATGTACGTGGCAATGATCAAGCTGCATGAGGACAAGTATTACACTCAATATCTGGATGATATAGTGGGAACGTTGAGGGCATATCACTTCGAGCTACTGAAGACCGAGACTGATTACGAACAAGTCCAGAATCCAGCAATGTATTTTGGAAAGACGACAAAACCTTCAGCGGCAGCCGAACCGAAGACTGCTACAGCGTTTTTCACTGGAGAGACATCGTCACCAGCAGAGTCTGATGACACACTGAATCGCGCGTTCTTAGGGTTAGGAAGATCGGAAGAACCGCAACCTCAAGTACAACAGGCATCCACACCTCAGAGCTATTCAAAGATGCCCATGAGCGCAAAGTCGGCGGAAGAACATCTGAATCTGCTTACTTCTTTTGTCGCCGCATACGGAAATTGTGTTCAAGGGAAGATTAATGATCCGGCTCTTTGGGACGAAGACTACGATCAGGTCGACCCTGATGATCTTGAGGAAATGGATCTTAAGTGGCAACTGGCCATGGTAACCCAGAGGGTTAAGAGATTCATAAAGAGAACTGGGAGGAATCTGCAGATGAATAACAAGGGGATAGGATTTGATAAGTCGAAGGTAAAATGCTACAACTGCCAAGGACTGGGACACATCGCTAGGGAGTGTTAGAGACCGAAAGTGGAGTCATACCAAGGACAGAGTCAGCATCAGGGACAATTCCAAAATTAGTCCCAACAACGATACCTTCCAAGTTCCTCATCTGGACAAGCCAATCTAGCGGGTCTACTTTCCAATGTCACTTCAGACAGACAGCTAGATGGTACCTATGACTGGAGTTCACATCCTGAGTCGAATGCTAGAGCCTTCATGGCTGAAGTTACAAAAACTGGATGTGATGGGGACGAGCAGACCACAAGGGACAGCAGTCCAATGTGGGTAGAGAAGGCGAATGATCAGACGGTGCTGGAGTTTGCTGCTCAGATGGCCAACGTGGAATCTGATAACTCAAAGGTTAGTCTGACTTATTCTCTCTTTCGTGAATTATGTGCTTTATGTGTTAGTTCAAACGATAGGTTAAATCTAGTCTTAGACTCACATAAAACCATAACTGCTCAAAACGAAAATTTAAAAATTGAAAATGCTAGCCTAAATGATATCAAGCAGGATCTAAAAGAAAAGCTTAAGGCTGATGCTCAAGACGTTATAGTTCTAAAAGACAAACTCAGTGAGCAGTGTGTTAGGATAGAGCTAATGTATGAGCACGTAGAAGCCTTGACCAAAAGTCTTAAGGACAAGGACATAGAGCTAGCTGAGACAAAAGTAAAGGTAGCAGAGGCAAATAGCAAGTTGGAGAAGTTTAGGAATTTGAGCCTAAATCTAGGGAAAGTCTTAGATGCCCAAAGACAGTCTAAGAAGCCCGTAGGTCTAGGTTTTCACGAAATACCTCCACCTTTCAATGCAAACTATGTGCCTCAGCCTCAGGAGAACGCTGATAAATCAGTAGACTTAGAGGACCTACCTACACCAACACCAGAGCCTATAGTAGAAAATACACCTAAGGTGGCTGACTCAACCGTCAAGGTCAAGAAAGTCAAATTTGTGTCTTCCTCCAGTGAAACACCTGCAGGAAAACCGAAAATTTCTTGGGCTGATCAGGTCGATGAGCCAGACACCATAGATGTACCAAAGGAAGTAGACACTAGTGAGACACCTAGATCTAAGGGAACACACAAAAAGTCCATAGATAAGATGTCTTGCTTCAGATGTCACCAGAAGGGGCATGTTGCTTCTCACTGTCCACTTAGGAAAGCCAATGTTACACCTAAGTCAGTGAACCCAACACCTGTTAAGCCCTCAACCAGTGTGGCAAGCTGCAGTAGTTCTCAACCTACCGAGAAAACTGTGCAGGCCGCACCCAAACAAGTTGTGAAAAACACACCGGTTAAGGTTGGACCAAAGGAAGTGATTAGGACAAATTCACCGAATCGTGTCAATAATCAATCTAGGTCAGCACCACAGCAAGTCTATAGGAGCACAACACCTAGCAGGTCACATACTCCAGTTAGGTCACATACTCCAGTTAGACAATATGCACCGGTAAGAGCTCAGGGATCACAGTCTGAAATGCCATATAATAGGAATTATTCTAGAGCTCCACAACAAATGCCTACTCCAAGGCAAAGAGTGAACTTAAATCACTCGGCACCACAACAGAACTCAGTTCAAAGGCCCAAGTCACCTGAAAGGCGAGATAGGTATTTGAAAGAGTTCACGTATGTGGACGAGAATGGTATTACCAAGTCAGTCATGGCTTGGGTTCCCCGTGATAACTAACCTCTTTTCTTTCATGTGCAGGAGATAACTACAGGTCCAAACAACAAGTGGTTCGTCGACAGTGGTTGCTCCAGGCACATGACGGGGGAAAGAAGTCTACTCACAGACTTCAAGGGAGGTAATAGGGGATTCGTATCATTCGCTGGTAACAAGGGTGGAAATATCACGGGTACCGGAGTGGTCACTAATGGGACAATCAAGTTGGACCAAGTTTATCACGTTGATAAACTGGTTCACAATCTCATTAGTGTATCTCAAATCTGTGATAAGAAGAACTCGGTGTTATTTACTGACACTGAGGCGTTAGTGCTAAAGAAGGGTTTCAAAATTCCTGAAGAATGGGTATTGATGCGGGCGCCAAGGAAGAACGACTTATACATGTTGGATATGAACAAGCCGGAGACTTCGATGGGGCCAATCTGTCTATTATCCAAAGCTTCAGAGACGGAATCAGTACTGTGGCACAGACGCATGGCTCACCTGCACCTAAGAAAGATAAATTACATAACGAAGAATGGACTGGTGCAGGGTATGCCCATGAAAAGTTTTCAGTTCGAGGACAAGTGTCTACCGTGCATGAAGGGCAAACAGCATAAGAAGACACACAAGTCCAAGAAGCAGAACTCCATAGCCTCAACATTCGATTTGTTGCACATGGACCTTTTTGGCCCAATCAACAAAAGGAGTATCGGAGGTAGTTGGTACTGCTTAGTTATCACTGACGATTACTCACGTTTTTCTTGGGTTTTCTTTTTAGAGACGAAGGACGAGACGGCTACCAAGCTCATCGGGTTTTTAGACCAAGTGGAGAACTCCTACGGAACAAGAGTTAAAATAATTCGTAGTGATAATGGGACTGAATTCAAAAACACTGTAATTGGTGTGTATTGCCTATCAAAGGGCATAGTGCATCAATTCAGTGCACCATATGAACCTCAACAGAATGGGGTGGCCGAACGTAAAAATAGAATATTGATTGAAGCTGCAAGGACTATGCTTTCGAATTCAAAGCTTCCTACCATGTTTTGGGGGGAGGTAGTGAATACCGCGTGCCATATTTTAAACCGAGTCCTTACAGTAAAATCTTTGAACAAAACATGCTATGAAATTTTGAATAAACGGCCACCTAACTTAACTGGATTCGAACCATTTGGGGTACCATGCACTCTTTTAAGAACAAAACATCAACCGAAGTTTGGTGAAAAGGCTGACGAAGGATACTTCCTAGGTTATGTGCCAAACTCATCAAACAAACGGGTGTTTAACAAAACAAATGGTACTGTGGAGATTGTGTATAACATTGAAGTCACAAGTTATACACATGAACCCCAAACTGGTCCGGAATGGATATTTGACTATGATAAGTTATTTGAGTCATTTAACATTCCTTTGGATGATAATGCGGGTACAATCGAAAAGGACATGGAGACGTTGCATCTGAACGACGATGGCCATATCTTTCCGAGGAACACGTTCGAATCTACATCTGAGCCTACTGCGACTGTAGATAGATCTCCAGAAGTTGCTGATCAAGAAGCACCTACCACTGAGAATCAGACTCAAGCATCAAGTTCCAACTCTGAGGAAAATGTCCATGAGGAGGAAAATGTAGAAGATGAGCCTGTTCCCCCATTAGGTGAAATAGGATCGAACTTAGGAGATAATCTAAGGGTTGATGAGATAGAGACCTCTAGGATTAACAAGAACCATCCATTAGAAAGCATCATAGGAAATCCTAACGAGGGTGTGAGGACTAGGAGTAGTGTAAATAACAACACAGTGTTGTTATCGATGATAAACGACTCCGAGGCATATCACACATATCTCTATTCATGCTTCATATCGCAAGTAGAGCCTAAGAATGTGCAAATGGCACTTAAGGATAACTCCTGGGTTGAAGCGATGCAGGAAGAACTTTCGCAATTTAGGAAACTAGAAGTGTGGGAGTTAGTTCCGTTACCTCGAGGGGAAATTGCCATAGGAACCAAATGGGTTTTTAAGTGCAAAAGAGACGATCGGGGTATAGTCACGCGCAACAAGGCAAGGTTAGTTGTAAAGGGTTTCAACCAAGAGGAGGGAATCGATTACAACGAGGTTTTTGCACCAGTAGAAAGGCTGGAAGCCATTAGGTTGTTTCTAGCTTTTGCCTCCTTCAAGGGCTTTAAGGTATATCAATTAGATGTTAAGAGTGCTTTCCTGTATGGGAAAGTGAAGGAGTTGGTGTATGTAGAACAACCGCCCGGATTTACAGATCCAAAATATCCTGACAGAGTATATCGTTTAGATAAGGCTCTATACGGATTGCATCAGGCACCTAGGGCGTGGTATGAGACTCTATCCAACCATCTTTTAGAAAACGGTTTTGAAACGGGTAGGATAGATAGTACTCTGTTTGTTAAGAGGAAGGGTGAAGACTTTATCATGGTACAAGTGTACGTCGATGATATCATCTTTGGATCATCAGACGAACAGATGTGCAAAGATTTCGAGAAGGTGATGAAGTCTAAGTTCGAGATGAGTGCTATGGGGGAGTTGAATTTCTTTTTTGGGTTACAAGTTGACCAGAAGAAGGAAGGAATGTTTATCCATCAGACTAAGTATGTCTATGACATATTAGAGCATTTCGGGATGGAAGGAACAAAGTTGACTGCCCACTTCAGCACGCCGATTCAAGTGAATCACAATCTCGGGCCGGGTACTGAAAGTGATACCGATGTGGATCCGACTCTATATCGGGCCATGATTGGATCACTTATGTATTTAACTGCTTCAAGACCTGATATTATGTTTGCTGTGTGTATTTGTGCTAGGTTTCAAGCGAATCCGAAGGAGATGCATATGAAAGCTGTGAAGCGGATTCTACGATACCTCAAGTCGAAACCGAAGCTGGGTCTTTGGTATCACGCGGAGGGAGATCTAGAGTTGGAGGCGTTCACAGATTCTGACTACGGAGGATGCAGCTTGACGCGCAAATCAACAACTGGAGGTTGTCAGTTCCTAGGAGGGAGATTGGTGTCCTGGCAATGCAAGAAACAAACGTCGGTAGCCGTGTCAACGTGCGAGGCCGAGTATGTTGCTGCTGGTAGTTGCTGCTCACAGGTTCTGTGGATACAACAACAATTGCGGCATTACGGTTTGGCTTACACTCAAACTCCAATTAGGATAGACAATCAATCTACAATTGCTATAACTAATAATCCAGTTAAACACAACAAAACAAAACACATAGACATAAGGCATCATTTTATTCGTGATTGTGCTGAAAAGAACTTAATCAAACTGGTAAAAGTGACAACAGAAGATAATAATGCAGATTTATTTACCAAAGCGTTTGATAAGTCACGGTTTGAGTATTTAATTCAACTGAATGGAATGCGCAACCCAGAGTAATTTGGCCTTAGTAGTAGTAGTTTATTTTCCTTTAGAGTCATAGTATTTCTTTCTTTACAGTAGTCTGCTAATTTAGGAAAGTTTCTATTTTTAGTAAGTTTCTATTTTTAGTAAGTTAGTAGGTTAGCTTATTTTACTGCTTTTTCTTATGAAAAACAAAAGAAAAAAGAGAGAAAATTACAAAAATACAAAAAAAGAGAATATCAGAAAAGGAGTTAAGTCTTAGATACATAGGTTCAAAGTGACGAAAATTAGCACAGTCGTTACAGACTCTAAGTGTTTAGGCTTTCACACATAATGCAACTAAATTCTAAGTGTTATACTTTATTTAGTTTGATGTGTTGGTAGGCATAATACATATAGGGAATCTCAAGGCTAATAAAATATTCTAGAAAAAGTCAAGCGTGTCACTAACTTAGATGTACGACCAATCGGTCTTAATTTTTATGTACAAGACATACAAACTTTGAGTCTAAATGAGGTATGCAAACTTTCTGGGGATGTATGGCAAAATCAAATACATCTTAAAATGGAAAAAATAGAAATATCATACAAAACTGAGAGTCGAAAACATGCAACTCTATTGTACGTAAGTACAGACCTGTTGTCTCTGTTTAGATTCGGGTTAGCATACATGTCGCTTTGTTGTACGTCAGTACAGACCTGTCACCGCTGTGTTGCTAACTTTAAAAATAAACTTTAAGTCAAACTAAGACACTTTGTTGTATGGAAATACAGACCTGTGTCCGATGTTTGTCTTTTAAAGAAAGTTTGCAAATACCAACAAGTTAGAATCTTTGTCTGTGTGCCTTGATCATAAAAGTATGTCTATGTCTGAGTCACGTAAGATACTTTCCTGATAAATAAAAATGCCAAGGGATATTCCGAAATGTAGAGTGTTTAAAGGGTAAAATACCAACAATCGGCTAAATAGGTATGTCACGACAAATAATCAAAGGAATCAAAAATTCCTAAGTGTGAAAGTTTAAGTACTGAAAGTAAGTATCAGACATCGCTATCTGATTGAACCTTTCTTAGACTATACTCATCAAAAACATTTCGTTTAATTTTTAGCTTAGGTTGCAAATTTGTTAAGTATAGCTTAAGTCTAGAATAAATTTTTTGGTCAAAATTTTATTTTTATTTTATTTTATTTTTACCTTAGTTTATTTTTATTTTATTTGAGTTTAATTTTTACTTTGGTAAAAGGTCAAAAATTCTGAGGGTGCATTCTAAGTTGGATAAAATAAACATTGCGTGAAATATCTTGTGCTTAGGGTAAAGGATTAGGCATAGTTTATCTGGTTACACAATACCGTAGAAAAAGCTTGAAAAAGTTACATTTATTTCAAAAATTTTCGAAATTTTTATAAGTGTTTGGTATTTTCGAGTTTAGGACAGACTCGAAGTGGTAAGGCTTCGAATCTGTCAGTAGATTCGACTAGGGCCTTAGACTCGAAGGTTGGTAGTATATATAGGTCAACAGTGAAGTCATTTATTTCTTACTGTTGTCGAATCTACTTCCTCGAATCTAATACCGGCGATTTCGAATCTATCCTCGAGTCTATCGTTTCTCTCCTAAACGACATTTTGTCGAGTTTGAAGCTAGTGTGTTCGATTCTACTCTTGCATCTAGGTATAATCAACTTGATTGTACAAGATTCATGTAGTTTTATACACAATTTTAGGCAAAATCATCGAACTTTGAAGGTTTAAGGGTCAAAATAGGGTTTTTACAAAATTACCAAGTTTGGGCCGATAAACAATCAAATTAAAGGCATATATCTGTGATTGGTAACTAGTAGGACTAATGAATGTAATTTTCTAAGTCCAAAAAGGTTAAAATCAAGAGATTTGGTCCTTGAATAAAAACGGCCGTTCGAATCTGTTCATGGGGTTTCTCGAATCTGTCATTAGATTCGAGATGACCATGACATTCGAATCTGTCCATCACACTCGAATAGGGACAATTCGAATCTGCTACTTTCGAATCTATTTTTTATTTGCACTATTTAATTTAAATCTTATTAAACTTGTAGAAATTTAATTGTGTTGGATTTTGTACTTAAACAAGTTCAAAATAAAACAAATTTAAAATTAAACAAGTTTATTGATTTTTAATGAATCTAATAGTTTTGTTTATTGTGCAGAAATGGCTGTTCGAGCGTTTGTGCCTAAGCACAATATGGTGCTTCATCCAGATCTTAATCTCCCTGAGGCGCAGGGATTTAGACAAGTACTTGATTTCCTAGTAGAGTCTAGGATCGGATTTGCACTATCTCATAATGTGCAGCTCGTTCTACCTTACATTCGTCAGTCTTACGATCATTTGCAGGTAGACTGCTCGGTCACACCGACAGTTCTACGCACTCGTATTGCAGGACAGCCGTTGGTATTCTCGGCAGATATGCTTCGTCAAGTGCTGCAGCTGGGCACTCAGGAAGAAGAATCAGGTCCGTTAGAGTTTCCTCTGAGTATAAGGCAAGCTGCCTTTCAGAGAATGGGATACAGTCTCGACGTAACGAAGGTGTCCTACATGAAAAGTGGCTTAATTGGACAGTGGAGGTTTTTAGCACATGTGTTTATGGTGTGCTTTGCTCCAAAGAAAGCAGGATTCGACTATATAGTGGCGAAAATTCAGTCGGGGATAGTCGCTATGGTTTATAATCGACCATATAGCTTCTCGGAGATGTTCTTCTCGGAATTTGTTCACCAGATAACCGCTCCTGAAAATCACCAGTTTTTGCTATATCCAAGGTTCATTATGATGTTGATCAGGCATTTCTTGCCAAATCTGCCGCCGTCAAATGACTTCCAAAGCGTTGCCATTATGGATAAAAGGATTTTCGCTGACTGCTCCTCGCACAGAGGAAGGTTGGCTGTTCCTGTTGAGCGTCCATTATTTGGAGCAATCTTGGACAGGAATTTCGAAGCCCCGGATGATGCCAACTGGGCAGGGGTAGTTGAATTTCAACCGAGACAACAACAACCACAACAACGTCAACAACAACAGCAACCGCGAGCTCAAAGACGTCGACAAAGACCATCAGCAAGTCAAACTCAGGCGTCAAGCCCTTCGACAAGTCAGCAACCAAATGTTCAAGAAGCCGGGCCCTCAAATGTTCAAGAAGCCGGGCCCTCAAATGTTCCGACTGAAGCTGAACAGCTATGCCAAACGCTTAATGAAATATGGGAGGCAGGGCCTCATGCGAACGAAGATGTGGCTGCAGCGCTAGTAGGTGAATTGCTTAGTCCACCTGAAGAAGAGGAAGACGTGTTTAGAGATGTTGAAGAGTATGAGCCAGAGCGGGCTGATAAAGTTTTGACATCATCGGAAACCGAGTCGGAAGATATGGAGGAGCTAGAGGTTGAAGCTCCTGAATCAGTGGCTACAGAACCAAATATTCAAATCGGAACGTATGGTTCTAGGTTGGTAGTTAATGAAGAAGGATCGAGGAGGAGAGTAGCAAGGGAATCTGATGATTCAGATTTTGAAGAGGAGGAAGTTGCTCCCTTAGTGACTCGGCAAAGGGCCAAGCGTCACCGGTTTATGCAAGGGACATCCTCAGCATCCGATGCACAACAACCTCAACCTCAAACTCAAGAACCACAAGTCACCGCTCCACCATCACCACCACCTCAACATGAGCCATATATTCCATCCCCAATTCGCCCAACACCCATACAATCCATTCCATCTACTTCGACCACCTACGCTGACAACCAACGATTTGTACAGCTTAAGGGACGCGTTGACTTCCAACATGTTCAAATCTTAGGCCTGACAAAGGCGATCGGCGAACTCCAGGCGCATAATGCAAATCTTGATAAAGATAATACCGAGTTAAAGAAGATTGTGGAGAATGTGAGGGAAGAGAACACAGAGTTAAAGTCCTTTATTGCAGATCAATCATCAGAGATCCGATCGATGCGGTCCCTCCTTGAGCAGCTCATGAAAAATCTACAAGCTCAGGGGGAGACAAGTTGTAGGGATCATGAGAAGCAGCGTAGAGATGAAGATGACGAAGGCAATGATCCCGATGCACATAATGAGAATGAGCCTGTAGATTTTCCTGCAGCTCAGGCTACACAAGTTCAGGGGGAGCCCAGTCAAGCTGAAGGAGAAATGGGAGAAGCAAGTTCATCAAAACAGCCTACAGATTTTGAAATCAGTGAAATGATCGACGCTCTTATGGATCTCGATGATGATCCTATGGATGTAGGTTTTGATAATGACGATGAAGAGCTGGAAGAAGGCGAGTTTGTGCCAGAGGAGATAGTAGACTGGAAGTCGGATGATGAAGTAGTTGCTGATGAGGATGATGAAGCCGACGAGATAGTCGTACAGCAGAATCCTATCACGGATACTTACATGATAGATGGGAATAATATTATCAACATTGATGTAGTAAATGCTGCACTGAATGCTCAACCATCAACAGAAGAACCTAGAGAGCTATCAAATGAAGAAAAACGAAAATTATGGTTCAGAGCTGAAAAGAAGGAGTTAGAGATTAAAAAGACAATGAGAGTGCCGGGTACTGGGAAGCTGTCTGAGCGCATATTAAGCTGGTTCTTTGATAGAGAACTGCAGCTATTTGTAATTAAGTGGAAAGACGGGCTTCAGTACCTGAGGCGAACTTTAAAAGCGTTCAACTCCCTGCCAAAGATCGAAATCACTGCGCTAGCTTGGAAAGATCTGATAAACATTGGCAATGATCCCTACGCGAACGTAATTGAAAGAATCATAAGAAAGGAGGGGAGATCAAGGAAGTTCGAGCGATTAACTCCAAGGGTCGGGAGAAGAGTAGAGGATCCGTCACGTATCGATCCTCTAACCGGAAGACCTTGGATGAGAATTCACTATAAACCAGCTAGATGTCTTAGGAAGGTGCCTCTCAAGCCAATGCCACAGAATGTTTTGAAGAATCTACATTGGTGGTACGCTGACACTGAGACTGGGGAAGCAGTCATGGATGATTTTGAAGAAAAAGTTATTCTTAGAGTCTACGACCCGCTTTACCCGGTAAACCTCTCTAAAGAAGATCTTCATATTTTTTATGCTTGTAAGATTTCCAGTGACGCACATATGGACAGTGAAGCTAGTATGTATGAAAATGTAGTCAAGGTATGTGTCGAGAAAGGTTTGTATGCTGGTAGTAGTTTGAATCAATAAATAAACAAAGTTCTTAAGTCAAATGTGTGAATTATTAGAAGCTATCGTCAAGGGGGAGTCTGTTGGTACATCCTGTGTGACGATAGCAGTCTAAGTGATACTACATTGTGATTTTAGCAAGTGTGTGTTATATATGTTTATATATGGTTGATATTTATTAGTGTTTATATGTTTGAACTTGATGTAACGTATTACAAGAAGTTCAAACATAAAGTACAAAGATAAAGTCATTCATAAGGTAAAAACATAAGTTTCAACACTTAGTTGTTTATGTAAAATGCTAGATTCGAATCATACAAGGCTTGGCATTCGAATCTGTGATAGATTCGAATGTAGCCATAGATTCGAATATGGCCAGATTCGAGAGTGTCTTTGTGGACAGACTCGAATGGGCCTTGGGCCAGATTCGAGTTGGCCCACATCAGACTCGAATCAGGGTCTATAATTAGGGATAGACTCGAGATATTATCAGACTTTTGGCAGAATTCGTGAGGAATTAAGCTTAAAGCGATCTCGAGTTTATCATTAGCTTTAGGTCAGTTTCGGAGAGAATCAGTTCGTAGGATCGTTCGTCAGTCGTTCGTTCAGCCTCTGATAGTCTCCGTGTTTCGTAGTTGAGAGTTTTCCGTCTAACCGTTAACGAGGATTCCGCACTCGTTAACGGATCCGCGTCTAGATAGATCTCGTAGTGGTAGACCTTACATATTTATTAAAGGTTGTTTAATAAAAAGTTTCTTAAAATAGTAAGTTTAAGTTTCAAAGGTGTTTGAATTGTTAATTGAATATTTTAAGAAAAGTATAGTTATGAATCCAAAGATGGAATTAAATTAGAAATTTTTCGGGAAAAAGTTTCTAATTCTGGAAGTGTTCCTAAATTTTGAGTTTACGAACCGTATTAAATTTAAGAACGATATTGGACATGATTACTTCAATTAATGGTAGATTAATTGGTCTTGGAATTATTTTCATAGCGAGATGAAAATGAATTCTGGATTATTAATATGCTTTACTACTTTATTTATGTTTGTGACATAGCCGAGCCTTGAGACCCCTTGTTTGTGATGGTTGGTTGTTTAATCTCAATGTTTGCTATTTTTTATTATTGATGGTTGATTATTAATATGCTTTACTACTTTATTTATGTTTGTCCGTATGGCTCTCGGAAACCAATTTAGTTTCGGCAAGGCTATGTCACCATGTGATTGTATGTTTTATATCTTTATGCTTTATTTATATCTGCGTGGTTGTGGTGACAAAGTGGATAAATAAAAGAAATCAAAACTACGATCATTTTTGATAAAAAATTAAAGTATTTAAAAGGAAGTTTAAATTGGAAACTTTAATTATTTTGTCAGGGTTACACATGACATTTTTATGAAATTAGTTTTTCAAATAAAAGGAGATTTATTTTAAAATGTCTTATGATCAAAGAGTTGAAATTTTTAAAACTGGTACATTAACTGGATTGTTTACCAGAATAGGTGGTGTCTAGGACAGTCTTGCTCGGGCTGTGGAAGTTCCAAAAGGTTTAGAACCGAAAGGATCCGGCCCGCAGACTAACCTGACTGGCCAATAGTTCTTGGTAAGAGACTGGTTATAAACCCAAATTAAAAATCTGACACAGCACACCGTCCATATAGTGGCACTCACGGTGACCGGTCGTCGTAAGTAGGTTCACCCTTCGTTGGGTGCTTACGCCGCAAACTCGGAGAGCTGTGAGGTAAGCACTGCGGATCCTAAGTGAGACTTGGGCCAGTGACTTGCGGTTGTTATATGGTGTGTGTCAGTGGTGGTTCCTCAGTAAGACTGTTGCCCAAGGTGTGGATGAGATTAAACATGATCAATTTAAGAAATTGAAAATCTCATAAGATCTAAGAGTTGCATAGGGGTTGTAATTGGTAATAAGTTGTCTGCCTGAGTAGCTTATTCATGTAGGTTCAGCCTCCGTTGGGTGCATGAATAAGTAAAATGGCTCTTAGGATTAATAAATCATTTTCTAAATTTTGGGTTATTGATTTATTAATGGTTAATCAAATACTGATTTTTGAAAAATTGTTTAAGATGGTTGAAAAAGACAGAGGTTGAAGCGGTTTAATAATAACAATGACAATAACAGTAATAACAACAATGATAACGTCAATATACTTTTCCCATTTGAAAATCCTCCCTAAAAGCACATGTTGCTACTTTGAGGTCCATTCGGGATATGGAGAACTCAAAAGAGGCAACTTCCTGAACTGGGAGTAAAATCTGACAAATGTTCTGAGTACAGGGTGAAAGTCGTATATTCTGGAAAGGGCACCAGAACCTGGTCCTGCAGAGACTGCTACAGTTGATGAGAGAAATCTCCACAAGAAGCACTCTGAGGATTCGGTCAATGTTGCCTGTCTAATGCTAGCGACCATGACATCTAAGCTGCGGACTAGCCTTATGGACGTCTCAGCTTGACAGATGTATCGCCACCTAAAGGATATGTTCCAGACTCAGGCTCGGACTTAGAAAGATATACGACAAGGGCTCTGAGCTCCTGCAGAATGGCAGAAGGAACAACTGTTAGATCCCATGCGTTGAAGATGAAAGGTTATCTGGATCATCTTAGCAGACTTGAGTTACCCGTGACACAGGACATGACCACGAATCTAATTCTCAATTCCTTATTGAAGGAAATTTAACAATTTGTAATTTGTTACAATATGCACGGAGAAGATGATCAGTGGGCTGCATCGGATGCTATAGACTGCTGAGGGAGTGATTGAGGAGAGAATATAGGGAAAGAGACGGGAAGGAAAGTAAGTTTTCAAGCCGGAGGTTAAAGCTAACAAGTAGCTAAAACCTAGAACCAGAGAAGTCAAATCCAAGGATGACAAATTCTTGGAGTGCTAGGAAACTGGGCACTGGGAAAGGAATTGTCCCAAGTACTTGGAAACGGTCAAGGTTGACCGCATTGAGACTTCGTGTATCTGAATCAGTCACTTCTGTTGTTCTTGGATATGTGATACCTAATTGAACAAAGTTTCATGCATAATGTCTGCAATGACTAAAATGAAGTGAAAAGATATGACAGATTCAGTGGGAGCATAGAGACATCTTAGAGAATACTCTGCTGGACACCATTTTCATGTCATCAATAGTTTATCATGGTGTAGTATACAATTGATTGAATTTCTTGCAAGTAAAAGAATTTTTGGAGTTAAAAATTTGTTGCTTGAAATTCCTATTGTTTAAGATTACTAAACCATGATTATAGACTATTGATTCAAGTGGAACTTGAATAGTAACTTGTCAATGGAGATTGGACAAGCTAGTAGTCATACTCAGATAAAAAGGGTTACCATGTTGTTGTGTAAATTGTTCAAGTGTTCAAATGCAGTTTCATTGAACTTGTTAATTCTTGAAAGTTAGTTCAAGAGATTATATGAGTTGGATAGTCATCTGTGATTATATAGAAACTAATAAAATGCAGAATTAAATGTAAAGGAGTTACATGGAGGTTAATTCACTTCACTTGTCAGAAATAATTAGACTTGAGAAGTCAGAATTGTTTAGACAAGAAGTAATCGCATTTTATAAAATTACATGTGAAATGTATACAACTTGTGTGATGGTTAGTCAAGTAGTAGCCTTTGACTTGTTTAAACACTCGTCGGCAAGCTTGACGGAATACCACAACGAAATGTTGTAGATAACCAAGTTCTGGTGGTTATGGATACATATCACAAATTTTGAACACAATGTTATTAAAGATATCTTGTTAAGATATAGATAAACCGCATACTGTCATATTCAAGACTAAACATCTAAACGTATCACTAGTAGCAATTAATCTGAATTGCTAGAGCTCCTAAATTTTAATCCTGGTGTCTTTATGAGTGATTTACCAGTTCCTCTAAAGATGATGGATATAAATTTGTATGGAGATTCAGATTGGATCTGAATAATATTACAAGAAGTTGTAATAAAGAACTAGTGTAATTTTTCAAAGATAAACGGTAATGGAAGTTAAGTCAGTTAACTAGAGAACACTCCCACTAAGATCATGTCTGAAATTAATTTTTCGATAGATCGTGTTACCGTAACATTTGATAAAGGAACAGTAGCATTAAATTGATGGAAGTCATGTTGTGTTTATTGAGATAAAGGTGATCAACACGATATCTTTAATGTCGTTCTATTTTGCATGTTTTAGAAATCCAAGAATAAATTTGAAGTTATTCTAAAACTATTCCATAGCTGCTTGTTGTCGTGGGAACCACAACGAGAATTAAAAGGCTACTGTGGTTTTTGGTTGATATTCATGGGTGATGAATATAGCAAAGGTTGGACCAAATTCACAGGTATTTATTGCGAACAAATATTGGATTGACCCACCGATTGAGACCTCTTTGTGGATCATAGTCACGAGTCGTCTCAAAAAGGTAATCCTTAGTACCTGAGATGTCTACGTACTTTAGTGCGAGTGCTGTTGTACATTTGGCCTAACCTAACGTCATTCGTAACTGGGTGATCATAACGGTTCGAGGCTGGTTGCAGTGGGAGTCGTGCTAGAGGCCTAGATAGTCAATATGGGATTTGCACTTTCTTTTAACTAAGAAGAGATATTTCTGGGCCCCTCGGCGATCGATACTGACAGAAATGCATGGCCATGCTCGGACAGAATTAATGTGTTCTAATATGTCTGTTTCAGTTCAGTATGAGATCAGGGAGTCGAGAAACATAATCGTGTTTGCTACAGTTGATCTAATCCATGCCTAGCTTTCACATTGAAATACCGTGATGCATGGGATATAACCTAAGTTTCTTTTTGGAAGGCTGTTTCAACAAGAATGCCTGAATGGGAGTCAGAGTTTTTATGACCTTGGTTGCCTAAAGTGTCTAGCCATGACCTCCTTTAGGCGCATGCTGCAGGACAATATGTCGTCTTACACAAGTGGGAGTATGTTAGTATATGGTGTGTAAAGATGACATTACTACTGCATCATGGCTGATTTCATGAAACACTTAAGGGTCACACCGATGAGCACAACTGAGCAGATGCAATTAAACAATTGAATAAATAATATTGGATATTGTTTATGACACGAAATGATCATTGAGATTAAATTAATGTGTGATTAATTATATCTCAAAGTACGGGGACTAAAATTACAATATAAATAATAATGTAGTCATTTATATATTATTAGATAATATATAAAAGATAAATATTATTTTAAAAAATATATAAGTATAGAGATAATTATATAAGGTTTAAATAATAAAGATAATTATTGAGATATATATTATATTATTATATTAGAGTTTGATTAAAATTAAAACTCTTAATGAATAATATATATAATATATACACACACATATGGCTAGAGAGAGAGATATATATATGGGATATATATACACACAAAAGTGATAAGGGATGTAACCAAAATTGGTTTTGTGAATCTCGGCGCACACACATACACAAGGTGTGTGTGTGGTGTGCTACGGCCGTACGAACCAAACACGCAATTGAGTGTTTGGTTTTCCCGTTCTTCGTGTGTTTGATTGCATATCTGGCGCCGCTCGATCGTGTCATCACCGGTGGATACCGAGAGCGTCTCATTCGTGTATTCTTGTCATAGAATACAAAGGTACGGATTTTAATGCTTTCATATTTACTTATCTTATGTTTTACTTGATGATCCGTGTACGGAATTCGTAATTTTTAAAAGCTTCCGTTGTGCGTTAATAAGATTAATATTTTTGTTTTTACGAAAAACTATACGAATTCCCAACAATAATCAATTCGATTCGATTCAATTCCATGAATAATAAAACTTAGGTTAAAATTAATCAAGTAATTTTATAAACTTAAGTTATATATAATCAATTCAATTCCATTCCATTAATAATAAGTTTTATGTTGAAATTAATCAAGTAAATTTATAAACTTAGGTTCTATATAATCAATTCAGTTCAATTCCATTCCATAAATAATAAAACTTACGTTAAAATTAATCAAGTAAATTTATAAACTTAGGTAATAAAACACTTAACAACTTGATAAAATGCACTAATAGCTTGAGAAATTGAACTAACAGTTCAAGATTTGCAAAAACAGAATTTCTCAGTTTAACTCAAGTGAATAATAAAACTTAGGATAGAATTAGTCAAGTAATTTGATAAACTTAGGTGATATATAATCAATTCAATTCCATTCCATTCCATGAATAATAAAACTTAGGTTCAAATTAATCAAGTAATTATATAAACTTATGTTAAATATAATCAATTCCATTCCATTCCATGAATAATAAAACTTATGTTAAAATTAATCAAGTAATTTTATAAACTTAGGTTATACATAATCAATTCAATTCCATTCCATTCCATTCCATTAATAATAAAACTTAGGTTGAAATTAATCAAATAATTTTATAAACTTAGGTTATATATAATCAATTCAATTCAATTCCATTCCATTCCATAAATAATAAAACTTAGGTTGAAATTAATCAAATAATATTATAAACTAAGGTTATATATAATCAATTCAATTCCATTCCATTCCATTAATAATAAAAATTAGGTTAAATTTAATCGAGTAATTTTATAAACTTAGGTTATAAAACACTAAACAACATGATATAATGCACTAACAGCTTTAGAAATTGAACTAACAGTTCAAGATTTGCAAAAAACAGAAATTCTATATTTATCTCAAGTGAATAACAAAACATAGGTTAAAATTAACAAGTAATCTGGAAAGTTAGGTTATATATAATCAATTCAATTCCATTCGATTCAATGAATAATAAAACTTTGGTTCAAATTAATCAAGTAGTTTTATAAACTAAGGTAATATATAAACAATTCAATTCCATTCCAGGAATAAAAAAATTTAGGTTAAAATTAGTCAGGTAATTTTATAAACTTAGGTTATGTATAATCATTTCAATTCCATTCCATTCCTTGAATAATAAAACTTAGGTGAAATTAATCAAGTTTTATAAACCTAGGTTATATATGATCATTTCAATTCCATTCTATGAATAACAAATCTACGGTTAAAATTAATAAAGTAATTTTATAAAACTTTGGTTATAATCTATTCCATTCCATTCCATTTCATGAATAATAAAACTTAGGTTGAAATTAATCAAGTAATTTTACGAACATAGGTTATATATAATCAATTCAATTCCATTCCATTCCATGAATAATAAAACTCATGTTAAAATTAATCATGTAATTTTATTAACTTAGGTTATATATAATCAATTCAATTCAATTCAATTCCACGAATAATAAAACCTAGGTTAAAAATAATCAAGTAATTTTATAAACTTAAATTATATAATCAATTCAATTCCATTCCATTCCATGAATAATCAATTTTATGTTGAAATTAATCAAATAGTTTTATAAACATAGGTTATATATAATCAATTCAGTTCCATTCCATTCCATGAGTAATAAAATTTAGGCTCAAATTAATCAAGTAATTTTATAAACTTAGGTTATATATAATCAATTCAATATTATTCCATTCCATGAATAATAACACTTATGTTAAACTAATAAAGTTATTTATAAAACTTACATTATAATCAATTCAATTCCATTCCATTCCACGAATAATAAAACCTATGTTAAAAATTAATCAAGTATTTTTATAAACTTAGGTTATATATAATCAATTCAATTCCATTCCATTCCATGAATAATAAAACATAGGTTAAAATTAATCAATTAATTTTATAAACTTAGGTTATATATAGTCAATTCAATTCCATTCAAATTAATGAGTAATAAAACTTAAGTTAAAATTAATCAAGTAATTTTATAAACTTAAGTTATATAATCAATTCAATTCCATGAATAAAAAAAATTAGGTTATATTAATCAAGTAATGCTACAAACTGAGGTTATATATAATCAATTCAATTTCATTCCATTCCATGAATAATTAAATTTATGTTAAAATAAATTAATTAATTTTATAAACTTAGGTTATAAAACACTTAACAACTTGATAAAATGCACTAACAGCTTGAGAAATTGAACTAAAAGTTCGAGATTTGCAAAAACAGAAATTCTCAATTTAACTCAAGTGAATAATAAAAATTAGGTTAAAATTAAACAAATTATTTTAAAAACTTAGGTTATATAAAATGAATTCAATTCTATTTATTGCCATGAATAATAAAACCTAGGGACAAATTAATCAATTATTTTATAAAATTAGGTAATATATAATCAATTCAATTCCATTCCATTCCATGAATAATAAAATTTAGGTTAAAATTAATCAAGTAATTTTATAAACTTAGGTTATATATAATCAATTCAATTCCATTCCATTCCATGAATAATAAAACTTAGGTTGAAATGAATCAAGTTTTATAAACTTACGTTATATATAATCAATTCAATTCCATTCCATTGCATGAATAATAAAATATAGGTTTAAATTAATCAAATAATTTTATAAACTGAGGTTATATATAATCAATTCAATTCCATTTCATTCCATGAATAATAAAACTAAGGTTAAAATTAATAAAGTAATTTTATAAAACATAGGTTATAATCAATTCAATTCCATTCCATTACATGAAAAATAAAACTTATGTTAAAATTAATCAAGTAATTTTATAAACTTAGGTTATATATAATCAATTCAATTTCATTCCATTCCATGAATAATAAAACATAGGTTAAAACTAAACTAGTAATTGTATAAACATAGGTTATATATAATCAATTCAATTCCATGAATAATAAAACTTAGGTTAAAATTAATCAAGTAATACTATAAACTTAGGTTATATATAATCAATTCAATTCCATTCTATTCCATTAATAATAAATATTAAGTTAAATTTAATCAAGTAATTTTATAATCATAGGTTATAAAACACTAAACAACATGATATAGTGCACTAACAGCTTTAGAAATTGAACTAACTGTTCAAGATTTGCAAAAACAGAATTTCTATATTTATCTCAAGTGAATAACAAAACTTAGGTTAAAATTAATCAAGTAATCTTTTATACTTAGGTTATATATAATCAATTCAATTCCATTCAATTCCATGAATAATAAAACTTTGGTTCAAATTAATCAAGTAGTTTTTTAAACTAAGGTAATATATAAAAAATTCAATTCCATTCCATGAATAATAAAATTTAGGTTAAAATTATTCTAGTAATTTTATAAACTTATAATCAATTCAATTCCATTGCATTCCATGAATAATAAAACTTAGGTTGAAATTAATCAAGTTTTATAAACTTAGGTTATATATGATCATTTCAATTCCATTCTAAGAATAACAAATCTACGGTTAAAATTAATAAAGTAATTTTATAAAACTTTGGTTATAATCTATTCAATTCTATTCTATTCCATGAATAATAAAACTTAGGTTGAAATTAATCAAATAATTTTACAAACATAGGTTATACATAATCAATTCAATTCCATTCCATTCCATGAGTAATAAAACTTTGGCTCAAATTAATCAAGTAATTTTATAAACTTAGGTTATATATAATCAATTCAATATTATTCCATTCCATGAATAATAACACTTATGTTAAAACTAATAAAGGAATTTTATAAAACTTACATTATAATCAATTCAATTCCATTCCATTCCACGAATAATAAAACCTATGTTAAAAATTAATCAAGTATTTTTATAAACTTAGGTTATATTAATCAATTCAATTCCATTCCATTCCATGAATAATAAAACATAGGTTAAAATTAATCAAGTAATTTTATAAACTTAGGTTATATATAATCAATTAAATTCCATTCAAATTAATGAATAATAAAACTTAGGTTAAAATTAATCAAGTAATTTTATAAACATAAGTTATATATAATCAATTCAATTCCATTCCATTCCGTGAATAGTAAATTTTATGTTGAAATTAATCAAGTAATTTTATAAACTTAGGTTATATATAATCAATTCAGTACCATTTCATTCCATGAATAATAATATACTTAGGTTAAAATTAATCAAGTAAGTTTATAAACTTAGGTTATAAAATAATTAACAGCTTGATAAAATGCACAAACAGTTTGAGAAAATTGAACTAACAGGCCGAGATTTGCAAAAACATACTTTCTCGATTTAACTCAACTGAATAATAAAACTTAGATTAAAATTAATCAAGTAATCTGATAAACCTAGGTTTTATATAATCAATTCAATTTCATTCTATTCCATAAATAATAAAACCTAGTGTGAAGACCACCCCTCACGAGGCAGTCGCCACGAGTCTAGGTCCCACATCATGCAATACGATATCAATCATAACTAAGATAGAGTAATTAAGTGCGAAATTATAAATTACAGTACAAAATATTAGGATTAAGTTTAATACATTTTACAGTTTTCAAATTAAACTTATAAAGGTACCATCTAATCTAATACATTACGTCATACAATCATATCAAGTCTACCCAAAACCACCACAATTGTCATCTTCCAATCAGTACCAAAAGGGTTTGCTTAGTAGAGGTCTATGAAAACTTCTGTCTTGATCTTGTAAGACCTAAGAACTAGGTCCGGCAGGTGACTTTCCTTTATCTTTTCCTGTAAAAATGTAAGTAGCAACTGTAAGCAATGCTTAGTGAGTAAATAGATTTTCAAATTAACATGCATTATCAAGCGGATCATAAGTTCTAGCGTGATATATCTTGACTGCCGCTACAGTCCTCATGATTGAGACATAGTAGTCATAGAGTCGGATGATGTTCAAGCCACGCTCACGCTTAAATCGTGGGGATCAGCCACATACTCGGCTAGCTACCAGTAAATCAACATTGCGGATCATCGGAGGGTCATTACCAAGGTCAATAGAACTGGTGAAATAGCCAGGTTTAGAACAATTGACCGACAAGGCTAATCAAGCTGAATCAATGTGTCAAAGTATATGCAATGATGAAGCATACGTAATCAAAGTCATGATAGCAGTAATCTCATACAATATCAGAAATGAATAGTAAATCTCAAAGTCATATGAAGTGATAAATCAAATAGCTATCATGATCTACTGGGCAACACCGAACCATAGTGTGCACAGGTCACAATCCAACTGATAATATGAGTGTCAAATTAATCTAACATCAACAATATGTCTTAACCGGAAATCTAGCATGTTAAATCTGAATATCTATAACTCACAGTTTCTGGGGTCTTTATCAAGCAGATTTATAAAATCCACCACCTGAGTTATCTCAGGATTTATCTTTAATCTTTTATCAATCTGATCTTTGTCAATTCTTTTCAATTCAGTGACCCGCTTTCAATATCTATAAATCTGTGTTTAGGGTTTAACTGAACCTGTCCAGAATCATATCATGTCATATCATTAGCTTTTAGCTTTATAAATCATTAATTCATCTGATTCTGATAAGTGATGGTTTAATCTTTCATTAGTCCCTTTTCTTTGTTTCTTTAAACTTTCAAAAGTTCTATATATATATATATATATATATATATATATATATATATATATATATATATATATATATATATATATATATATATATATATATATAATCATGTTGCTTTATTCATAATCTTTAATCTTTGTCAATCATTTATTTATTTAAAATATCAAAATATAACATTTGGATTCGGATCCACCGGGTTCAGATTAGCCGGATTCGGACCGAAATGAACCGAAATGGGTGATCCGAAATAGCATATCCGAAATGGGCAATAAAATTCGGACCAAGTTGGGTCCGAAACATCCATCCGAATTAGGACATTTGGGAACCGAATTAGGATCAAACCGAAACTGGGTACCAACCGAAGTAGGCATCCGAATTAGTCACTATCCGAAATATAGGGATCCGGAATGGGGCACCATCCGAATTCGGTTATGCCCGAATTCGGATCCCATACTTAAAATATTTTCCCAGAAATATTCTTCATGTTCTTATATATATTCATACGGATTTTTACCATTTTTACTCTAAAACTCATTTTATTCACATGCAATGTAATATAAAGTTATATTACCATACTTAGGTTGTTTTTATACTAATTTCCCTATCAATAACATTATAAATTGATCAAGATCATCCAAAAATGACCTTTTTTTCCAAGACTACAAAATATTAACAAAAATTCCGATTTTTAATTAATTTGAACGATCCAACCCACAAATTTTATTTCTGTTACATCTAATAACATAAATTCATCATAATCTATCGTAATTTTATACATGCAATACAAATTCATGTTCTTAATTCTTTGGTTTCGGTTTTTTTATCAAAACCGAACCAAACCTCTAAAAATCTTAAAATATAAATCAAGAATTACCTTGAATTCTTTGTAATTTCTTGTTGTTTGATGCTTCACTACAAAAAATATGCCATTTAGTGGCACACAAAAAGTGCCGCTAAAATCTAAAGAAGTGCCACTAAAGACCATTTTGGGAATCGGTGGCAGAAACAAAAAGTGTCACTAAGGACGGTGCCGCTAAAAGACTTTAGTGACACTTATATGTTGTGTTGCTGCAGCCTTTTGGAGATTTAGTGACACTTCTAGGTTGTGTTGCTGCAGCCTTTTCGAGATTTAGCGACACTTTATTTTTGTGTCGGTATACTTTTTTAAGATTTAGTGACACTTTTTAGTTTTGTCAGAACTTCTTTGAAGTTTTAGTGGCACCTAATCTTTTGTCACACAATTTAAGATTTAGTGTCATATAATTAATTTTTTTGCCACAGAAAACAAAAGAGAATTTGTGGCACATGGATTTTGTCATTGAATAAGAATTTACTAACGTGCACTTCAATTTGTTTCAGGACACTTTTTTAAAGCTATATATTGTTTTAACCTCACAATATAATATAAAACAATTCATTTCAACCATTAAACATAATAAGATCAATTTCATTAACTCAAGTAGAAAGTACAATCATCATTTAACAAAAGTGTTCACTATTCAAAACAAAAGATCCAAACATCATGGAATCAAAAAGTACTCGTCTATCTATTTGTTTCAAACACAACTAATTACCAAATCAACCGCAACTTCATCATGGGAACTCTCAAAAACAAATCTGTGGATAAAATATAAATAATAATGTATATTAGTAACAAATAAATATACGTGAATGCTTTTCAAATATAAATCATGTAAAACGTGAATAGGAATCATTACCTATATAAGTCCATTCAAGCATTATCTGAAGAGGTACCTAATATAAATTATATAATATGTAAGCAAAAATGTTACCAACCCAAATTCAAAAACTACAAACTTCAACTTATTCAACAATTTACCAATATTATGACGACTTCCGGCAGAAGATCTTTGATTTCCATTAGGAGAGTTGTTTTGATCCATAGAATAGTTATCACGGACCTATAACACATCAAACAACCTTTAAATAAGTAATACAAAATTTTATTACTAAAAGAGATTATCAAGATATAGATATCATGTGTTCCACTAAAGTATTACGAAAGATACCTGTATGTTTAGACTGCTCAAGATGTCTGACAAATTGGCACTAGGTATATGTTCCTTGAAAAGATGCAGAATTGTGTTCAAGGTACCTTGTGTTTGAGCTAAGGCACCTCGATAATTTGCTAATTCTCCTTGTGTTTGAGCCAGTGCGTCTTGTGTACGGGTCAATCCATCTTTTAGTTGTTCAACAGTTTCTTGATTTGAGGAATAGGAGCCACCATTATTATTTTTTTTTTTGCAAAAAGTCTGTTAAAAAAATTTTGAAACAAGTTTTTAATGGCATTTTTGTTAAAGTATCAGATGTATGTATATTGACATATAAAAAACTAATATCACTATATACATGACTAATAATGACAGAAATTCTAAAATGCCACAAAATCCTTAAAAACATTTTACGACACTTATATTCTGCCATTAAAAACAGAGTATAGTGGCACATAAATATATGCCACTAAATGTGTGTGCCACTAAATGGCTCTTTTTTTGTAGTGCTTGTAACCTTCTCTTGACTTCAATTCTTCAATTAATTGCAATTCAATGAACAATTTTGATGAGTTTGTGAGGTTGGCCGTATGGTTTAGAGAGAGAGAAGAGAGAGAAGTTAATTTGGTGTTAATGGTCATTAAATCACATTTTGGGGTTTATATACTTCATTTTGATAAATACCCATTTAACCCCCTACTCTTTTGTATAATACATCTATTTTAATTTTAATCATCTTTAATAATTTATAAGATAATATAATTTAATTAAATAATCTTAAACTTAATTAAATTACATGACGAATAATGTAATTAAATTACATTATCGAATCAAATACTAGATTTACGACTGGGCCAAAAGTTAGGTTGTTACAGCTAGGTTCAAATTAATCATTTAATTTTATAAACTTAGGTTATATATGATCAATTGAATTCCATTCCATTTCATGAATAACAAAACTTATGTTAAAATTAATCAAATAATTTTATAAACTTAGGTTATATATAATCAATTAAATTCCATTCCATTCATGAATAATAAAACTTAGGTCAAAGTTAATCAAGTGATTTTATAAACTTAGGTTATATATAATGAATTCAATTCCATTCCATTCCATGAATAACAAAACTTAGGTTGAAATTAATCAAGTAATTTTATAAACTTAGGTTATATATAATCAATTCAATTCCATTCCATTCCATGAATCTAAAAACTTAGGTTAAATTTAATTAAGTAATTTTATAAACTTAGGTTATAAAATAGTTAACAACTTGATAAAATGCAGTAACAGCTTGATAAATTGAACTAATAGTTCGAGATTTGCAAAAAAAGAATTTATCAAATTAACTCAAGTGAATAATAAAAATTAGGTTTAAATTAATCAAGTTATTTTATAAACTTCGGTTATATATAGTGAATTCAGTTCCATTCCATTCCATGAAAAATAAATTTAGGTTCAAATTAATCAAGTAATTTTTTAAACTTAGGCTATATATAAACAATTCAATTCCATTCCATTCGACGAAAAATAAGTCGAAATTAATCAAGTTTTATAAACTTAGGTTATATATAATCAATTCAATTCAATTTGATTTCATGAATAATAAAACTTAGGTTAAATATAATCAGGTAATCTTATAAACTTAGGTTATTTATATTCTATTCAATTCCGTTCCGTTCCATGAATAATAAAACTTAGGTTATATATAATCATTTCAAGTCCTTTCCATTCCATGAATAATAAAACATAGGTTAAAATTAATCAAGTAATTTTATAAACTTAGGTTATATATAATCAATTCAATTCCATGAATAATAAAACTTAGGTTAAAATTAATCAAGTAATTTTATAAACTTAAGTTATATATAATCATCTCAATTCAATTCCATTCAATGAATAATAAAATTTATGTTGAAATTAATCAAGTAATTTTACAAACTTAGGTTATATATAAATTCAGTTCCATTCCATTCCATAAATAATAAAACTTAGGTTAAAATTAATCAAGTAATTTTATAAACTTAGGTTATAAAACACTTAACAGCTTGATAAAATGCACTAACAGCTTGAAAAATTGAACTAACAGTTCGAGATTTGAAAAAATAGAATTTATCAATTTAACTCAAGTGAATAATAAAACTTAGGTTAAAATTAATCAAGTAATTTGATAAACTTAGGTTATTTATATATAATCAATTCAATTCAATTCCATCCCATGAATAATAAAACTTAGGTTCAAATTAATCAACTAATTTTATAAACATAGGTATAATCCATTCAATTGCATTCCATTCCATGAATAATAAAACTTATGTTAAAATTAATCAAGTGATTTTTTAAACTTAGGTTATATATAATGAATTCAATTCAATTCCATTCCATGAATAATAAAACTTAGGTTGAAATTAATCGAATAATTTTATAATCTTAGGTTATATATAATCAATCCAATTCCATTCCTTTCTATTAATAATAAAACTTAGGTTAAAATTAATCAAGTAATTTTATAAACTTAAGTTATAAAACACTAAACAACTTGATAAAATGCAGTAACAACTTGAGAAATTGAACTAACAGTTCGAGTTTTGCAAAAACATAATTTCTCAATTTAACTCAAGTGAATAATAAAACTTAGGTTAAGATTAATCAAATTATTTTATAAACTTAGGTTATATATAATGAATTCAATTCCATTCCATTCCATGAATAATAAAACTTAGGTTCAAATTAATCAAGTAGTTTTATAAACTTAGGTTATATATAATCAATTCAATTCCATTCCATGAATAATAAAATTTAGGTTAAAATTAATCAAGTAATTTTATAAAGCTAGGTTATATATAATCAATTCAATTCAATTCCATTCCATACCATGAATAATAAAACTTAGGTTGAAATTAATCAAGTTTTATAAACTTAGGTTATATATAATCAATTCAGTTCCATTCCATTCCATGAATAATAAAACTTAGGTTAAAATTAATCAAGTAATTTTATAAACTTAGGTTATTTATAATCAATTCAATTCCAATGAATAATAAAACTAAGGTTAAAATTAATAAAATAATTTTATAAATCTTAGGTGTTAGAATTTTTATTTCTTGTAATTCAAGCTTGTGTAATTGCGCTTAATTGTAAATATTTAATTATACACTAAAGGAGAGATTGTTAGCCCTAAAATAGTGTATAATTAAATATAATAAAAGTCTAGGTTCAATTTATAATTAGGAATAGTTTACTTTGGGGGGAATCTTAATTTCCAAGACTTTAAGGGGAGTGTTTGGACAAACTCCCAAAGTAAGCTTAGGCATAAATAATATTGTTCTCTTAGGGTTTTAGGAGAAGACACAAAGGAGCCTCCATCTAGCCTCCATGTAGTGTGTGTTTTTTAGTGTGTGTGAAAGTTCCTAGAGATTGAGTGTCAAAATTCTCTCTTGTAATCTTCGTATTCTTAATACAAATCGTTTGATTATTATGTTTGAGTGCAAAATATACTGGGAATCAAAGTTGTCAATTTTTTTTTGGCGGCTGAATGAATATTCTTTCTTTTTGATAAATGTCAACCGTAACACTGAAAAACCCTAGGAGCCTATACATATGCTCCTTTAATTAAGTTTCAAGGTTTGACACTTTTGGCCCTTGAACTTTACATACAACATAAACTAATCTAAGAAATAAATTACAAGGCTAAATATTATCTAAATAATTATTACAAAATAAATCCCCAAGATCGAAATTTAATATCTAACAATCTACCCATTTTCGATCATTGTGGTGGTCCTGGAACTCTGGCATGATCTGTTGATTCACGGAGCCCAAGGATGACATCGAATCGTCTAATCACTTGTCTCATGTTTAGCCGTTCGATCAGGTATTCGATGCCGCTGAGGATATCCTGAATCTCCTTCGGTGAGCGTCTAAATTCTGGATCTGGTTGAGCATCAAATTATTGGACTCTTCGTGTAAGCTCGGCTCTAACCATTCTTATAGTACCATCGGAATAACAAGGAAGATCCTCGAAGCACATGAATCTCTTATACCCTTTCTGATTCACAAATATAACTCCCGGGCCTCCTCTGAAGATGACTCTGTAAGCAGGATGATGGTCAAGAAGAAAGCTATCTTGTTCAGGGGCTCGTAGACCTACTTTCACCAGCGAGCTCTCTATCGCCATTTGAAAATCTCTTAGGTACATGATAATAGAGCGGCGGTTCATACTTCGAAAAAGTGCGCCTACGACGGTCATGTGAGACAGAGGCTTTTTAATTCGACGTTTCAGTCGGTCGTGTGAAAATTCAACGTCGTCCACATTCACAAAGTCCAAGTCATTTTCATAAAACTCCTCCACTGTGCCATCTTCTCTCTCTACTTGAAAGGTAGGATAGTAAACTTTTGCTCTCTTGCACATAGTGATGGTTAGAAGTCTTTTTATCTTTGACTTAGAAACTTTGGACCTCCTCTCCCTGAGCATTAGTTGGTTGTACTCGACCTGTTCAGCTTTGGAAACATTTGTGAGTTCCATGAGTAAGCGCCTGCTGTATGACCCTGGCTTCTTTCTGAATACCATCTTGAATCGTTCTTCCAGAAAAGGATTCTGGAACTGCTCCGGAGGAAACTTTTGCAAAAATTCTTTAAGGCCCTGAACAAGTGGCAGAGTATGTACCTCTTCTTTCAGCTCAAGTGGCAGAGTATGTACCTCACCTTCTGAATACCAACCCACCCAATAGAGATCACTTCTGTCATAAACACCGGGCTGTTCAGGAGGCTCATGAAATCTATCTACCCGCCTGGTTTCTGAAGGTCGTGGTTGTTGGGTTTGTGGTTGGGGTACTTGTTGGACTTGGGGAGGACATTGAGTTCTTGGCGGGCTTTGGACTAACTGGGATTCTTTTAGAGAGGGGGGAGCTTGGATGGAGGATAGTATTTCTTGTTGTGGAGTTGGGGGCTGAGAGTTTAGGAATTCAAATGAAGATGAGGATTTTTGTGGTGATTCGGGCTCAGGCTCTGGGATGATTAAGGATTGGTTGTCATCAGTATCGGAGTCTGCGTCAGACACCAATATGATTTCAACCTTTTCGTGAATGGGTTCGAACTCAACCATGGCTGTCATTGGATCCAATGGAACTGGACCTTCAAACATGGGCTCGTCTTCTATCATCATGTACTCCTGAGCCTTGTACCTTTTATCCCCGGACCCCTGAATATCTATTTTCTCTGAATCAGCTCCCCCTTCAATCAACATGAGATCCTCAGACTGAGTCTTTTGACGCTTCTCCCCCTCATGGCGATCAGGGTCGTCCTGATCGTCATGTTTCCTCTTTTGAGACTCAGCCTGTGGACGACACTGGAGCTCGATAACTGCAGACTCAAGACGGTCCATGCGGGAGTTGAGTTGCTCCTGGACTTGAAGTATTAACCAGTTTTGCGCGTCTATTTTGTCTGATAACTCCTGAATCATTATTTAGACTGATCGAGTCCCTGGTAGAGGCACATCCTCAGTAGCGACACCCTTACCCTTAATTAATGATAGAAGGGCGGTATATCGTTCCTCGGCAGCCTCCTTGTGGGCGTCCAGAGCAGGGTAACAACACCGGTAGCACGTAGAGCTGCCGTTAACATCTCTATGTTGATTTGGAGATGGCCTGAAGTGGATGGCGTAGATGAAGCCACTCCAGGTTTTCCTTTTGTTATCTCTGGCTCCATAATGGGATGCGCAGATCTAGAAGTTTGAGGAGCCGTCACGGAGGCAGCTCGTTGATGGGACGCCACGAAGGCGTCGTGCAATGCGTGTGGGGGTGGGGAGTGAGCTGTGGGAGAAAGATGTTCAGTCACATGGGGCGGAGTGTGACCTCTTTCAACACCATGACTCTCTGAATGAGAGGGTGATGGCGTGTGTGGTAGATCCCCATGCAATGCAGTAGCACCCTGTTGAGAGGATGCTAAGTGGGTGGTTGGGGTGAGTTCGACCATTGGACTGATGGTCTGAAAGTGGGTTGTCCGGCTGATGGGGCTGTGATCACCCTCGGATGTTATCTCAATCCCTCTTACAACAGAGACGGTTCTTTTGGAATCTGCCGTCTCTGCTGCCTCACCTTCTCCTCCCTCCCTTACACTCACAATCTCCCGCTCACCGAGACCCATTGTTTGTTCGACTTCCACTGCTTCTCCCTCTTCCTCACTCGCTCTAATCTCACCTTCGGACTGGGTAGGCTCAGTCGGATCTGACCGAGCCTCATCCGGATAGAACTCTCTCAAATATGCCCTAACCCTATCAGATTGCACTGCCCTTTCAAGAAGGGACAGTGGGATTGTCATTACCAGTACACAAGGAGCCCCTTTTGGAAGATTAAGCTTTTGAATCACAACTGTTGGGTAGACATCTGCCTCTGGACGTTCATGTATGTCATCGTCGTTGTCCATGGCATATTATATTATTAGTTGTAGGAAACGATGGTGAGGGATGTATTTTCGTCCGCGTTCGATGCTCCTCTCCAGGTGAACTCTTCTCAATTCCTCGAATAGGAATGCCGCATAATCATAGTGTCTGTTGTAAGCAAAGGCTGCGAACATTGCCAAGACTTGAGCTGATGCTGAGTCGTGTCCAGCATGCTTGGCGGTGAAGCACTTATTGATGACATCAAAAAGAATTCTCTAGTGAGCCTGAAGATTTTTGGTCATGAAGTCCGATGGCTTGGTGAGTGGACCGTCGTATCCCAAGGCTTGAATTTCATTAAGGGTTTCGTGGAGGGAAGGAATGGGGGCAAACTGAAGGCGATGCATGGAATAGGCTTCAGCGGGTAGGCGTAGGATATGGCGTATGGCTGCGGTGGTGATTTTGACTGGGACACAGTCTATGGTGGAGGTGAAGTGTGGTTCGGCGTCGGCAATAAATTTTAAACAATGCCAGAACTGTTGTAGGTAGATTTGGGGTACAGAAATGGCTGCAGAAAGGGAGTAGCAGATTTGGTGGTTTGTAAGAATGTCAAAGGCAAGTGTTTCAGTTTCGCGGCTAAGAATGGATACATCAAGCTGCCAATTGTGTGGCATGAACTCAACGTATTCAGCTTGGGGAAGAATGAATTCTTCGGGTAACTGGGCGTTGTTGTTAGGAATGGGGTACGGTAATTGCAACTGCGGGTTCCATGATTCCTGTAAAGGTGCATCAAAGTTAGAACAGAAGACTTTAGATTATAAGACATTGATATTAGGTCTGGATAAGTGTGAAATAGAAACTGCCTGATTTGTTTAAAGCATCAGGTCTTTATTAGTAGAATGGAGTTCTACTGAATAAAGTCCAACGTCAATCGTTCAGAGACCAATGTTAGAACAGACATTTTCACTCAAACACTAATCCTAACTCTAACCAATGGTGCACCGGACTACAAATCTTTTTGGGTTTTTGATTTATAATGAGAATGCAAAAATGGAAAAATGTAAAAAAAAAATGCTAAGTGTTGGATTCCGGATGGGCCGAATTCGGATGAACAGTACCACCAAAATCAGATCCAGCCGAAATCCGGATGATGAATGATAAGGGCATGTGATGGTCCGAATTCGGATGATGTTGTGAATTCGGATGGGGACCGAAATAAGGTGGATGCATGCAAGAAGGAAGGGTCCGAATTCGGATAGAATTCAGAATTCGGATGGGGACCGAATTCGGATCTCAGCCGACTTCGGATGCACAGTGTATGAGAATTTAAACTTAGGTAAATAATGAAAAATTTTGAACATATTTTGAAGGACCGAATTCGGATGCACAGTGGTCCGAGTTTGGATGCACAGTGTCCGAATTCGGTCATGGCAGATTGAAAATTTTGGAAATTCTTCTAAGTGACACATCCGAATTCGGGTGGTTGGTCCGAATTCGGACGGTCCGAAGTGCATCAGTTCAATAAATGTTCATGCAGCATGCAACGTGAACAGTTCTAAATTTGGTAAAAATACATGAAATTGAAGATCCTAGACTAAAAACAAGTAAGGAACATTTTATTTAACTACAACTAACTAAACGAAGTAGATTTAGAGTCCTAAAAATATGAAAAACCGAAAAAACAAAGTATGGAAAAGTTGAAAATCAAACATGCAATATAGTATGTTAAATGCTAAAATAAAGTTAGAAAAATGTTACCTAAGAATGCCGAAGATGAAAGATGCAAGAAAAACGGTGAAAAATGATGAACTAGAAAGCTTGAAATGTCAACAATGGTGGGAGGCGGTGAGTTCGTCGACGGTGAGGAGAGAAAAAAAAGAGGAAGTTTGAAATCTTGAGGGAGAAGAAATGAAGTTGACCGTTGACCCGCCCCTTTTAAAGGGACTCGGGTCGGGTCGGGTTACACAAGATCCACGCCCAAATCCTTTTGGGCCGCCGGATTTGACTCTCAAAACAAAGAAAAGTTTGGGCCTTAAACTCAAAATAAAAATCAAAGATTTTACAAAAATTTGGCCCAATAAAACACATCTTTTTGTATTTTTCTTTGAAACAAAAATAAGCAAATGCAAAATAAAATATTTTTGAGATTTTCTTTTAGCAATTAAGTTAAGACAAAATAAAATGAAATAAAGTAAAAATTGAAATGGTTTTGGCTTTTTGACAAATTTAGACAAATAAAATAAAATCTTTTTGTGATTTTCTGACCGATTAAATTAAACTTTAAAATTTAAAAACTGTTCAGTCTTTTGGCTTGGGAACTAACCGCCATACTCTGAGCTGTTCAAACTGGTTGAGCTCTTCTTGTATTGCAACTATCTAGTCTGGGTCTTTTAGGGCTTCATCCACACGAGCTGGCTCTATCATACTAAGGAATGATGCGAAGAGACATTCATTAGCAGACACCCTACGTGTTTGGACACCAGTTGAGACATCACCAATGATTTGATCGGTTGGGTGACTTCGGGTCCATTTAGTCTCGTGTGAAAGGGGTGCTCGGGATGGAATGTCAGTGGTGAGAGTGGGGAGGGATGATGATTCATGGTCATAGGTTTCTAGTGATGGTACCACTAGTTCCGGTTTGAGTTCCGAATGTTCAGGTGAAGGAAGGATGTTTGGCATGATATGCGAGGGTATTTCAGGAGTAGATTCAACCGTGGATGTATTAGTGGATGATGTTGATGGATGAGGGTATGATGTGGATGAAGATGGATCGGATAAAATTTGTGGTGCAGTTGATTGTTGGATGGATTACCTACATTATTAGCAACATTAGACACATTAGCGTTAGGACCGAAAAATTCTACATAAAAAGGATCAAATAAATTAACTAAATCGGAAGATGAAAAAGAAGTAGAGTGAGTAGAAGAGTCTCCAGGCATTGGTGTAATGCGTGGTCCTGAACGATCAACTTCGGGTGCCAGTTCAGCCAACTCATCTAATGTGACATGCACACTTTCATTGACTGTCCTGGTTCGGGTATTGAATGCACGATAAGCCTTCGAGTTGGATGAGTATCCAATGAAGATCGCTTCATCCGCTTTTTCGTTGAATTTCCCGAGGTTGTCTTTATCATTAAGCACATAGCACCTGCAACACACGTAAGTACTTGATAAAAGATACTTTATTCAGGAAGAGTTGATAAGGAGTTTTATTGAAGTGCTTATGGATTATGGAGCGATTCTGTGTGTAGCAAGATGTTGATACGGCTTCGGCCCACAAGAACGGTGGTAGCTTTGAGTAGGTCAGCATTGTACGAGTGGCTTCCACAAGGGTACGATTACACCTTTCTAAGACTCCATTTCGTTGAGGTGTTCTAGCAGCAGAATATTGATGCTGAATACCTTTGGATCGAAGGAAGCCCTCAACTATCGAATTCTTGAACTCTGTGTCGTTGTTAGATCTGATTGATTGAACGGACAGTTGCTGTTGGGTTTCGACACTCTTTATAAAATCGGTGATTTCTTGAGCTATCTCATCCTTGGATCACAAGAACTTAACCCATATATATCATGAGTAGTCATCAACGATAACCAACACATATCGCTTCCCATTAATGCTTTGGGTCCGCATCGGTCCACATAAATCCATGTGAAGTAACTCCAACACTCTCTTCGTTGATGGTTCGGGTTTTGGTTTGTGAGATGATCGTTTCATCTTTCCCTTCTCACAAGCTCCACAAAGATGGTCTTTTTCATATCATAATTCTGGGAGACCTTTAACCAGTTGTTTCGCAGCCAGCTTGTTGATGTTTTCAAAGTTTAAGTGGGATAACCTTTGATGCCACAACCAAGAGTGTTTTGAAGAGGCTTTTGATAACAGGCAGATGCTATCCTTAACCATGAGCTTAGCTACATCTATGGTGTAAAGGTTATAGTTACAGGAACCGGATAAGATTTCATTGCCATCCATACTCTTTACACTGCAGTTCTTAGCCCTAAATGTTACTTCTAATCCTTTATCGCAGAGCTGTCCTATGCTAAATAGATTATTTGATAATCCCTCAGCATAGTCAACGTCCTTAATGACTAGACTATTTAAGACTAAGTCCCCGTATCCTTTTATATGAGGCTGATGACTGTTCCCGAATTTTACCGTCCCACAATATTGTTCAACTACGTTGGACATCAATTCTCTTCTCCCAGTCATATGCTTTGAGCAACCCGAATCCATATACCAGATGGATTTAGCATGAAAAACAAATAAATTCATATAATGAAATTCTATAAGCATTCAAACACATCCATCTTTTATTGACAATCAAACCGTGTTCTGAACCAAGATGTTCTGAAAACATGATGAAATAAGACCGGATCCTGAGCTGTGTGCACAGAAGCCAAACGTGTCGGTTTAAGCACAACCGACAAACAGAAGAACGGGTCTTAGTCTATGATAACTAGAAGCCAATTCACTGAGGTACGGGTCTTGATCAGAGGTAACCAAGAACCATCTGCATTAAGATCACACAACTTTGGGTACCCATCTCAATATGGGTCCTTTTTGGTTAGGAGTTCCAGGGGAATATGGCACGTTTGCAGTTTTAGGAACCCATTTAGCAGTTATGTGTGGTCCGGATGCATAGCCTTTTGGAATCCATAAAAATTGGATTTATTAGGCTTTGGAACTGTTGGTACACCCTGTGTAACGATAGCAGTCTAAGTGTATTAGGATTTTGGTTCAAGTGATATTGCAAAGTATTGAATATTAACGAGTTTTTGATATATGTGTTTATATATGTTTGATAGTTATTGATTGTATGTTTGAACTTGATTTAATGTATTACAAGAAGTTCAAACATAATGTTCAAAGATAAATTCAAACATAAGTTAAAACATAAGTTCAAATATAAGTTTAATATGTGAAAATCGAATTTAGAATAAATTCGAATTCATCATTAAATGACATTCGAATTTATAGTAAATTCGAATGTGCAATATAAGGCAGATTCAAGAGTGTCAAGGGGACAAACTCGAATGGGCCTGATTCGAGTTTGGCCCATGATAAACTCGAATGAGCCTCTATAATCAGGGATTAACTCGAACCATTAGGAGACTTTTGCAGAATTCATGTGAGTAATTAGCAAAAGGCGATCTCGAGTTTATCAGCTGATAGTGAGTGTTTTTGGAGAGAATCATTGCGTAGGTTCGTTCGTGGTCGATCGTACAACGTTGTGGTAGTCTCCGTGTTTCGTGTGAGTGTTAGATCCGTCAACCCATTAACGAGGATTCCGCACTCGTTGACGGTGTCGCTTCTAGATAGATCTGTGTAGTGCAAGACCTTACAAGTGGTATCAGAGCCTAAGGGGTGTTCTTCGTGTTCATAAGGATACATCCTAGGTTTCTTGACGCTTTTGGATGGTTAATCTCACTTGTTTTTAGATTTTTCGAGCTTATCAAATTAGAATATGGGAAATACTTTGTTGTAGTTCACATTTTTGATCAAAATCAATATTTTTACTTGTAAAAATATTGATTTAATCTGAAAAACGTGAAAAACTCGAGGTATTAGCCGTTTCTCGATTTTGCGGCGCTCGACTTTGTTAAGGAGAATTAGGGTTTTGCTCATTCTCGAGTTTGACCAAAATACGCTCCTTTTGAGTTTCCTAAAAAGTGTTTTCGAGTTTGGCCATTTCGATTTTACTTTAGGCTTTGACTTTGCACTAAAGTCGAATAAAGGGGATTCGAATTTATCCGAGTTTCGAGTTTGGCTAGAGTTCGAGTTTGAGTAGAGTTCGAGTTTACCTGGACATTCGACTTTGTCATCACTTTCGACTTTAATTGGATTTAAAACACTTAACTCGAGTTTAATTCCAAATAGGTTTAAATTTAATTAGTTTCGAATTTACCTAAATTCGAGAGAATCAATTTATACTAATTTCGAATTAAATTAATTAAGTTAAAATCCAATTATCTTTGAAACAATGACAAATCTACAACGGTTTCTGGAGATGGATCACGAGGTCGAAAAAGCAAATACTCCGCCTAAACTAATGCAACTTGAAGACTATTACTGGTGGAAGGATCGGTTTGCCGACTTTGTGCGATTCAATGATATGCGTATGTGGATCTGTATCGACGAGGGATACATTCCACCGACAGCTGAGATAGAAGGACGACAAAAGGTTGTTACTTATTCTAAAATGAAGGACGATGACAAAAAGTTGTTTGAAGCAGAGAACCGCGCATACGCTATCATAAGAATCGCGTTACCTCAGGACATACTGCACACTTTCCGAAATCAAAAGACAGCAAAAGAGCTGTGGGAGTCATTGGAAAAAAGGTGTGAGGGTAACCCGAGGGTAAGAAGGAAACGTATGGAGATGCTTAAGCAGCAGTTTGCGATCTTCAAGGCATTGAAGGATGAAAAGCTGGAGGACACCATCACGCGTTTCTATCATCTGCTGACTGAGCTAGAAAGTCATGATATTGAGTATAGCGACACTGAAAAGAATAATAAGCTTCTGGATGCTTTACCGGCCAAATGGGCGATGTACGTGGCCTTGATTAAGCATGATGAGGATAAATACTATACTCTAACTCTGGAGAATGTGGTGGGAACGCTGAGGGCGTATCATTTTGAATTACTGAAGGCAGAAACGGATTATGAACAAGTTCAAAATCCAGCAATGTATTTTTGAAAATCAAAACCTTCAGTGGCAGCCGAAATGAAGACAGCCACAGCCTTTTTCTCGGGAGAAACATCGTCACCAGCTGAGCCAGAGGACACACAGAGTAGAGCTTTCTTAGGGTTCAGTAGACCAGAAGAATAGCAACATCAGACTACACCGGCATCTATATCTCAGGGTTATTCTAAGATGCCTATGAGCGCTAAATCGGCTGAAGACCATCTAAATCTGTTGGCTTCATTCGTGGCCGCATACGGAAATTGCGTTCAGGGTAAAATCAACGATCCTGCACTCTGGGATGAGGATTACGATCAGGTAGACCCTGATGACCTTGAAGAGATGGATCTCCAATGGCAACTGGCCATGGTAACTCAATGGGTTAAGAGGTTCATTAAACGGACTGGAAGAAATCTGAATATGAGTAACAACAGGATTGGCTTCGATAAGTCCAAGGTAAAGTGCTACAACTTTCAAGGGTTAGGACACTTCGCTAGAGAGTGTCAGAGACCGAAGGTAGAGAATTACCAAGGACAGAATTAGAATCAAGGACCATATCAGAACCAATCACAAAAGCGATATGATCCGAGTACTTCAACCAGTCAAGCAAACATAGCTGGTATGTTATCTAACGTCACATCAGACAGACAGCTGGACGGTACTTACGACTGGAGTACACATCCAGAAACAAACGCTAGAGCCTTTATGGTTGAAGTGACTGAGAGTGGAAGTGAAGGAGCAGAGCAGATCACAAGGGACAGCAGTCAAAAAGAAAGCAGTCCGATGTGGGTGGAGAAGTCGGATGATCAGACAATTCTGGAGTTTGCCGCACAGATGGCCAACGTGGAATCAGATCATGCCAAGATAACTCTCAACTTTTCTCTTTTCCATAATTTATGTGTTTTGTGTGCTACATCTAACGATAGGTTAAATTTAGTACTTGAATCACATCAAAATATATCTGCTCAAAATAAATCTTTAAAATCAGATAATGCTAGCCTGATTGATATAAAGCAAGATCTTAGGGATAAGCTTAAGGCAGATGCACAAGATGTTATAGTTCTAAAGGACAAACTGAGCGAACAGTGTGTTAGGTTAGAACTCATGTATGAACATGTTGAGGCATTAACCAAGGAGCTGAAAACCAGAGACATAGAGCTAGCTGAGTCTAAGGTGAAGGTAGCTGAGGCAAATAGTAAACTAGAAAAGCTTAGTAACTCAAGTCTTAACCTAGGGAAAATTTTAGATGCTCAACGCCAATCTAAAAAGCCTGTAGGTCTAGGATATCATGACAGTCCTCCGCCTTTTAATGACAACTATGTGCCTCAACCTCAGGAGAAAACTGAGAAATCAGTAGACTTAGAGGAAATACCTGAACTAGTGTCTGAACTTGTAAAGGAAAATACACCTAAAGTGACTGATACTACTGTCAAGATTAAGAAAGTTCAGTTTGTGCCTTCCTCTAGTGTTACACCTGTAGGAAAACACAAAATTGATTTTAATGATCAGAATGATGAAGCAGTCACTATAGATGCACCAAAAGAACCAGACACTAGTGAGACACCTAAGTCAAAGGGCACACACAAGAAGTTTATTGACAAAATGTCTTGCTTTAGATGTCACGAAAGGGGGCACGTTGCTTCTAACTATCCGCATAGGAAAGTAGACATTACACCTAAGACAGGGAAGCCAGAACAAGTTAAGCCTTCTACAAGTGTTGCGAGCACTAGTAGTTCTTAGAGTACCGAGAAAACTGTGCAAGCTACACCAAAATCGGCTGTGAAACAAATACCAGTGAAAGGTGGACCTAAAGAGGTGATTAGGACAAATTCACCAAATAGAGTCATTAATCAATCTAGGTCTGGACCACAACAACAATATAGGAGCACAACACCTAGCAAAGCTTACACTCCGGTTAGGTCACACACTCCTACTAGACATCACACACCGGGTAGAGCTCAAGGATATCAGTCTGAAATGACTTATAATCGTAATTATTCAAGAGCTCCACAGCAAATGCCTACTCAAAGGCAAAGAGTGAACTTAAATCACTTGGCACCACAACAAAATCCAGTTCAAAGACCCAAGTCACCTGAAAGGCGAGATGGGTATTTGAAACAGTTTAAGTATGTGGACGAGAATGGCATAACCAAGTCAGTTATGGCTTGGGTTCCCCGTGATAACTAACCTATTTTCTTTCATGTGCAGGAGATAACCACAGGTCTAAACAACAAATGGTTCGTCGACAGTGGATGCTCCAGGCACATGACAGGGGAAAGAAGTCTACTTACAGACTTCAAGGGAGGGAATCGGGGATTTGTATCATTCGCGGGAAATAAGGGAGGAAACATCACGGGTACTGGAGTGGTCACTAATGGGACGATCAAATTGGATCAAGTTTATCACGTTGATAAACTGGTTCATAATCTCATTAGTGTATCTCAAATCTGTGATAAGAAGAATTCAGTGTTGTTCACTGATACCGAGGCGTTGGTGCTAAAACTGGGTTTCAAAATACCTGAAGAGTGGATTCTGATGAGGGCACCAAGGAAGAATGACTTGTACATGCTCGATATGAACAAGCCGGAAACTTCGATGGGTCCAATCTGTCTGTTATCTAAAGCTTCAAAGACTGAATCGGTTTTATGGCACAGACGTATGGCACATTTGCACCTGAGAAAAATGAACTATATACGAAAAATGGATTGGTGCAAGGTGTGCCTATGAAGAGTTTTCAGTTCGAGGATAAGTGTCTACCGTGCAAGAAAGGCAAACAACATAAGAAGGCACACAAGTCCAAGACTCAGAACTCCATCACTACCACATTCGATTTGCTGCATATGGACCTCTTCGGACCAATCAAAAAAAGGAGTATAGGTGGTAGTTGGTATTGTTTAGTTATCACTGACGATTACTCACGATTTTCTTGGGTTTTCTTTCTAGGTACAAAGGACGAGACGGCTTCCAAGCTCATCGGGTTCTTAGATCAAGTGGAGAATTCCTATGGAACAAGGGTTAAACGACTTCGTAGTGATAACGGAACTTAGTTTAAAAACACTGTTTTTGGTGCATATTTCCTATCAAAGGGCATAGTGCATCAATTTAGTGCACCCTATGAGCCACAACAAAATGGGGTGGCCGAACGAAAGAACAGGACATTGATTGAGGCAGCGAGGACCATGCTTTCGGATTCAAAGCTTCCTACCATGTTTTGGGGGGAGGCAGTGAATACCGCATGTCATATTTTAAACCGGGTTCTTACTGTCAAATCTTTAAACAAAACCTGTTATGAAATTTTGAATAAACGGCCACCTACATTAACTGGCTTCGAACCTTTTGGGGTAACATGTACATTATTGCGAACAAAACATCAAACTAAGTTTGGTGAAAAGGCTGACAAAGGATACTTCCTAGGTTATATGCCGAATTCACCAAACAAACGAGTTTTTAAAAAAACTAATGGTACAGTAGAGATTGTGTATAACATTGAAGTTACAAGTTATACACATGAACCCTAAACAGGTCCGGAATGGATATTTGACTATGACAAACTAATTTGAGTCATTTAACATTCCTTTGGATGAAAATGCAGGTACCATCGAAAAGGACATGGCGACGTTGAATCTGAATGACGAAGGTCATAGATTTCCGAGGACCACATTTCAATCAACATCCGAGCCTACTTCAACTGAAGATGGATCTCCAGAAGTCACTGATTTAGAAGCACCTACAAATGAGAATCAGACTCAGACAACAAATTCCAACTCTGAGGAAACTGTCCACGAGGAAGAAAATGTGGAATCTGAGGTTGTTCCCCCGTTAGGTGAAATAGGATCAAATTTAGGAGATAATCTGAGAGTTGACGAGATAGAGACTTCTAGGATCAACAAAAACCATCCTATATAAAGCATCATAGGAAATCCTAATGCGGGTGTGAGGACTAGAAGTAGTTTAAATAACAACACTGTGTTGTTGTCGATGATAAACGACTCTGAGGCCTTTCATACCTGCCTCTATTCTTGTTTCATCTCGCAAGTAGAGCCGAAAAACGTGCAAATGGCACTGTTGGGATATATTCTAATTAGTTCAAACTGTTAGTTAGACTTCTCATACTGTTAGTAGAATTTCTATGTAAGTACAAAGTTCATGCTGCTAGTTGAAGAATCTCGAGCTGTTAGTGTAAAAGTTCATGCTGCCAGAGTAAATTTACTCAAGCTGCCCTGCTCAGACTGCTAAGAGATTCAAGCTGCTCAACGGTTTCATAAACAAAAAGTGCTGATATTCAGGAAAAGATATCTACATAAAGATTTCAGCATATCTACTATCAGAGAAGTCAGAGTCCTTGAAGGAAACAAATCAGAAAGCATTATAAATACATAGAATAGGTTTTTCTATTGCATAAGAAGTTTCTGCGTATTCAAGTTTGTAATTGCTTTTTGTTTAAGTTTTCATAAGCCTCTAAGGTTGTAAAACCCTAAGAACAATTTGTGTTCTTCGTCTAATCAAACAGATTAGAGGTGATTGTAATCATTCTGATTCAGCAATACAAGCAGTTTTGATTATTACTTATGTTTATTTGTTATTAATTCTGAAAGCTTTTATCAAAATAATTAAGTGTTATTCCGCAAACTTCTTAATTAGACTTTGATTTAATACAAGATTATTGGTTTACACTCTGATCAATTCAAATCAGTTAATCCTAGGTAGTTATATTTAGATCCTGACAAGTGGTATCAGAGCCACAGGTCGTTCTTTGTTTTTCAAAGTCGAAAGCTTTCTTTTAAATTTTTTAATATTTTGCAATGGAATTTGAAAATTGCAGCAGTGGATCTGGGCAAGGACTCAAAGTGCCTATGCTCAAGCCCACTGAGTTTGAGATGTGGAAACTCAGGATTCAACAGCATATTCAATTCATTGATTATGCCATATGGGAAGCTGTTGAATTTTCTCCTGTAGTTGATCCAGAACTTGATGACGAGGGAAAACCAGTCAAAACTCCTCCAAAAACTGAACTTGAAAGAAAGACTAGAATGAATGAAGTAAAAGCTCTTACACTTCTACAAATAGCCATTCCTAATGCTTATCAACATCAGTTCAAAAAGTTTTATACTGCTCATTCTCTTTGGAATGCTTTAGAGAAAAGATTTGCTGGTAATGCCAGTACCAAGAGAAATCAAAAGGATCTTTTGAAACAGCAGTATGAAAACTTTTCTGGTGGCAAGAATGAAAACCTTACTCAAATTTTTGACAGGTTCAACAAACTGATAAGTGAACTGGAATGTGCAAAAGTCAGCCTGGATCAAGATGAGGTCAACAGAAAGTTTCTCAGATCTCTTGGAGAAGAATGGACAGTTTATGCTGCTCAATGGAGAACTAAAGACACTCTTGATGAAATAGAACTAGATGATCTGTACAACAGTCTAAGAGTGTTTGAGACTGAGATTGACACTAAAAATAAATCTCTTTCTTATAATCATAATACTGCTCTTCTGTCATCTGAAAAATTTAATGGCAGTGATTCCTTTTCAGGTGGTGATGGCAACTCAACTGAAGTTCACTATGAAGCTTTTATCACCAATGATGGACTGTTGCTCTCAATGCTGAAGATCTAGAACAGATTCATCTAGATGATCTTGAAGAAATGGATCTGAAGTGGCAACATGCAATGCTGATCATGAGGGCCAAAAGATTTCTTAAAAGAACTGGCAGGACTAACTTTCAAGCCAGAGCAGAAGGCAAACCAGCTTTTGATAAGTCAAAAGTTGAGTGCTATAAATGTCATAAGCTTGGTCACTTTGCCAGAGAATGCAGATCTCAAAGTCAACAATCATCAAGGCCTCAGCAGACTAATCAAGCTTCATCATCACAAGCACTTGTCTCTCAAGAAGACAATGTGTTTGACTGGAGTGATCAGACAGAGGAAGAGTTTCAAAATCAAGCTCTAATGGCAGAAACATCAAATGTCTCCTCCACTGAACTACCATCTGAGGTAAATTCTAAACTCTGCTCTCAAACATGCAAAAATATGGTTAAAAAGTACAGAGATCATAATGAGAGCATGTGTAAAACTCTAGCTAAGATGGAAGAGAGGAGATATGAATACATGAAAGCCATAGAAGATCTTGAAAAACAGATCAATGACTATAAGGATAATGAGATTCAAATGGGACATGATAGAACATATCATGAGTGGGAGAAAAAGGAGCTAAAAAAGAAAATAGAATCCCTAAATAAAAAGGTAGAAGAGACTGAACATAAGGTGTTAGAGGCTAATAAGAAACTAGAATCTGTCAATATAGATCTAGGTAACTTCATATTGGCAAATCAAAAGCTGGAACACCTCATGGAAGTTCAATTTAAAGATAGGGTAAAATCTCAGGTTAATCCCAAAGAAGGCATAGGCTACAGAGCTACTCCACCTCCATACAACAACAAATACATTCATCCAATGAGTGAGGTTGCTGATAGGCTTGTCAATGAACCATTAGATGAGTCTATGACTACTGTAGATCCTATCCTTACTAACAGTCCTGAATCTAAAGAAGATCAGATTCAAAATAGAGACTGTGAGTGCACAGCATTTGAGAAAGAACACAAAACAATGAGTGCACCTATAGCAATCCAAGCCCCCAATAAGAAAGGAAAGGAGAAGATGAGTGTGTGCAATGCTGCTCCACAGGTTTCTGTACCTTCTAACTGTAACACTGCATCTTCTTCAAAGAATAATAGGAAGGGTAAAAATGTTCCAGTTTGCACATGTCAAAAGCATGGTGTCCAAAAGTTTCCCAAACAACAGCAGGTAAGGGGAAATCAGAGGAACAAGAACCAGAAATTGTCAAATAAAACTGGTTCTCAAATTCAGACAGTCAAAAAATGTTTTCATTGTGGCAGAAAGAATCACTTGGCCAGAGATTGTTTTTATAAACCATTTGTTGCAAAACAGACTGTGAAACATTCAAAGAAAAACTCTCAAAATTCAAAAAATCCAAAGGCCAAACCTCTTACTGCATAAGTTCCAAAGAAAACAATAGATCACAGGTTCACAAAAGTTAATAAGAAACAGTCCACACACCAAAAACAAGTTTTAGCTAAACCAATGGTAAGTTTTAAACAAATATGGTGTGTTAAAGGTACAAACTAAGGTGAACCTGTTGATAAAACTATTGAAACTGCCGAGTCAAAAGTTGAGACTGCTAGTGCAAATTCTCAAACTGTTAGCACTTCAGACTCAATTCAGACTGGTAGGCTCAAAATTAGGACTGGTAATGGATCATCTGAGACTGTTACTGAAAAGGATGGACAAAATACCTGGATACCTCATGTGCTAACTAAGTACTCTCCACAAACTCCATCAGTGGATCTTACTAAGTATAAGAAATCCAAGACAGTCTTTAGTTATGTTAATGCACAAGGACAACCCAAAACCAACTTGGTTTGGGTTTACTCCACTACTAACTAAGCTGATATTTGTGCAGGGCAACCACAGGTCACCACATAAAACCAGATGGCATTTGGACAGTGGATGCTCTAGGCGCATGACAGACAATTCTGAATGCTTGTCAAATTTCAAAGGATTTGATGGAGGATTTGTTGCATTTGGAGGCAACTCCAAAGGAGGTAAGGTGACAGGTAAAGGTACTGTTAATGCAGGCAACATGATTTTCAATGATGTTTTATATGTTGAACAACTTAAGTACAATTTATTGAGTGTCTCTCAAATCTGTGACAAACAAAATATTGTTTTGTTTACAGACTCTGAGTGCATTGTCCTTTCAAAAGATTTTAAAATTCCTGAAAATCTTGTTTTACTAAGAACACCAAGAAAGGACAATGTATACTGTTTGGACACAGAACTCTTATCCAAATCAAGTACTTTAAGCTGTTTGATATCCAAAGCATCATCCAATGAGTCTGCTCTTTGGCATAGAAGGATGTGTCACATGAACTTCAAGTCCATGAATGTTTTAGTCAAAAAGAATCTGGTAAGAGGTTTACCACAAAAGGAGTTCATATGTGATGATCATTGTGTAGCATGTCTTAAAGGCAAGCAACACAAAACTTCTCATAAGGCCAAAGAAGTAAATTCAATCTCATCTGCTCTTCATCTGATTCATATGGATCTATTTGGTCCAACATCTGTTTTGAGTTTGAATAAAAGGGCCTACTGTTTAGTTATTGTTGATGATTTCACCAGATTTACTTGGGTTTACTTTCTTAGGTCTAAAGATGAAACTGCTGAGCTAGTTAAGTCATTTATTCTTAGGATAGAAAACCAATCCAACTCAAAGTCAAGGTGATAAGATCAGACAATGGAACTGAGTTTAAAAATCATATTCTAAACAGCTTCTGTGAGTCCAAAGGTATTGCTAGGCAATATAGTGCACCAAGAACACCACAGCAAAATGGTGTAGCTGAAAGAAAGAACAGAACATTAATTGAGGCTGCTAGAACCATGTTAGCTGATTCAAAACTGCCAATGAACTTTTGGGCAGAAGCAGTCAACACAGCCTGTTATGTTCTAAATAGGGTTCAGATTGTTCAATCACAAGGGAGAACTCCATTTGAGTTATTCCATAATAGAATACCCTTAATAGCCTTTTTCAAGTCCTTTGGCTGTCCATGCACCATTCTTCACACTAAGACTCACTTAGGAAAGTTTGAAAGTAAGGCTGAAGAAGGTTTCTTTGTAGGATACTCAAATCAAAGCAAACCCTACAGAGTATATAACAGTGTGTCTAAGACCATTGAAGAAAGTGCCAATGTTGAATTTAATGAAAATACTGCAAATGTCAAAGGCACTGGTCCTGATTGGCTGTTTGATTTAGATTCACTAACAAATTCTCTGAGCTTTGTTGAGTATACTGCAGAGGCTGATGCAAACAGAATTGAAGCGGTCAATACAAATTCTCAAGCTGTTGGCACAAAGTTTAAACTGTTGCAGATTCAAACAATTGGGATGAGTATACAACTATACCACTTCTGTCCTTTGACCCTCCAGGGGTTCTGAATGCTTCACATGATTCAAATCCAGACACTGAAGTGCAATTCCCAAGTACTGAGAGAACAGCTCCACCACAAAGGGAAACAGTCCCAGATTCAAGTCAAGCTGTTCCAGAAGCTGAACCTTCCACTGGTCCTGATGGAGATGATACAAACCTAGGATCTTCTTTCCAGACAGAAAGAGATCCTACACTCAGAATTCACAAGTATCATCCTCTCAATCAAATAATGGGTGATCCACGTACCCCTGTGCAAACAAGGAAAATGGTTCAAAATGAGACTGCTGCTGCTGCACAAGCAGTTCCTGAATTCAGTCTAGCTGCTTTTGAACATGCCTGTTTCATGTCTCAGCTAGAACCTAAAAAGGCATCAGAAGCATTGAAAGATTCATCCTGGGTTGAGGCAATGCAGGAAGAACTGCTACAATTCAAGATTCAGAATGTATGGACACTTGATGATCTTCAAAGAGGGAAAAGAGCCATTGGTACAAGATGGGTGTTCTGAAACAAGAAAGATGACAGAGGGATAGTCATCAAAAACAAAGCAAGACTAGTAGCACAAGGGTACACTCAAGAAGAAGGCATAGATTATGAGGATGTCTTTGCTCCAGTGGCAAGAATTGAAGCCATCAGACTGTTTTTGGCCTATGCAAGCTTCAAAGGTTTTAAAGTGTATCAAATGGATGTGAAGTCTGCTTTTCTATATGGCACAATTGAAGAAGAGGTCTATGTGTGTCAGCCTCCTGGTTTTGAGGACTACAAGTATCCAGACAGAGTCTACAAGCTAGACAAGGCTCTCTATGGACTCCATCAAGCCCCCAGAGCATGGTATGACACTCTGTCATCATACCTTCTACAGAATGGGTTCAAGAGAGGCACTCTGGACAAGACACTTTTCACTAAGTCCATCAAAGCTGAGATTCTGCTTGTACAAATCTATGTCGATGACATCATCTTTGGCTCAACAAATGATTGTCTATGCAAAGAGTTTGAGGCAATAATGCACAAAAAGTTTCAAATGAGTTCAATGGGAGAACTCACTTTCTTTCTAGGATTGCAGGTCAAGCAGAAGCCCACTGGTCTCTTCATAAGTCAATCAAAGTATGTTAAAGACATACTGGAAAAGTTTGGGTATCAAGACACCAAAGTTGCAAGTACTCCAATGGATCCTCACAAACAGCTCCATACAGACAAAGATGGCATAGATGTGGACATTCATTTATACAGATCTCTTATAGGATCTCATATGTATCTAACATCTTCTAGACCTGATATTATGTTTGTTGTCTGTGTGTGTGCTAGGTTTCAATGCTCTCCAAAGGATTCCCATTTGGTTGCTGTTAAGAGAATCTTTAGATATCTCAAAGGCCAACCCCATTTAGGCCTCTAGTATCCTAAAGACTCTCCTCTTGAACTAACAGCCTATTCTGACAGTGATTATGGAGGATGCAATATTGACAGAGAATCTACAACTGGTGGATGTCAATACTTGGGAACAAGATTGGTCTCTTGGCAGTGCAAAAAGCAAACAACTGTTTCCACATCATCTACTGAAGCAGAATATTTAGCAGCTACAAGTTGTTGCTCCCAAGTGATGTGGATTCAAAATCAACTGAGAGACTATGGTATGAATTTCCTATCCACTCCCATTTATATTGACAATTCAAGTACAATTATCATTGTACAAAATCCAGTGAAATTTCCCAAAACCAAGCATATAGAAATTAGATTTCATTTTATAAGGGACTGCAATGAGAAGAAATTAATCCAAGTTACCAAAATTCACAGTGATGATCAGTTAGCTGATCTATTTATAAAACCATTTGATGTAGGAAGATTCACCTTCCTAGTATCAAATATTGGTATGGTTAATATGGATTAATTTGTTTTTCCTGTGTACATATGCTTGTTTAAGGGGGAGTCACTGTTTCATTAACAGTCGCCTAAAACTTTCAACTAACAGCTTGAGTATTTTCTCAAGCTGTTAGTTCATTTTCTCGGACTGTTAGTTGTTTCACTTGATCTGTCAAAGTGTGCAGGGTAATATGGTCATTTCCATAAGTGTGTGCGCGGGTTTAGATATTTTCAAAACCTTTAAAGGTTCCAGTTTAGTTCCATTGTAACTACCAGTTGCAAAATATCTTCTTGAACCCTTCTTGATTCTCTGAAACAATTCCCACGCACATCACTGAAAACCCTAAAATCTCGGATTGATCTTCAATGGAGTTCGTCAAAGAACATAACTGTCTACCCTACTCTCTCAAACACGCTGATCTTGAACCGTTCCATGACATAATGGAATTCCTTCGAAGTTCCCATATCAATCATGCCCTCAATATCAATCCCACCATATACATCTCTCATATTGAGCAGTTCTGGAACCGTGCTTCTGTAAAAACCATCAATGGAGTTCCTTCACTGGGATCCAATATCGATGGCACTCCCATCACAGTAACTGAGGAATCCATTCGACAACATCTGCATCTTCAAGATGCCTCAGGTATAACAGACTTATCCCTTAATGAGTTACATACTGGTCTTTATGATATTGGATATAGGGATTCTGCTGATTCTTTTACTTTCTTTAAAGCACATTTTTCTCCTAAATGGAAATATCTTGTGCACATTATTCAGCAGTGTATTAGCCCTAAAAGAACTGGTTGGTCTGAATTTTCATCAAATATTGCCACTGCCTTGGTGTGCTTTTCAACAGGCCAACAGTTCAATTTTTCAAATATGATTTTTCAGGGGATGTTAAGGCATCATTCCCTAAAGAATGTGAAATTTTTGATGTATCCTAGATTTTTGGCAGAGATAATTTCAAAAACTTGCACAAATTTTAATATACATAAGAGGATACATGTTTCCCATAGGCACTCACTATCTTCTATAAAAAGGCTTTTAAAGCCAAGTGCCTTTGAGTGTAGATATTCCATTGCCTTCTGCAATGATGAACATCATTCCAAGAAACAGAGGAGAGGGTCCTGAGCAGGCTCAGCCTAACACTACTACTTCACCCCCAGGACCCCAACCCACTCCTCATGATACTCAAATACCATCTGTTCTTTTTGATAAGCCCACATCTCCTCTCCAATTATACAAAAGGAAAAGAGGTCCAGGAGCTCTTTCCTCCTCAGCCCTCATAACAAAGCCAAATAACCCTGTGCAGGAGGACACTTTTGCACAGAATATCCAAAGGGCACCCATTGAGGACACTCCCAACCTCAATCAGGAGGTGGACATCTCGCCAGAGATAGTCCATATGGGTTCTGTGGCTGGTACTACTGTTGCTTCTGCACAAGAGGCACAGGACAGTACCAACATCTCTATGACCACACCCATGGCAACAGTAGGTGTGCAAGCACCAGCTGGAAGTCCCCAGTACCAAGAACAGAGGGGCCCAAAGGTTTCCACCTCTGGTATTCATGCCAGTGATAGATCACAAGCACCATCTACGTTTGTTGATCTTGAGGCTAGTCTGCAACTTATGTTATTAACGGATCCTAAGCTGCAACCTGTTGTAGCAATGTTGGAATATCATCAGTCCATCATTGCTGCACAGGGGGCACAAATCATTGCACTCAGGCAGGCAGAAGCGGCTCAAAATCAGAGAATGGATTATCTCCATAAAGGGTTTACCCTCTGTGGAAATAAGATCATTCAATTAGAGCCTTTGATTCAAACCCAAGTGGCAAAGGTTGTACGTCCTCCTGACCAAACCAATGCTTCCAAAAAGGGGGAGAATCAGGAGATCCCCAAAGCAGTCCAAGCAGCTCCAACAGAATCAGTCCAAGCAGCTCCAACAGTTCAAGAATCTAGGCTAACAGTCCCAACAGTTTCTCAAGCTGTTAGCCTAGAAACTCAAGCTGCCACTTCAAAAGCAACTGGAGTTGTTATAAGAGAAGGTATTCAAGCTCCAATTAGTTCAGTCCAAGCTACAACTTCTGCTACAAAAGATAAGGGCAAGTGCATTCTTATAGAGTCTCCAAAGCACAAATTTTCTACCAAAGAAGCCCAGATTGCCTTGGATGCTGAGATTGCCAGAAAGTTAGCAGAAGAACAAGATAAAGATTTAGACCAGCAAACCCATGCCCCAATGCAAGATGATGAGACCTTAGGAGATTCTAAGAGGGTTTGTGGTCAAGCAAGGTGAAAGAAAAAGAAAGATGCCAACAGGGCACTCTAAGGCTGAGCATAAAAGATTCCTGATAAATTTTGCCTTTGCTGCTGGTATTCCAAAGAAGATGGCTCAATCCATGAGCACAGAAAGGTTGCAAGATATACATGATAAGGAAATGGAAAACTAGAAGAAAGCCAAAGTCTCCCAAGAAGTCCAAAGATCAAAAGTTTTAGTTCAAGCTGCTGCCAGTGATCCTGCTCCGTCTGTTCAAGCTGTTGCTCCTATTCCTAAAACAGAGCCAATCTCACAAGCAAAGCTTGATCAGGTCAAAAAGGTGATTTTTGAACATCAGCTGCAACAAGTAATTGAGACGGAGAAGTCCCTCGACCAGCATGATTTCTCCAAACCACTTATTACTTACTGGTATGCTAAGTCAATGGATAACATTGACTTAAGATATCATTTTCGCTCTGTTCTCGAATTAGAAAAGAAGAGAAGAGAAAGAAAAATGAAGGAAAGAAACATGGAAGAAAGAAAGAGAAAAGAAAATAATATCTGTGTTTGTGTTCTTGAATCAAGAGGAATGAAAGATGAATGAAAGAAAATTTATGTTCTTGAAAAGGAAGGAAAGAAAATAAAAGCCTTTGTTTTTTGTAATTTACATAAACAAACTTTCTTTCCATCACTTTCTTTCCATATTTGGAAGGAAACATTTGAGAAGAAAATCTTACATAATTTCTTTCCTCTTCTTTTGCTTTCCTTCATTGAATATGATAAAAGAACACAAAGTTTTTTTATTTTCTCCCACTTTCTCTTGCTTTCTCCCCCTTTCCTCCGTTTAAATGTGTTTGAGAACAGAGGGTTTGTATTAAGAAGAGAAACTGGTTCTGAGGAAGAATATAAAAGCATAATGCATATGGCTGAAAGGATGACCAGAAATGAGCTTACAAGGATGTATCAGGTTGGGACTGCAACTCAAGTCAGATCTTCCCTTCCACAAGTCAAGCAAGCCATTAAAGATTTACAGAGTATTTTTGATCCTGAATCTATAAGGAAAGATATAGAGAATGCAAAGGAGATGAAGGTCAAACATGTTGATCTGTTTGTTAAATCAAAGACATACAGAATCAGATTTACAGATGGATCTGGTATGTTCTTCATTTTTGAGTTTCTTGATCTTCCAAAGGCTATACTTCTTCAAATGAGGACAGTAAGGATATATTGTGATAGAGAAGATTTGAATAGAGAATTTTTGAAAGCTGTCAGTCAGAAACTTGCACAGTTGTAAGTTTTTGAAAGCTTTGGTTTGTAAATAAAAGTTTACTTACTTTATTTCCTTATTTGTATAGAACTTAAAGTCTTGTGTATTGAATTTAAGTTAGGGGGAGATTGTTGGGATATATCCTAAGTAGTTCAAACTGTTAGTTAGACTTCTCATACTGTTAGTAGAATTTCTATGTAAGTACAAAGTTCATGCTGCTAGTTGAAGAATCTCGAGCTGTTAGTGTAAAAGTTCATGCTGCCAGAGTAAATTTACTCAAGCTGCCCTGCTCAGACTGCTAAGAGATTCAAGCTGCTCAACGGTTTCATAAACAGAAAGTGCTGATATGCAGGAAAAGATATCTACATGAAGATTTCAGCATATCTACTATCAGAGAAGTCAGAGTCCTTGAAGGAAACAAATCAGAAAGCATTATAAATACATAGAATAGGTTTTTCTATTGCATAAGAAGTTTCTACGTATTCAAGTTTGTAATAGCTTTTTGTTTAAGTTTTCATAAGCCTCTAAGGTTGTAAAACCCTAAGAACAATTTGTGTTCTTCGTCTAATCAAACAGATTAGAGGTGATTGTAATCATTCTGATTCAACAATACAAGCAGTTTTGATTATTACTTATGTTTATTTGTTATTAATTCTGAAAGCTTTTATCAAAATAATTAAGTGTTATTCCGCAAACTTCTTAATTAGACTTTGATTTAATAGAAGACTATTGGTTTACACTCTGATCAATTCAAATCAGTTAATCTTAGGTAGTTAAATTTAGATCTTGACAGGCACTAAAAGATAACTCCTGGGTTGAAGCGATGCAGGAAGAACTCTCTCAATTTAGGAAACTATAAGTGTGGGAGTTAGTTCCATTACCTCGAGGGGAAATAGCAATAGGAACCAAATGGGTTTTTAAGTGCAAAAGAGACGATCGGGGTATAGTCACTCACAACAAGGCTAGGTTAGTTGTAAAGGGTTTCAACCAAGAGGAGGGAATCAATTACAATGAGGTGTTCGCGCCAGTAGCAAGGTTGGAAGCAATTCGGTTGTTTCTGTTGTTTGCTTCCTCCAAGGGCTTTAAGGTTTATCAGCTAGACGTTAAGAGTGCTTTCCTCTATGGGAAAGTGAAGGAACTGGTGTATGTAGAATAGCCGCCTGGGTTTACAGATCCGAAATATCCAGACAGAGTATATCGATTAGATAAGGCTCTGTACGGATTGCATCAAGCACCAAGGGCGTGGTACGAGACTCTGTCCAACCATCTGTTAGAAAATGGGGTTGAAAGAGGAAGGATAGACAGTACGCTGTTCGTAAAGCGAAAGGGAGAACACTCCATCTTGGTACAAGTGTACGTCGATGATATCATCTTTGGATCATCAGACGAGCAAATGTGCAAGGATTTTGAGAAGGTGATGAAGTCAGAATTCGAGATAGTGCAATGGGTGAGTTGAACTTCTTTTTGGGTTTGCAAGTTGACCAGAAGAAGGAGGGGATGTTTATCCATCAGACGAAGTATGTCTACGACATATTAGAGCGCTTCGGGATGGAAGGGACAAAACTGACAGCTCATTTCAGCACACCGATTCAAGTGAATCACAATCTCGGACCGGGTACTGAAAGTGATACCGATGTGGATCCGACATTATATCGGGCCATGATTGGATCACTAATGTATTTAACTGCTTCAAGACCTGACATTATGTTTGCTGTTTGTATTTGTGCTAGGTTTCAAGCTAATCCGAAAGTGATGCACATGAAAGCTGTGAAGCGGATTCTACGATACCTCAAGTCGAAACCGAAGCTGGGACTTTGGTATCACGCGGAGGGCGATCTGGAATTGGAGGCGTTCACGGATTCAGACTACGGAAGATGCAGCTTGACGCGCAAGTCAACAACTGGAGGGTGTCAATTCCTAGGAGGGAGACTCGTTTCCTGGCAATGCAAGAAACAGACTTCTGTAGCCGTGTCAACGTGCGAGGCCGAGTATGTTGCTGCTGGTAGTTGCTGTTCACAGGTTCTGTGGATACAACAACAATTGCGGGATTACGGTTTGGCTTACACTCAAACTCCTATTAGGATAGATAACCAGTCTACAATTGCTATAACTTATAATCCAGTTAAACACAGTAAAACCAAGCACAGAGACATAAGACATCATTTTATACGTGATTGTGCTGAAAAGAACTTAATCAAGCTGGTAAAAGTGGCAACGGATGATAATAATGCTGATATATTTACCAAAGCTTTTGATAAGTCACAGTTTGAGTATTTGATTCAACTAAATGGAATGCGCAACCCAGAGTGAATTGACCTTAGTAGAATCTTATTTCCTTTTATAGTAGTAGTCTTTCTTTCTTTTTATAGTAAGTTTAGTAAATTAGGATAGTTTCTATTTTTAGTAAGTTAGTAGGTTATATTATTTTCTTGCTATTGCTTATGAAAAACAAAAGAAAAAAGATAGAAAACCATAAAAAGTTCAAAAAAAAGAGAATATCAGAAAAAGAGTTAAGTCTTAGATGCATAGGTTCAAAGTGACGAAAATTAGCACAGTTTTTACAATCTCTAAGTGTTTAGCTTTCACACATAATACACCTAATATTCTAATTGTAATACATTATATAGTTTGATATGTTGGTAGACATAATACATATAGGGAGTCTCAAGGCTAATAAAATACTCAAGGAAAAGTCAAACGTGTCACTAACTTAGATGTATGACCAATCGGTCTTAATTTTTATGTTAGAGACATACAAACTTTGAAAATAAATGAGGTATGCAAACTTTCTGGGGATGTATAGCAACATCAGATACATCTTAAAATGGAAAGCATAGAAAAATCATACTGAGTCGAGAGTCAAAACAAGTAACTCTGTTGTACGTAAGTACAGACCTGTTGCCTCTGTTTTGATTCGGGTTAGCAAGATAAGTCGTTTTGTTGTACGTCGGTACAGACCTGTCACCGCTGTCTTGCTAGCTTTAAAAAATAAACCTTAAGACAAACTAAGACACTTTGTTGTATGTAAATACAGACCTGTGTCCGATGTTTGCCTTTTAAAGAAAGTTTGCAATACCAAAAAGTTATTATCACTGTGTGTATGCCTTGATCATAAAAGTATGTCTATGTATGAGTCACGTAATATAATTTCATGATAAATAAAAAGACCAAGGGATATTCCGAAATGTAACATGTTTAAATGGACAATAATACCAACAATCGGCTAGAAATGTATGTCACGACAAACAATCAAAGGAATCAATAATTCTTAAGTGTGAAAGTTTAAATACTGAAAGTGCGTATTTGACATCGCTATCTCATTGAACCTTTCTTTGACTATACTCGTAAAAAATATTCTGTTAAGTGTTTAGTATAGGTTGTAAATTTTAAATAATGTAGTTTAGTCTAAGTTTAATCTTTGTTCACAATTTTAACTTTAATTTATTTTTCTGTTATTTTATTTCTTTTTAATTTTATTTTTACTTAGGAATAAGGTCAAAATTTACTGAGGGTGCATTCCTAGTTGAATAAAATAAACATTGCGTGAAAATCTTGTGCTTAGGGTAAAAGATTTGGCATAGTTTATTCCGTTACACGAAAAAGTTGTAAAAGTTGAAAAGGTTGAATTTATTTCAAAGATTTTCAAAATTTTCAAAGTTTAAAATCATGTTTAAGATAAAGTCGAATACACATTCGAGTTTAGCTAATTCTTCGAATCTGCTGATAAAGTCGAATGTAGACAAACTCGACGGTTGTTGGTATAAATAGGTCAATAGTGATAGTCAAAAATCACTTTCTTTCGAATTTATCCCTTCGAGTTTATTAGAGCGATTTCGAGTTTGCCTTCGACTTTGCCGTTTTTCGACTTTCATACTGTTGGTCAAGTTTTGTTCAGTTGTGTTCGATTCTACTAGCAAATCTAGGTATCATCCATAGTATTGTACGAGATTTAAGTGGTTTTAGACTCCATTTGAACCACAAATTAACAGATTTTGAAGTTTTGTTGGTGGAAAGTTTGTTTTTCAAAATTACAAACTTTGAACCAGTGAAATGTCAAATTGATTAGAAATATCCTTGATTAGGACCTATTAGGACTAATGGATGTGATTTTCTACGTCTAAAATGGTTAAAATCTTGGAGTTTTGTGATTAAAGTGACCGACATTCTCGAGTTTGTTCATAGTCTCGAGTTTGATCGTGGTCTCGAGTTTGTCACTAAACTCGAATGACCCACTAAACTCGAATGAATGGTTCTTCGAATTTGTTGTTCGAATTTGACATTATGTTCGAATTATTTAATTAAAATTTTAATTAAACTTGTAGAAATTCTTAAGTGTTGGATTTTGTCCTTATACAAGTTCAAAATAAAACAAATTTGAATTTACACAAGTTTATTGCTTTTTAATAATTCCAATATTTTATTTGCTATATTGTGCAAACATGGCTGACAGAATTTTTGTTCCTAAGCATAACATGGTCATCTCTCCTGACCATGCTATTCCAGAGGCTCAAGCTTTCCGCCAGATGGTGGATTTTTTGGTGGGATCAAGGATTTCCTATGCGCTATCTCATAATATTCAAATCGTTATCCCTTACGTGCGTTAGTTTTGGGATCACCTGCAAGTGGACTGTACTGTTACTCCGACAGTACTAAGGACGAGGGTCGCTGGACACCCTCTGGTGTTTTCAGCAGTTATGCTACGTCAAGTTTTGCAGCTTGGATCACAGGATCAAGAGAATGGGCCAATTGACTTCCCGTTGTCAATCAGGCAGGCCGCTTTTGTTAGAATGGGGTATAGTCTGGATGTAACGAAGTCGTCTTACATGAAAAGCGGGCTTATCGGACAATGGAGATATTTGACGCATGTCTTCATGGTATGTTTTGCAGCAAAGAAAACAGGCTTCGATTACATTGTATCGAAGATTCAATCTGGGATGATACCTTCGGTTTACAATCAACGATTCCGCTTTTCAGAGATGTTCTTCACCGAGTTTGTTCAACAAATAACAGCCCCGGAACGCGAAAGATTTCTGCTTTATCCGAGATTTGTAATGATGCTGATCAGACACTTTCTGCCAAATCTGCCACAGCTCAATGAAATTCAAAGTGTTGCGGTCATAGACAAACGAATATTTGCTGATTGTTCATCTCAACGAGGAACATTAGCTATTCCAGTGGAGGCACCATTGTTTGGTGCTATAATCAATCCTGATTTTGTAGTCCCTGATGGTGCCAACTGGGCAGGGGATGTGCAGGTTCCGCAGCAACAGCAACAGCAACCACAGCAACAGCGACCGCAGCAACCAAGGCCTCAACAACAAAGAAGGAGGCAACGCCCATCGCGAGACAAATTCAGGCTGATAGGCCTTCTACAAGCCAAGCTCAAGAGCCGGAAGAGGCTGGTCCTTCAAGTGCACCATCTGTATCTTATCCGACATTACAAACGTTGGAAGAGATTTGGGCAGCCGGTCCGAATGCTAATGAGGAAATAACTGCTGAACTCGTTGGAGATCTATTGGAGCCTCCAGAAGGAGAAGTTGATGTTTTTAAACAAATAGATGAGTATCAACCTGAGCCAGAAGGCGAAGCCGTTTCAACTTCTGAGTCTGAATCAGAAGAAACTGAGGAGATTGAGGTTGAGGCTCTAGATATTGTGACTGCAGATCCGTCCATTCAAATAGGGACATATGGATCACGATTAGTTGTGATTGATGAAGAGGTTAGAAGGAAAAGATCTTCACGAGAGTCAGATGACTCAGATTATGAAGAAGAGGAAGTAGTACCTTTGGTACCTCGACAAAGGGCCAAAAGGCACAGGTTTATGTAGGGAGCTTCGTCTGCCTCTGCGTCCGAGCCTGAGATTCCATCCGTTCAACCACCAATCACGCCGTCACCAATCACATCAATTCCATCCACTTCATCCACCTTTACCGACAACCAGCATTTCTCAGAGCTGAGAAGCAAGGTAGACTTCCAGACAGTCCAAATATTTCAACTCACAAAAGCAGTCAGCGAGCTTCAGGAGCATAATGCAAAGGTTGATCAAGAAAATTTTGAATTGAAGACATTTGTCGCTGATCAGGCTGCTGAGATCAGAGCTATGAGGTCCCTCCTCGAGCAGCTAATGAAAAATGTTAAGGCTCAGGGGGAGACGAGTTGTAAGGAAAGTGAGGAGCCTTGCGTAGGAAATGATGATGAAGATGAAGGCGATGATCCCAATACACAGAAAGAGAATGAGCCAGTAGATTTTTTTGCTGCTCAGCATGCTGAGGTTCAGGGGGAGTCGAGTCAGTCGGGAGCTGCAGTTGGTGAGGCTAGTTCCTCAAAGGTCACAGAAAGTGAAGTACGTGAGATGATTGAAGCATTAATAGATATTGAGGAAGAGCCACTAGACCTTGAATTTGATTTTGAGGATGATGTAGAGGATCTGGAAGAAGGAGAGTCTGTGCCCGAAGATGTAGCTGATTGGAAATCTGATGAGAAGGTTGTGATAGATGAAGATGACAATGTAGATGAAGTAATCATTCAGTCACAGCCCGTCACTGAACAATATGAGCATAACGATCAACATGTAATCGATATTGATGATATCAAATTGGCTTCTGTAAATGATTCAGAACTGGAGGAGGCTGAAAGAGAGACAAGCAGAGCTGAATTGTTAAATCTGTGGTTCCGTAAGGAAGAAAAGAAAGCAGAGCCAAAGATGAAGAAAAAGATGAGAACTCTGGGGGCAGAAAATCTCTCAGGTGGTATTATCAGCTGGTTCTTCGACAGAGAACTGCAACTATTCATTCTGAAGAGGAGAGATGGACTCCAGTACCTGAGGCATAAGCTTAAAGTATTTAACACATTGCCGAAGGTAGAAGTGAAGGAGTTAGCCTGGAAAGAATTGATCAACATTGGAAATGACCCTTATGCTGAGGTAATCGCAAAGATAATCAGAAGAGAGGGTAGAACTGGAAAGTTTGAGAGAATCAAGCCGAGATCAGGAAGGAGAGTTGAGGATGAGTCAAGGATAGATCCTCATACTGGAAAGCCATGAGCAAAAATGATTTACAAACCTGTCAAGTGTTTGAAAAGGGTGCCAATGAAGTCGATGCCACAGAACGTTTTAAGCAACATGAAATGGTGGTATGTCGACAATGATACAGCCGAAGCAGTCATGGAGGATACGCAGGACAAAGTTATTTTGAGAGTGTATGATCCACTGCATTTAATAAACCTATCAAAGGACGATCTGAAGAAGCTACATGGTCAGCATATCTTCTTTCATGAAGGATGGAAATCTGAAGCCAGAAAGTTCCAGAAGATAGTCAGAGTATGTATAGATGCAGGTATATACGCAGGAAATAGTATATATAGGTCTAGTACTTAATCAAAATGTAAATAGATAGAAGCTATCGTCAAGGGGGAGTCTGTTGGTACACCCTGTGTGACGATAGCAGTCTAAGTGTATTAGCATTTTGGTTCAAGTGATATTGCAAAGTATTGAATATTAACGAGTTTTTGATATATGTGTTTATATATGTTTGATAATTATTGATTGTATGTTTGAACTTGATGTAATGTATTACAAGAAGTTCAAACATAAAGTTCAAAGATAAATTCAAACATAAGTTCAAATATAAGTTTAATATGTGAAAATCGAATTTAGAATAAATTCGAATTCATCATTAAATGACATTCGAATTTATAGTAAATTCGAATGTGCAATATAAGGCAGATTCGAGAGTGTCAAGGGGACAAACTCGAATGGGCCTTGGGCCTGATTCGAGTTTGGCCCATGACAAACTCGAATGAGCCTCTATAATTAGGGATTAACTTGAACCATTAGGAGACTTTTGTAGAATTCGTGTGAGCAATTAGCAAAAGGCGATCTCGAGTTTATCAGCTGATAGTGATTGTTTTCGGAGAGAATCATTGCGTAGGTTCGTTCGTGGTCGATCGTACAACGTTGTGGTAGTCTCCGTGTTTCGTGTGAGTGTTAGATCCGTCAACCCGTTAACGAGGATTCCGCACTCGTTGACGGTGTCGCGTCTAGATAGATCTGTGTAGTGCAAGACCTTGCAGGAACCTTAGGCGATGAAATTACCTTCGATTTTGGACTTTTTGAGACCTTTTTGACTTTTGCTTTGGTTTTGGGCCTCGGCAAAGGACAAGTCTCATTTTTATTTTGTGGCCGATGATGTAACATTTTTTATTTTTATTTTATTTTATTTTTGATTCCCAGTATATTTTGCACTCAAACACAATAATCAAACGATTTGTATTATGAATATGAAGATTACAAGAGAGAATTTTGACACTTAATATCTAGGAACTTTCACACACTTGAAAACACACACTAGATGGAGGCTCCTTTGTGTCTTCTCCTAAAACTCTAAGAGAAAAATATTATTTATACCTAAGCTTACTTTGGGAGTTTGTCCAAACACTCCCCTTAAAGTCTTGGAAATTAAGATTCCCCCCAATGTAAACTATTCCTAATTATAAATTGAACCTAGACTTTTATTATATTTAATTATACACTATTTTAGGGCTAACAATCTCCCCTTTAGTGTATAATTAAATATTTACAATTAAACGCAATTACAAAAGCTTGAATTACAAGAAAAAAATTCTAACAATCTCCCCCTTCTTGTAATCAACGCTTGTATTCTTCTGAAGTCTTGGGCTCTAAACTCTGATCTCTGATCTTTGAAGTAACTCTGATCTCTGAACTTTTGAAGTATATCATTGATCTTCTTCAGATGACTCTCCCCTTAAATGTTTCAGACCGTGGCTCTCCCCTTGCGTTTAGTAGGTCTTTCAAAACATTTCAACTCTTTTCAGAACATTCTCCCCCTCATGATGTCATAAGAATTATGATCATCACGTAATCACTTCAGCTCTCCCCTTCAAATGAACAACCTCAATGTGTCTTCAAATCTTCTTTCTTCATTGAAATAGATGATTAGAGACTCAGAAAGAAAATATTACACTTAAGAACATGACAGACACAGAAGTACTTATCTCTCTTATGTTACAATCTCAATCAGTAACTCTCCCCCTCAATAACTGGATATAAACAGTTACATCATAAAATTTTCTCTCACCTTTAGAAACAACAATCTCTCCCTCATTACAAAATATTCAGGACCAAAAGGATATTACAGTGAAGATCATGGCTTTGCAACCTGAATATAAGAAAATGAAACAAATTCATTTGTAAGTAACATTCCAGTTCCACATAAGAGTTCTGTTTGCATAATAGACTAAGTCTATGTGACCTACGTTCAGCGCTGGCGTGACATTAACACTGGTAGGATTTCCAAATAATCATTGTGAAATCTTTTATCATTAAAGAATCACTCATATTTGTTCCGGCTTTGTCTCGGTAGACAAGCTGTTTATAGTCACGCAGACTGTAGACTCCAAGTGTCCTAAAAGCGTATAACATTAAGCTCTAGACTCAAAGTGCATGAACTGAAGTCGGAGACCGGAGAGGATGTCTTCCTTGTTTCAATATCAACAATATCCAAATGATATGTCGATAGAGTATGTGATATAACTCCGTGTGAATTGAAACAGAAGTCTTTTAAGAGACAACTGAGTAGCTAGGGAGGTTAGGTGCATGCGTCACTGGGTCCATGACGTCTTGTTCAATACCTAATTCCAACACATGGAATTTGGTAGCAGATGTAGGAAACCCAGCAGACTGACACGGTGTTGGTAGGATTTATCTTTTCTTTTATTCCTTTCTCACCCCTCAGCTCTCGTCATTTTTCAACTGTACTCTCACCGGCTCACTTTTAGGTCATGATGCACCTCATCTCCTGTCGATAAACCCTCTCATTTGCATTTTATCTATGCTCGACCATGCTAGTACCCCGTGGTAACTAACACTCCTCAACTAATTGACCTAAGAACCCTTACTCACACAAACTAAAGTGGTTTGCTCCTTGGGTAGGTCTTCCGGCTCTGGTTTAGACCATAGGAACGATATATATATATGCCTAATCACACATATTGGGCATCATCGGAGTCAACATGATATCTTGAAGGATATAGCAGTTAGGCTCATGGGGTATTCCAGAAGATGGATGAGAGTTGAATGAAATATCTTGGGAAGTTTTAGAGACTGTATGAGAGAACTTCAATAGAAAGTCTGATATTAGATTTGAAAATAAATCAGACTATCATGAAAGAATTAGATTGTATGGGAGAAACTTGATGTATCAGAGAATCCGAATATGTGTAAGAAATCAGAATATTTTAGAGAATCTCAGGAAGAATGAGATCAAGATCATCATGAAGATTAGATCAATTAATCTTGGTCGAAATTTATTCAATCAGAGAATCAGATTATTCTAACAAAACCTTTTAAAGTGTGCATTAGAGTATTCAGAATGCTTACACACTTTTCATTAAGATGTCATCTTCAAAGCGCATCTGAAACTCCCCCTGCAAATAAGAACGTTATCAGTGAACCAGAAAATGTTATGAGTGAATTTCAAGAATGAAACTCAAACTTAAGCTGATAAGCATAAAAAGTAGCGAAAATTCCAAATAAGTCGTAGAACCACGGGTTCTGTTAGTGCATCCTGTGTGACGATAGCAGTCTAAGGATAGACAATATTTTGTAAAAGTCAATTTGCTCGTTATTGCATATTAACAAGGGTTTGATATATGTTTGATTATATATGTTTGACATTGATTGTTTGTATGTTTGAACATGGTGTAATTAATGTGTTACAATAAGTTCAAACATAAGTTCAAAGATAAGTTCAAACATATGTTCAAAGATAAGTTCAAACATAAGTTCAAAGATAAATTCAAACATAAGTTTAAAGCTCTTGATTCGAATTTGTAGAGGACAAGTTCGGAAGGCCTTGGGCTTATTCGAACTTGTCCTGGGCAAAATCAAACCAGGTGTTATAATTAAGGGTTAATTCATTTAATGAACTAAGTTTTTGGCAGAAGTTTTGCAGAATTCAAATTAGGCTTAGTGTAGGCGATCTCGAACTTGGAAGGTGTTTGAGAGTTCGATCTTGGAGAGAATCACGTGTCGGGACTTTCTGGTGTTCGTCTATCACAGTGTGTGTCTCCGTGTTTCGTGTGCGTGGTCTATCCGTCAAGCCGCTAACGAGGATTCCGCACTCGTTGGACGGTGTCGCGTCATGATAGGATCCGTAGGAAGGCGACCTTACAAGTGGTATCAGAGCGATTAGGGTGTTCGTGGTGTTCTTAGTGTTCACAAGCAACATCTGTGGTTTCTTGGCGTTTTTGGTTGGAAAAATCACTTTTTGGATAAGGTTTCGAGTTTTTCAAGCAAGATAACGGGAAAAAATTCATATTAGTTCATCATTTTGGTCGAAATCATAGTTTTTAATCCTAAAAACTTTGGTTTAAATTGAAAAGTTTAAAAAATCGAACTTTTGGCCGTTTATCGAACTTGCGGCGCTCAAACATAGGAGGTATTAGGTTCGAATTTGTCATAAATTCGAATTTGTCAGAGAATACGCTCCTCTCGAATTAATTTTAGGGTTTCATTCGAATCCTACTGCTATTCGAATTTGCCTAGATTCGAACTTGTCATAAACTTCGAAATTGTCATCTTTTCGAATTTGTTGATTTTGAATTTAATTTTGAATTTAATTTCAAACGAATTTAAATTTAATCAAATTAGAACTTGCTTAAGTTCGAAAGGGTTTATTTAAATTAATTTCAAATTAAATTAATTAAGTTCTACTTCAAAAAGTTTAGAAACGATGACTAGTTTGCAAAAGTTTATCGAAATGGACCATGAAGTCGGTAAGACAAATTCACCACCCAAGCTGATGAGGTTGGAAGATTATTACTGGTGGAAGGATAGGTTTGCCGACTTTGCTCGTTTTAATGACATGCAGATGTGGATCTGTATAGACGAGGGATACATTCCACCTACTCATGAGTTTGAAGGTCGTCAGCGAGTCCTAACTTATCAGAATATGAAGGATGACGACAAGAAACTATATGAGGCAGAGAACAGAGTGTTTTCTATAATTCGCATGGCACTACCTCAGGAAATTCTACACACATTTGGGAATCAACGAATAGCGAAAGAGTTGTGGGATGCGCTCGAGAAACGGCGTGAGGGAAATCCGAGGGTTCGGAAAGGTAGAACCGAGATGCTTAAGCAACAGTTCGCTATTTTCAAAGCATTGAAAAACGAAAAGCTGGATGAGACTATCACCAGGTTCTATCACTTGTTGACAGAGTTAGACAATCACGATGTCGAGTATCGTGAATTAGAAAAGATTGAGAAACTTCTTGATGCTTTACCAGCAAAATGGGAGATGTACGTAGCACTGATAAAGCATGATGAAGAGAAATTTGAAACTCTAACTCTTGAAGAAGTCAATGGAACGCTAAGGGCTTATAACTTTCAATTGCTGAAGAAGGAATGGGAATATGACCATGTACAGGATCCGGACATGTTTTTAGGGAAGTCCAAACCTTCAGTCGCGAGTGAAATAAAAACAGCTACAACATTCTACACGGGGGAAACGTCGACTCCAGTAGAAGTAGAAGACTCAGGCAGCCGGGCTTTCTTAGGGTATTCCAAACCGGAAGAGAAACCGACTCAATCAGCATCTACTTCTCAACCGTACACAAAGATGCCTATGAGTGCACAACCAACCGAATCTCATCTGAATCTTTTGGCTTGATTTGTTGCAGCATATGGAAACTGTGTTCAAGGTAAAATTAACGATCCTGCATTATGGGAAGAGGATTATGATCAGCTAGATCCTGATGATCTGGAAGAAATGGATCTTCAATGGCAACTGGCCATGGTGACTCAGAGGGTCAAGAGATTTATAAAAAGGACAGGTAGAAATCTGAACGTTAGCAACAATAAGATTGGATTCGAAAAATCCAAAGTGAAGTGCTATAACTGCGAGGGGTTAGGACATTTTGCTCGAGAGTGTCAAAGACCCAAGGTTGAAATCTTTCAGAATCAATCTCAAGGGAGATATCAGCCTGTTAATTCGGGTAACCAAGCAAACATAGCTGGTCTGTTACCTAACATATCATCGGACAGACAGCTTGATGGAACGTACGACTGGAGTTCACATCCAGAGACGAATGTTAGAGCCTTCATGGCTGAAGTAACAGAGTCTGAGGATGTCAGAGCAGAGGAAGAAACAGAGGACAGACACTAGAATGATACAAGTCCTGTGTTGGTGAAAAAGTCAGAAAATCAGACTCTTCTGGAGTTTGCCGCACAAATGGCAAACGTGGAATCAGATCACACAAAGGTAATTCTGAACTTCTCTGCATTCCGTGATTTATGTGTTTTATGTGCTACTTCTAATGATATATTAAATTTAGTACTAGAAACACATAGTAATTTAACTGCTCAAATTGAATCCTTAAAATCAGATAATGCTAGCCTCCTAGATATCAAAGAGGATCTTAGGAATAAGCTGAAAGCAGATGCTCAAGATGTAATCGTTCTAAAAGACAAACTAAGTGAGCAGTGTGTCCGGATAGAAATGATGTATGAGCATGTTGAGGCTTTAACCACCTAACTATTAAAGAGGTAGAGCTAGCTGAAGCAAAGGTTAAGGTTGCAGAGGTAAATAGTAAATTAGAAAAGTTTAGGAACTCTTCACTGAATCTAGGGAAAATCTTAGATGCACAACGTCAATCTAAGAAACCAGTAGGTTTAGGTTATAAAGAGAGTCCTCCACCTTTTAATGATAACTATGTGCCTCAGCCTCAGGATAAAATTGATAAGCCAGTTGAGTCAGAGGTAGCAACTGAACATGTATCTGAATCTGATAAGGATAAAGCAACTAAGGTGACTAATACTAATGCTACGATTAAGAAAGTCAAGTTTGTGCAGTTTTCTAGTGACAAAATTCTAGGAGAAGCTAAACATGAGGTTAATAATAAGAAAGAAGAAAATGCCACGATAGTTGAAAAGAAAGAACATGATACAAGTGAGACACCAAAGTCAAAGGGCACTCATAAGAAGTCTATTGATAAGATGTCTTGTTTTAGATGTCATGAAAGGGGTCATGTTGCGTCTAGTTGTCCATATAGGAAGGTAGAATCTACACCTAATATTGGAAAGCCTGACCAACATAAACCCTTACCAAGTGTAGCAAACACAAGTGGTTTTCAAAACACTGAGAAGATTGTGCAAGCCACACCAAAGACTGCTGTTAGGTAAGCACCTATGTCAGGTAGACCAAATGAAGTGGTCAGGACAAATTCACCGAATAGAGTACATAATCAATCTAGCTCAGGACCTCAACAGGTCTATAGGTGTACAACACCAAGAAGAGCCTACACTGCGGTTAGGTCTCACACTCCTGTAAGACATCAGACAGGAAGAGCCCAGGGATATCAATCCGGAATGCCCTATGACAAAAATTATTCGAGGGCTCCACAGCAAATGCCTAACCAAAGGCCAAGAGTGAATTTAAATCACTCTGCTCCATAACAGGTTCTCGATCAAACACCCAAGTCACCTGAAAGGAGAGATGGGTTTTTGAAGGAGTTCAAGTATGTGGATGAGAACAGTATTACCAAGTCAGTCATGGCTTGGGTTCCCCGTGATAACTAACTTGTTTTCTTTCATGTGCAGGAGTTAGCTACAAGTCTCAACAACAAGTGGTTCGTCGAAAGTGGTTGCTCTAGACACATGACTGGGGAAAGGAGTCTACTCACAAACTTCAAGGGAGGGAACGAGGGTTTTGTATACTTTGTCGGGAACAAAGGAGGAAATATCACTGGAACAGGAGTGATTACTAATGGGACTATCACACTTGATCAAGTATATCACGTGTATAGACTTGCTCACAATCTCATTAGTGTCTCTCAGATCTGTGATAAGAAGAATTCAGTGTTGTTTACTGATACTGAAGAGTTAGTGCTGAAGACGGGATTCAAGATACCTGAAGAGTGGATTATGATGAGAGCCCCAAGGAAGAACGATTTGTACATGCTGGACATGAACATCTCCGATTCATCGATGGGCACAATATGTCTTTTGTCCAAAGCTTCAGAGACCGAATCAGTCTTATCGCACAGACGCATGGCACACTTGCACCTGAGGAAAATGAACTACATCACTAAACATGGACTGGTGCAAGGTATCCCGATGAAGAGTTTCCAGTTTGAAGACAAGTGTGTACCGTGCAAGAAAGGCAAACAACACAAGAAGTCACACAAGTCAAAGACTCAAAACTCTATATCTACCACTTTCGATTTGTTGCATATGGACCTATTTGGACCTATCAACAAAAGGAGTATAGGTGGTAGTTGGTACTGTTTAGTTACCATTGATGATTACTCATGATTTTCATGGGTTTTCTTTTTTAGGTACGAAGGACGAAACAGATGCAAAGTTGATTGGGTTCTTAGACCAAGTCGAAAACTCCTATGGGACGCGGGTAAATGTATCAGGAGTGATAATGGAACTGAGTTTAAAAACACAGTAATTGGTGTATGTTGCCTATCTAAAGGCATAGTGCATCAATTTAGTGCACCTTATGAGCCACAACAAAATGGGGTGGCAGAACGGAAAAATAGGACTTTGATTGAGGCAACAAGGACCATGCTCTTGGATTCAAAGCCTCCTACCATGTTTTGGGGGGAGGCAGTGAATACCGCTTGTCATGTTTTAAATAGGGTTCTTACTGTCAAATCATTGAACAAACCTGTTATGAAGTTCTGAATAAAAGACCACCAAATTTAACTGGCTTCGAACCGTTTGGGGTACCGTGTACATTAATGAAAACAAAACATCAACCTAAGTTTGGTGAAAAGGCTGACAAAGTTTATTTCCTAGGTTATGTGGCTAACTCACCAAATAAAAGGGTTTTTAACAAAACAAACGGTACGGTAGAAATTGTGTATAACATTGATGTAACAAGTTATACACATGAACCCCAAACAGGTCCGGAATGGATATTTGATTATGACAAATTGTTTGAATCATTTAACATTCCTTTGGATGGAAATGCAGGTACAATTGAACATGACTTATTGTCATTAAATCTGAATGACGACGGTCAAGGTTTTCCAAAGACGAGCATTCCATCAACTTCTGAGCCTACATCGACAGAGGATGGGTCTCCAGCAGAGAATGATTCTGAGTTACCTACAAATGAAAATCAGGCTACTAATTCTAACTCCGAGGACAGTGATCATGAGGAGGAGAATGTAGCATCTGAAGTCGTTCCCCCGTTAGGTGAAATTAGATCAAACTTAGGAGATAATCTTAGGGTCGATGAGATCGAAACATCGAGGATTAATAAGGATCAGCCGGTTGAGAGCATAATAGGAAATCCGAATGTTGGTGTGAGGACTAGGAGTAGTTTGAATAACAACACAGTGCTGTTGTCGATAATCAATGACTCCGAGGCTTTTCACACTTGACTTTATTTGTGTTTCATCTCACAAGTAGAGCCGAAGAATTTGCAAATGGTACTGAAAGACAATTCTTGGGTTGAAGCGATGCAAGAAGAACTATCACAATCCAGACAGCCTGAAGTGTGGGAGTTAGTTGCGCTACCTCGAGGAGAAGTTGCAATAGGAACCAAGTGGGTTTTTAAGTGCAAGAGGGATGATCGGGGTATTGTGACTCAGAACAAGGCAAGGCTTGTAGTAAAGGGTTTCAACCAAGAAGAGGGAATCGATTACAACAAAGTGTTTGCGCCAGTGGCAAGGCTTAAGGCAATTCGTTTGTTTCTGGCCTTTGCATCCTTCAAAGATTTTAAAGTTTATTAATGTTATGTAAAGAGTGCCTTTCTGTATGGAAAGGTGAAGGAGCTGGTGTATGTCGAACAACCGCCCGGGTTTACAGATCCAAAATATCCAGACATAGTGTATCGTCTTGATAAGGCTCTGTATGGATTGCATCAGGCACCCAAGGCATGGTAGGAGACACTATCAACTCATCTTTTGGACAGCAGGTTGAAAGAGGGAGAATCGGTAGTACATTGTTTGTGAAGAGAAAGGGTGAACATTTCATCTTGGTACAAGTGTACGTTGATGACATTATTTCCGGGTCATCGGCTGAGCAGATGTGAAAAGATTTTGAGAAGGTGATGAAGTCTAAGTTTGAGATGAGTCCTATGGGAGAGTTGAACTTCTTTCTGGTTTTTCAAGTTGAACAGAGAAAGGAGGGTATGTTTATCCATCAGACGAAGTATGTCTACGATATTCCGGAGCGCTTCAGGATGGAGGGAACAAAGTTGACTGCTCACTTTAGCACACCGATTCAAGTGAATCACAATCTCGGACCGGGTACATAAAGTGATACTGATGTGGATCCGACTTTATATCGGGCCATGATCTGGTCACTTATGTATTTAACAGCTTCTAGACCTGACATTATGTTTGCTGTGTGTATTTGTGCTAGGTTTCAAGCCAATCCGAAAGAAATGCATATGAAAGCTGTGAAGCGGATTCTGAGATACCTCAAGTCAAAACCGAAGCTGGGACTTTGGTATCACGCGGATGGTGATCTGCAATTGGAAGCATTTACGGATTCAGACTATGGAGGTTGCAGCTTGAATCGAAAGTCAACAACTGGAGGTTGTCAGTTCTTTGGAGGGAGGCTCGTATCCTGGCAATGCAATAAACGGACTTCGGTACCTGTGTCAACATGCGAGGCCGAATATGTAGCTGCTGGTAGTTGCTGTTCACAAGTCTTGTGGATACACCAACAATTGCGGAACTACGGTTTGACTTACACTCATACTCTCTTTAGGATAGATAACCAATCTATTATTGCTATAACTAATAATCCAGTTAAGCACAGTAAAACTAAGCACATAGACATAAGACATCATTTTATACGTGATTGTGCTGAAAAGAACTTAATAAAGCTGGTAAAAGTAGCAACGGAAGATAATAATGCTGATTTATTTACTAAAGCTTTTGATAAGTCACGCTTTGAGTTGTTGGTCCAACTGAATGGTATGCGTCATATGGGTTATAGAACCCGGGTATGAGTCGGTTGACTAAGTTGGTTCGTTTCTGTTTTCCGGTAATTCGTCGTTTAAATTAAATCGGTTGTAATTAAAAGTTATATGTTGAAATTAAAATTAATGGTAATTTTAAATTATAATCTAGATTTAATTTATGCATTTAATATTTAGTTCCATAATGCATTATTAAATTAAAGATAGTTTAATTTAAGAATTCTATTTTGAAATTGATGAAATCGTGACTTTGAATTTCACTCGGTCATGGTTTAATGTTTTGAGATTTGATCTCGACATTAAAGTTTTTGGTAGAAATCGTTTAAACCATAAAGAAAAGTTTTTGGTGTTATTTAAAGATAGTCAATTTCCTTTAAAAATTTTAAAAGACATATTTTATTGGTAAAATTGTTTATTTAGAAAATTGACATTTTAAATAAAGTTTATTTTTTTGAAAAGCGTTTCAATTAAATAATAGTTAATTGAAAATTATTTAAAGGAAGTTTAAATTATTTATCAATATTATTTGAAAATAATAACTATATTTATTAGAGGTTGTTTAATAAAATGTTTCTTAAAATAGTAATTTTAAGTTTCAAAGGTGTTTAAATTGTAAATTTAATATTTTAAGAAAAGTGTAGTTTTGAATCCAAAGATAATGCAAAGATGGAATTGAATTTGAATTTTTCGGGAAAAAGTTTCTAATTTTGGAAAGTGTTCCTAAATTTCGAGTTTACGAACCGTATTTAATTTAACAACGATATTGGACATGAATACTTCAATTAATGGTAGATTAATTGGTCTTGGAATTATTTTCATGGAATGATGAAAATGAATTCTGGATTATTAATATGTTTTACTGCTTTATTTATTTTTGTGACATAGCCAAGCCTTGAGACCCCTTGTTTGTGATGGTTATTTGTTTAATCTTAATGTTTGCTATTTTTTTATTATTGGTTATTTTTGGGAAGGCCTGCGTGCCATTGGAATCCCGGTTTTAAGATGTAATCTGTAATAGGCTAGAAAATAGGCAAATTTATTTAGATTAAATTATGTAAAAAATTCTTGGCAAAGATTCCCATCAAGAAGGAGGTCATTCATCAAGGACGCTCGGAAATATCATAAGATATTGAGGCTAGTGGGAGCTGAAAGAGTTCATCCTTCTTGCCTTGTGTGTTGATTTTGTCCCTTAGGTTTGACCTAATTGGTTTGTCCGTATGGCTCTCGGAAACCAATTTAGTTTCGGCAAGGCTATGTCACCATGTGGTTATATGTTTTATTTCTTTATGCATTATTTTATCTGTGTGGTTGTGGTGACAAAGTAGATAAATAAAAGAAATTAAAACTACAATTATTTTTGATGAAAAATTAAAGTATTTAAAAGGAAGTTTAAATTGGAAACTTTAATTATTTTGTCAGGTGTTAGATATGACATTTTTATGAAATTAGTTTTTCAAATAAAAGGAGATTTATTTTTAAAATGTCATATGATCAAAGAGTTGAAATTCTTAAAACTGGTACATTAACTGGATTGTTTACCAAAATAGGTGGTGTCTAAGACAGTCACGCTAGTGCTATGGTTGTAGGAATTTCCGAGATGTTAAGAACCGAAAGGATTCTGCCCGCTGACTAACCTGACTGGCCGCTAGTTCTTGGTAAGAGACCGGTTATAAACTCAAATTAAAAAATCTGACACAACACACCGTCCATATAGTGGCACTCACGGTGACCGGTCGTCGTAAGTAGGTTCAGCCTTCATTGGGTGCTTACGCCACAAACTCGGAGAACTGTGAGGTAAGCACTGCGGATCCTAAGTGAGACTTTGGCCAGTGACTTGCAGTTGTTAGATGGTGTGTGTCAGTGGTGGTTCCTTAGTAAGATCTAAGAGTTGCAAGAGGGTTGTAATTGGTAATAAGTTGCCTGCCTGAGTAGCTTATTCATGTAGGTTCAGCCTCCGTTGGGTGCATGAATAAGTAAAATGGTTCTTAGGATTAATAAATCATTTTCTGAATTTTGGGTTATTGATTTACTAATGGTTAATCAAATACTAAGTTTTGAAAAATTGTTTTAGATGGTTGAAAGAGGCAGAGGTAGAAGCGGTTTAAATAATAATAATGACAATAATAACAACAACAATGATAACGTTAATCTCCATCCTCAACCTCCTCCTATTGAAAATCTTCCCTAAAAGCTCAATATTGCTACTTTGAGGACCATTCGAAAATGGAAAGCTAAAAAGAAGCAATTCCTGAACTGGGAATAAGATCTGACTAATGTTCTTAGTACAGAGTGAAAGTCGTATGCTCTGGAAAGGGCAACAGGACCTGCTCTTGCAGAGACTGCTACAGTTGAGGAGAATAATCTCCAAAAGAAGCACTCTGAGGATTCGGTCAATGTTTCCTGTCTAATGCTAGTGACCATGACATCTTAGCTGCGGACTAACTTTATGGATGTCCTAGCTTACTAGATGTGTCGCCGGCTAAAGGATATGTTGCAGACTCAGGCTCGTACTGAGAAACGTATACGACTAAGGCTCCAAACTCTTGAAGAATGGCAGAAGGAACAGCTGTTAGACCCCATTTGCTGAAGATGAAAGATTATTAGGATCATCTTAGCAGACTTGGGTATCCCGTGACACAGGACATGACCACGAATCTGATTCTCAATTCCTTATTGAAGGAATTTTAGCAATTTTTAATTCGTTACAATATGCCTGGAGAAGATGATCAGTGGGCTGCATCATATGCTATAGACTGCTGAGGGAATGATTAAGAAGAGAAGATAGGGAAAGAGACGGAAGGGAAAGTAAGTTTCCAAGCCGGAGGTTAAAGCTAACAAGTAGCTAAAACCTAGAACCAGAGAAATCAAATCCATGGATGACAAATTCTTTAAGTGCTAGAAAACTGGGCACTGGGAAAGGAATTGTCCCAAGTACTTGGAACGGTCAATGTTGACCGCATTGAGACTTCGTGTATCTGAATCAGTTAGTTCTATTGTTCTTGGATATGTGATACCCAATTGAACAAAGTTTGATGCATAATGTCTGCAAAATAACTAAAATGAAGTGAAAAGAGATTACAGATTCAGTGGGAGCATAGAGACATCTTAGAGAATACTCTGCTGGACATTTTTTTTCATGTCATCAATAGTTTATCATGGTGTAGTAAACAACTTTGTAGTTGAATTTCTTGCATATATTTTTGTGATAAATAAAGAAATTTTTGGAGTTGAAAATTTATTGCTTAAAATTCCTATTGTTTAAGATTAGTAAACCATGATTATAGACTATTGATTTATGTGGAACTTGAATAGTAACTTGTCAATAGAGATTGGACAAGCTAGTAGTCATATACAGATAAAAAGGGTTAACTATGTTGTTTTGTTAATTGTTCAAGTGTTCAAATGCAGTTTCATTAAACTTGTTAATTCTTGAAAGTTAGTTCAAGAGATTATATGAGTTGGATAGTCATCCGTGATTATATAGAAACTAATAAAATGCAGAATTGAATGTAAATGAGTTACATGGAGCTTAATTCACTTAACTTGTTAGAAACAATTAAAGACTTGAGAAGTCAGGATAGTTTAGACAAGAAGTAATCGCATTTTATAAAATTACATGTGAAATGTATACAACTTGTGTGATGGTTAATCAAGTAATATCCTCTGACTTGTTTAAAAACTCGTCGGCAAACTTGATGGAACACCACAACGAAATGTTGTATGGATGCATATCACAAATTTTGAACACAATGTTATTAAAGATATCTTGTTAAGATATAGATAAACCGCATACTGTCAGATTCAAGACTAAACAACTAAACGTATCACTAGTAGCAATTAATCTGAATTGCTAGAGCTCCTAAATTTTAATTCTGGTGTCTTTATGAGTGATTTACCAGTTCCTATAAAGATAATGGATATAAATTTGTAAGGAGATTCAGAATGGGTCTGAATAAAATTACAAGAAGTTGTAATAAAGAACTAGAGTAATTTTTCGAAGATAAATGGTAATGGAAGTGAAGTCAGTTAACTAGAGAACACTCCCACTAAGATCATGTCTGAAATTAATTTTTCGATAGATCGTATTACCGTTACATTTGATAAAGGAACAGTAGCATTAAATTGATGGAAGTCATGTTGTGTTTATTGAGATAAAGGAGATCAACATGATATTTTTATTGTTGTTCTATTTTGCATGTTTTAGAAATCAAAGAATAAATTTGAAGTTATTCTGAAACTATTCCATAGCTGCCTATTGTCGTGGGAACCACAACGAGAATAAAAAGGCTACTGTGGTTTTTGGTTGATATTCATGGGTGATGAATATAGCAAAGGTTGGACCAAATTCACAGGTATTTGTTGCGAACAAATATTGGATTGACCCACCGATTGAGACCACTTTGTGGATCATAGCCATGAGTCGTCTCAAAAAGGTAATCCTTAGTAGCTGAGATGTCTACATACTTTAGTGCGGGTGCTGCTGTACATTTGGCCTAACCTAACGTCATCCGTAACTAGGTGATCATAACGGTTCGAGGCTGGTTACAGTGGGAGTCGTACTGGAGGCCTAGATAGTCAATATGAGATTTGCACCTTCTTTTAACTAAGGAGAGATATCTCTGGGCCCCTCGGCGATCGATACTGACAGAAATGCATGGCCATGCTCGGACAGAATTGATGTGTTCTAATCTGTCTGTTTCAGTTCAGTATAAGATCAGGGAGTCGAGAAACATAATCGTGTTTGCTACAGTTGATCTAATTCATGCTTTGCTTTCACAATGAAATATCGCGATGCATGGGATATAACCTAAGTTTCTTTTTGGAAGGCTGTTTCAACAAGAATGCCCAAATTGGATTCAGAGTTTTTATGACATTGGTTGCCTAAAGTGTCTAGCCATGAGCTCCTTTAGACGCATGTTGCAGGACAGTGTGTCGTATTACACAAGTGGGAGTATGTTAGTATATGGCGTTTAAAGATGACATTACTACTGCATCATGGCTGATTTCATAAAACACTTGAGGGTCACACCGATGAGCACAACTTAGCAGATGCAATTAAACTATTGAATAAATGATATTGGATATTGTTTATGACACGAATTGATCATTGAGATTAAATTAATCTATGATTAATTATATCTCAAAGTACGGGGACTAAAAGTACAATATTAGATATTGTAAGTGATTTAATTGTCATTGGATGATAATTAAATAAATAGTTATCTAGTCTTTTATTTATTATTGGATATTAAATAAAAGATGTATTTATTTGAATTAGTATTATCATCTATTATTAGATAATGAGATGGATAATTATAAACAAATATATAGAGATAATTATAATAATTATCTACTCATTTATATATTATTAGATAATATATAAAAGATAAATATTATATAATTATAGAGATAATTATATAAGGTTTAAATAATAAAGATAATTATTAAGATATATATTATATTAATATATTAAAGTTTTAATTAATATATATATATATATATATATATATATATATATATATATATATATATATATATATATATATATATATATATATATATACATATATATATATATATATATATATATATATATATATATATATATATATATGTTATAAAAGGACAATTATGGATGATGAATTCTCTTCCTCTTTTACCAAGTGTGTAAGCAACATCAAATAGTGATTTCATTAAATAGGGAATAGTGATTTTTTTGTATATAAATAGGTTCATCAAGGTTTATCAAATGTATGAATTTGTAGAGAGAAATATATGCATCAAAAGGGTTTTCACAACTCTTGGTGATTTCTTAATATCTGAGTTTCTGTTAGATTATAACACGTTATCAGCACGAAGAGCTCTGCAATTAAATCAAGAATTAAACGAGAAGTCTAAAATGAATTTTATCGAAGAACTACATCAAGCAAATTCAGGAGACATCTGTATACCAGATAGTGGAGCAACACACACAATTCTTAAAAAGAAGAAGTACTTTTCAGAATTAAAGCCAAGTAAAGCAAATATACATACCATATCAGGTCCTACAGATCTGATTGAGGGAACTGGAAAGGCTCATTTTATATTACCTAATGGTACAAGGTTTTTGATAAATAATGCTCTATTTTCACCAAAGTCTAAAAGAAACTTGTTTAGTTTCAATGACATACACCTTAATGGGTATAATACTCAGACTATGACGATAGAGAATAAGAAATTTATGCATATTATTGACAATAACCATGTAGTAGAAAGACTACCAACACTTGGTTCTGGTTTACATTATACATATATAAACATGGTTGAATCACATCTGGTTGTCAAAGAAAAATGTTATGATCCTGGAGAATTAAGTTTATGGCATGACAGATTAGGTCATCCAGGAACAACTATGATGAAGAGGATAATTGATAGTACAAATGGACATCCATTGAAGGACCAGAAGATCCCTCAAACAGGTAAGATGATCCCATGTACATCATGTTCTCTTGAAAAATTTATTGTGAAACATTCACCAACTAAAATTGGAAACGAAACCCCAATGTTTCTTGAAAGAATTCAAGGTGATATATGTGGACCAATTCATCCGCCATGTGGACCATTTAGATACTTCATGGTTTTAATAGACGCATCAAGCAGATGGTCTCATGTTTGTTTATTGTCAACCCGTAATGTGGCTTTTGCTAAATTTCTTGCTCAGATTATTAAATTAAGAGCACATTTCCCTGATTATACCATTAAAAAGGTAAGGCTTGATAATGCTGGTGAATTTACATGTCAAGCTTTCAATGACTATTGCATGTCTGTTGGAATTAGTGTTGAACATCCAGTTGCTCATGTTCATACACAAAATGGTTTAGCTGAATCATTAATTAAACGTCTTCAGCTAATAGCTAGACCATTAATAATGAAGACAAAACTTCCAGTTTCTGTTTGGAAACATGCAATTTTACATGCTGCATCGCTGATTCGTATAAGACCAAGTGCTTATCATAAATTTTCTCCTCTACAACTTGCTTTTAGTCATGAGCCAAACATTTCCCATCTTCGAATCTTTGTTTGTTCAGTATATGTTCCTATTGCACCACCGCAACGTACAAAAATGGAACCTCAAAGAAGATTGGGTATATATGTAGGGTATGAAACACCTTCTATAATAAGATACCTTGAACCACTGACAGGTGATGTTTTCACAGCACGGTTTGCTGATTGCCATTTCAATGAGGCAATTTTCCCAGCATTAGGGGGAGAAAATAAAAGCAAAGAGAAGGATGTATCATGGTGTGAACCATCATTGATTCATCTTGACACTCGGACAAAACAATGTGAACTAGAAGTTCAGAAAATAATGCATTTACAAGAAATTGCAAATCAACTGCCTGATGCATTTACTGATACTAAAAGAGTGACTAAATCATATGTGCCAGCGGCTAATACACCTGCTAGAATAGAAATTCCAAATAAAAGAGCTGATGATAAAATCACTCAAGAATCAAAAGCACGTCTGAAACGTGGAAGACCATTTGGTTCCAAGGATAAAAATCCTCGAAAGAGAAAGAGCTCTGAAAATATAACTGATAATAAGAAAAGTGTTCCTGGAGAAACGCAGAATAATGATGTTTCCAAAGAAGTGGAAATAGATGACTCCAATACTGAGATTGCAATCAATTATGTCCATACAAATATCATATGGAAAAGAAATGAGATGGAAGATATGGATGAAAAATTTTCTTATGCTGTTGCATATGATATCATTACTGGAAATGATGATCCAGAACCAAAGTCTGTGGTTGAATGTCAAAACAGATCTGACTGGCCTAAATGGAAAGAAGCTATGCAAGTTGAATTAAGTTCGTTAAATAAACGAAAAGGTTTTGGATCTATCATCCTCACACCTAAAGCTGTAAAACCAGTAGGATACAAATGGGTGTTCATAAGAAAACGAAATGAGAAAAACGAAATTACAAGATACAAAGCAAGACTTGTGGCTCAAGGTTTTTCTCAACGACCAGGAATTGATTATGAGGAGACATATTCTCTAGTAATGGATGCAATCACTTTTAGATACCTAATTAGTCTTGCCGTTGCTAAAAATTTGGAAATGCGTCTAATGGATGTTGTTACGACTTATTTGTATGGATCACTTGATAGTGATATTTATATGAAAATTCCTGAAGGATTTTAAATGCCAGAAGCATTAGGAAACAAACCCAAAGAGATGTATTCGATCAAATTGCAAAGATCTTTATATGGGTTGAAACAATCTGGACGCATGTGGTATAATCGATTGAGTGATTATTTGATAAGTAAAGGATACACAAACAATCAAATATGTCCATGTGTGTTTATAAAGAAGACAAAGGTTGGATATGTTATCATAGCTGTCTATGTTGATGATCTAAATATTATTGGCACAATTAATGAGATAAATGAGGTAATTGTGTTATTAAAGAAAGAATTTGAAATGAAAGACCTTGGAAAAACCAAATATTGTCTTGATTTACAGATAGAGCACATGCACAATGGTATACTTGTGCATCAATCAAATTATACGGAAAAGGTCTTAAAACGTTTCAACATGGACAAAGCAAATCCTTTAAGCACACCAATGGTTGTTAGATCACTTAATGTTGATAAGGATCCATTTCGTCCTCAAGAAGAGAATGAATATTTACTTGGTCCAGAAGTACCATATCTTAGTGCAATTGGAGCTTTAATGTATCTTACAAACTGTCAAGACCTGACATTTCTTTTGCAGTAAATCTGTTGGCAAGATTTAGTTCAGCTCCCACCAAACGACATTGGATAGGAGTCAAACACGTTTTCCGATACCTTCGAGGAACCACTAATTTGGGATTATTTTATTCTAACAATTCAAAAGAAGGTTTACTTGGATATGTAGATGCAGGTTACTTATCTGATCCACACAAAGCAAAATCTCAAACAGGATACGTGTTTTTAAATGGTGGTACTGCAATTTCTTGGTGTTCTCAGAAGCAAACACTTGTTACAACATCCTAAAATCATGCTGAAGTTATTGCACTACACGAAGCTAGTAGAGAAAGTGTATGGCTGAAATCTATGACAGAACTTATTTTGTCTTCTTGTGGACTAGAGATGAGCAAAAGTCCAACTTTGATTTATGAAGACAATGCAGCTTGCGTGTCGCAGATGAAAGAAGGATATATCAAGAGTGACAGAACCAAACATATTCCACCAAGATTTTTCGCTTACACGCAAGATCTCATAAAGGACAATCAGATTGAAATAAAATACATTCAATCTAGTAACAATTCAGCAGATCTCTTTACAAAGGCACTTCCCAAAGCGATTTTCAGAAAACACGTCCACCACATTGGAATGCGACATGTACAAAACATGTGATGATTTTCAGATGGCAATATGAGGGGGAGTCAACCAATCGCTGTACTCTTTTTCCCTTGACTAAAGTTTTTTCCCACTGGGTTTTTCTTTAGCAAGGTTTTTAATGAGGCAGCATTTCGTGGTTGAACTCTTACTAAAATTATCATCCAAGGGGGAGTGTTATAAAAGGACAATTATGGATGATGAATTCTCTTCCTCTTTTACCAAGTGTGTAAGCAACATCAAATAGTGATTTCATTAAATAGGGAATAGTGATTTTTTTGTATATAAATAGGTTCATCAAGGTTTATCAAAAGTATGAATTTGTAGAGAGAAATATATGCATCAAAAGGGTTTTCACAACTCTTGGTGATTTCTTAATATCTGAGTTTCTGTTAGATTATAACAATATATATATAGATGGAGAGTGATATATATATAAAAAAAGGGGGTGTGACCTACTTTTGAGATAGATCGGCCCACACACATAAAGGTGTTTGTGTGTGTGTGGTGGCCATCTCGGCCACAAGAAACCACAAATCGTTTGTGGGTTTTTGGTTTTCTCGTTCTTCGTGTGTTTGATTGCATACCTGGCGTCGCTCGATCGTGTCATCACCGGTGGATACCGAGAGCAAATCATTTGTGTATTCTTGTCATAGAATACGAAGGTACAGATTTATGCTTTCTCATTTACTTATCTTATGTATACTTGATGATCCGTGTACGGAATTCGTGATTTTAAAAAAGTTTCCGTTGTGCATTTAATGTGATTAATGTTTATGTTTTTATGAAAAACAATACGAATTCCCAACATGTTCTATTAGGGTTTTAAAAAGAAGACATAAAGGAGCCTCCATCTAGCCTCCACCAAGTGTTTGTATTCTTGAATGTGAAAGTACCTAGAGATTGAGTGTCAAAATTCTCTATTGTAATCTTCATATTCTTAATACAAATCGTTTGATTATTGTGTTTGAGTGCAAAATATACTGGGAATCAAAGTTCTCAATTGGTATCAGAGCAAGAAGATTGGATTTAAACTTGAAATCTCAGATTTGTTCGTGTTTTTCACAAAAAAACGTAATGAAATTGGGCTGAAACATCAAAAAATCACCAAAACATCATACAACATCTGTTTGAGCTGATTTTTGTATATGTTGTGCGACTATATGCTAGAAACATCCTGTCAAAATTTTAAAGTCTAGCTCCAAATAGCGAGGGAGTAATCACAATTTTACTATTCTGGTCATTTTCGGTTACGTTTTTGTGATTATATTTTTGATTTGAGTGATCTACTTGTTGAAATGATCTGAAATTTTGCATGAATGATCTTATATGTTCGATAATTTGTTCTGGAAATTTTCATGATCTAGCTTGAAGTAACCAAGGAGTAATTGCATTTTTTAAATCTAATTGTTTTTCGTGTTCTTCGTGTTCTTCGTAAAAATCAAAGGTTTTGTTCTTAATTCTATGTTAATATTCTGTTTTTGTTTGGTTTTCTATTCCATAATCATATGCAATTAATCTTATACTGATTTCGAGCATTTCTTGTTCAATAATTACAGGTTTTTCTTGTTTAATCGTTGAAATTGTTAATCGGTAATTTCTTAAGTGTTATTCTCGGTTCAGTGCTTCCAGAGGGCATAACTTTTGACTGGAACATCGTTAGAAGGCCTACAATACGTCAAAACGAAGCTTGAAACGAGATCTATGACCCATCCGAAATTCGGACCCATCCAAATTCGGACCATTTGAATTTTGACCATCCGAATTTCGGGTCCGGTTCTATCCAAACTTTTGACATTCAGTGCTTCCAGAGGCCATAACTTTTGTCTGGAAGATCGTTAGATGGCCTACAATACGTCAAAACGAAGCTTGAAACGAGATCTAAGACCCATCCGAAATTCAGACCCATCAGAGTTTGGACCATCAGAATTCAGATCATCCAAATTTCGGGTCGGGTCTATCCAAACTTTTGACATTCAGTGCTTCCAGAGGCCATAACTTTTGACTGGAACATCGTTAGACGGCCTACCATACGCCGAAACGAAGCTAGAAACGAGATCTACAGTATTTAATTTTGGAAAAGTTGTTATGTTCAATTTTCGAGGCCTAGTTCCACTCCAGAAAAAAGTTACGGACATTTTTCTACAGAAAAGCTGAAATTTCAACGTCAAAAACCCAATTCTGATCCACTTTTCACCGAGTTACCGACCTCGGATACATCCGAACTTGTGAAGTTTCTGAGTTTTTCCAATTTCCAATCTAGAAGATCCACCTTTTGCACCCACAATCATGGCTCAAGGATTTTCCACACATGAAAAGACTGTCGAGGAGGAGAAAGTTGATATATCTCCAGTCTGTCCCATGAACCACTCCAAACAGGTACAAAGTTCTTCATATTTGTCTGATTTATTTGATATACAATCCTTATCTGATTTTAAATCTAGTGATGAATTTTATGAACTGCCTGCACAACTACATGAATTAAAGAATGAATTGGTTGCTGAAAAAGAACAATCCACTGTGTATAAAAAGAAATTGCTAAACAACCATGAGATGATAAAGAAGATGTTGATTGAAAAGGTAGATGTTGAGGATAGGAATAAATACCTTGAATCTTGTTTGGATAAACTCACTGAAGAAAAGAACTTTTAAAATCAGAAATATATGTTCTTTCAAAACGCTTAGAGTCTGTAAGCATGGAAAACATAGACAGTTTGTGTTGGGAATTCGTATCATTTTTTTGTAAAAACATAAACATTAATCACATTAACGCACAACGGAAGCCTTTTTAAAAATCACGAATTCCGTACACGGATCATCAAGTAAACATAAGATAAGTAATCGAGAAAGCAATAAAAATCCGTACCTTTATGAAAGTAGCCATGATGTAGTAGTAATGTCATCTTTACAAACCATACACTAACATACTCCCACTTGTGTAAGACGACATACTGTCCTGCAGCATGTGCCTAAAGGAGGTCATGGCTAGACACTTTAGGCAACCAAGGTCATATCCCATGACATACTGACTCCCATTCGGGCATTCTTGTTGAAACACCCTTTCAAAAAGAAACTTAGGTTATATCCCATGCATCATGATATTTCAATGTGAAAGCTAGGCATGGATTAGATCAACCGTAGCAAACACGATTATGTTTCTCGACTCCCTTATCTCATAATGAACCGTAACAGACAGAGTAGAACACACCAGTTCTGTCCGAGCATGGCCATGCATTTCTGTCAGTATCGATCGTCGAGGGGCCCAAAAATCTCTTCTTAGTTAAAAGCAGGTGCAATCCCATATTGACTATCTAGGCCTCCAGCACGACTCTCATTACAACCAGCCTCGAACCGTTATGATCACTCAGTTACAGATGACGTTAGGTTAGGCCAAACGTACAGCAGCACCCGCACTAAAGTACGTAGACATCTCAGGTACTAAGGATTACCTTTTTGAGACGACTCATGACTATGATCCACAAAGTGGTCTTTATCGGTGGGTCAATCCAATATTTGTTCGCAACAAATACCTGTGAATTTGGTCCAACCTTTGCTATATTCATCACCTATGAATATCAACCAAAAAGCACAGTAGCCTTTGAATTCTCGTTGTAGTTCCCACGACAACAAGCAGCTATGGAATAGTTTTAGAACAATTTCAAATTAATTCTTGGATTTCTAAAACATGCAAAATTGAACGACATTAAAGATATCATGTTGATCTCATTTATCTCAATAAACACAACATGACTTCCATCAATTTAATGATGCTGTTCTTTATCAAATGTAACAGTAATACGATCTATCGAAAAATTAATTTCAGACATGATCTTTGTGGGAGTGTTCTCTAGTTAACTAACTTAATGATCATTACCGTTTATCTTTGAAAAATTACACTAATTCTTTATTACAAGTTCTTGTAATATTATTCAGATCCAATCTGAATCTCCTTGTGTGACACCCTTGCCACATCAACCACCATTTACATAACACCCAGGATTTATCACCAACAAGCAATAACATAATGATCTGATAACCTAAATTAAGTGCGGAAGCATTAAAATACAGAAATAAAGTAGTGCAACAGTGTCAAACACCCTACAGGGCTATAAGGTACCAAGTCTAAGGCTACACACCCATTACAATTATTACAATCATCCAGAATATATTACAACATTGTCTCATAACATAATTACCGATGAAATAGTGCCAAGTCTTCCAAATCTTCCCAAAATGACCTAACTAGAAGGTCCGGCAGTAGACTTTCCCTTTCCTGTAAAAATTTAACAATTGAGGTATAAGCAAAGGCTTAGTGAATACAAAGATTTACTCATTTTATAAATCTTTATGATGCCCACAAGAGTTGCACCGACGACACACGTCGTGCACTCTCCACGTACACAAAGTACGACACACATGAGCCGTCGCTCCTACGAGCCCCATGCTCGGTATGAAAACCCAACCATCTGAGACAGACATAACATCGGGGATGACATACTGCCTACCGGACCTGGAGGGATCAGCTCCAACGTCATATAGAGCAGTAACATCAGAGTAACAGATGCAACCCACCGGTCCATCGTTAGATGCACAACAAACGAACGGACATGCATCAAATAAGAATGTGCATCTAAATCTACGCAAGTTAGTAGAATTCCAAACGAAAAATGAAGCAACATGTCTCAGCAGGCAATGGCAATCATAAAGCAGATATAAACATGCGAAATCATATGTACTCACAGTGGGTGCGTAATTAAATGTTAACCAATTTTATTTCTCCTCGGGCTTTCAACCGGATCCACCAAGTACCCCACTGTGGGTTAAACAACACCACCAGGGACCTGTTATATTAATTACAACAATATCACGAGTCAAAAACCGTTTAAATTCATAAGACCATGTTTTGTAAGTTTTGCAATATTTTCCCCCATCTTGGTCTATTGTCCAAATTCATAATACAAATAAGTTGAACCCATTTCAAGTTTACATCTTGTCCTATGTATGACTCATGTCATTTTATGTGTTGTTTATGAGTTTCATTCAAAATACTGGAGTTTAGAGAGTAGGATTCTCAATTTTAGGCATTAAACTCGAATTTAATGGGTTAGATTCGAACCCACCATCAAATCTGATGATAGATTCGAACCCCATAGTTAGATTCGAACCATGATTCGAGTTTATGGGTAGATTTGAACTATCCCCCTTCGAATCTAGTGATAGATTCGAAAACACACTCGAATCTAGTACCAAAATCGAGTTTGTTTTTGCATTTCGACTCTGTTCTTGGTATTTTCGAGTCTGTTCATCTTACAACTTAAAAATATACATTTCTAAGCCTCAAATCACCGATATTATCAAGTATGATACCTAGATTCGTTTCTATTATGCATATACTATCATATTCTTGCAATATTTCAAGCAAAACAAGCTCCAATTTACACAAAACAACAGATTCGAATTCTAGTTTTCTTCAAAACCGAAACTACATACTTAAAAGAGTCGATTCTTACCTCAATTCGTACGAAATCAGAAATCCGTTTGCAGATTGTTGTAGTACTCCTCGAGATCTTTCCGTTGACGTATATATCTCGTTAATCGGCCGGTCGGTTTGTGAAATAACTTAGAGAGATGTAGAGAGAAAATTCTAGAGAGAGAATCTAGAGAGAGAGAGAACTATAGAAAATGAGAGGTTTTTGACCATTTTATTCCCATTTTCTCCATTTTGCACATTTCACCCCTCGACTTAACCGGTTCCATAAAATACTGATTTATTCTTAAAATTATCATTTATAACTTTTAATTTCTTAATACTCCATAACAATGATTCCGAGTTCAAATTTTCATAAAATAGCAACAAACTTTCTAAATATCCAAAATACATAATAATCGCTCAAATTTCAACTTAAAAATATATATTTTTCCACTTAATTAACCAAAATACAATAAATTAAATCCGAGGATGTTACAGCATGGGCTCCACCATGCTCAACTTCGTCCTCGAAGTTACTCGGATTCAAATAGTTTCGGATACTTTCTTAACATTTCTGACTTAGCTTCCCATGTATGATTTGCTCCCTTATGATGCTTCCAACGTATAAGCACCATTTCTATCTCTTTGCTCCTCAACTTCTTCATCTTAGTATCCAATACACATTCCGGCTCCTCCACATATCGAAGCCTTTCATCAACTTGCAGCTCTGTGTGGTCTGCCCAATCCTCATTTCCAGTGTTAAATGATTTTCGGAGATTCCCAACGTGAAATACTGGATGTATGCCTGACATCTCTTCAGACAACTCCAGGTGATACGATTGATTTCCAACTTTTTCTATTATCTTAAGGGGCCCAACAAATCTCGGAGCCAACTTGCCCCTCTTCACAAAACGAGTAACACCCCTTATGGGTGATACTTTCAGCTAAACCCAATCATTCACTTCAAAGTTGATCGGTTTGTGCCTTCTGTCATAATAACTCTTCTGTCGGTCCTGGGCCGCTTTCATGTTCTGCCTGATCAACTATATTTTCTCATTTGTTTCTTGAAGCAAGGCCGGCCCAGCGATTGGTGTTTCACCCGTTTCTCTCCAACATGTAGGAGTCCTACATCTCCTTCCATATAAAGCCTCAAACGGTGCTTTCTTGATTGTCGCATGATAGCTATTATTGTATGAAAACTCTATCAGTGGCAAATGATCATCCCAGTTGCCACCGAGATCTAACACACACGATCTCATCATGTCTTCCAAAGTAAGGATCGTTCGTTCACTTTGGCCATCAGTTTGCGGACGATAGGTTGTACTCATTGCTATTCTCGTCCCTAACCCTTCTTGTAGTGCCGACCAGAAGTTTGAAGTAAATCAGCTATCTCGATCCGACACTATGGACTTAGGCACTCCATGCCTAGAAACTATCTCGTCCATATAAATCTGAGCTAACTTTTCCAACGAATAACTTTCTCGAATCGGTATAAAGTGAGCCGACTTAGTTAACCGATCCACTAATACTCAAACTGCATCGTGTTGACGCCTAGTCTTCGGCAGCTTTGTAACGAAATCCATAGTAATGTGCTCCCACTTCCATTCCGGAATGGGAAGCGGTTGCATACTGCCATATGGTTGTTGATGTTCGGCCTTTACCAACCGACAAGTTCGGCATCTTTCTACATACTGCCCTATGTCCTTCTTCAATCCCGGCCACCAAAAGTCTGCCTTTATGTCGTTGTACATCTTTGTGCTCCCGGGATGTACAGAAAATTTTGATTGATGCGCTTCTTCAATGATCACATTTCTCATACCACCATACTTCGGCACCCAAATCCTTCCGTATACACCTTTCAATCCCGACTCACTTGTTTCCATAGTCTTAATCTGTACTCTAATATCCTCAGCACCGACATTTTCTTCTTTCAAAGCTTCTACTTGGGCAGCTTTGACATCGTCAATTATTGTGGATGTCAACATAGTAGATGTCAACATGTAGCAGCAATCCTTGGCATATGCTTTGCGACTCAAAGCATCGGCTACCACGTTAGCCTTTCCGGGATGATACAATATTTCGCAATCGTAGTCTTTTATTAGCTCCATAGATCGCCTTTGCCTCATATTGAGCTCCTTCTGACTAAATATGTATTTTAGACTCTTATGGTCCGTGTATAACTGACACTTAGCTCCATACAGATAGTGTCTCCACAATTTCAGTGCAAATGTGACAGCTGTCAACTCAAGATCATGAGTTGGGTAATTCTTTTCATGCTGCTTAAGCTGTCTCGAAACATAAGCAATTACTTTCCCGCGCTGCATCAGTACTACACCTAATCCCAATCTCGAAGCATCGGTATACACCACAAAGTCATCATTACCTTCAGGTAAGGCAAGTATCGGCGCCTCGCTTAATGCCTTCTTCAGAACCTCAAAGGCCTCCTGCTGCACAGTTTCCCATATAAACGGTGCATTCTTCTTGGTTAATGCAGTTAAAGGAACTGCAATCTTTGAGAAATCCTTAATAAATCTTCGATAATACCCCGCCAACCCTAGAAAACTTTTAACTTCGGTAGCTGATTGAGGCGGCTCCCAGTTCTTTATCGCTTCTACCTTAGCTGGATCTACCGAAATCCCAGCCCTAGAAATCACATGTCCTAAAAACTGAATCTGTTACAGCCAAAACTCACACTTTGAGAACTTGGCATACAACCTTTCTTTTCTTAACAACTCTAACAGTTCCTTTAAATGTTCAGCATGCTCAGCCTCAGACTTAGAGTATACCAGAATGACATCAATAAACACTATCACCGATTTGTCCAACATCGGTCTACAAACCCTATTCATCAAGTCCATAAAGACAGCTGGGGCGTTAGTTAATCCGAAAGGCATGACCAGAAACTCGTAATGCCCATACCGAGTTCTGAAAGCTGTCTTCGGTACATCTTCTTCTCTTACTTTCAGCTGATGGTACCCCGACCTTAAGTCGATCTTAGAAAAGACACAAGCCCCGTGTAACTGATCAAACAAGTCATCTATCCGTGGCAACGGATATTTGTTCTTAATAGTCAACTTATTCAGCTCCCGGTAATCCATGCACATCCTCATCGTGCGATCTTTCTTCTTTACAAACAATACCGGAGCTCCCCATGGCGATGAACTCGGCCGAATGAAGCCCTTGTCCAACAGCTCTTGAAGTTGTGTCATCATCTCTTTCATCTCGGTTGGGGCAAGACGATAAGGAGAACGAGCTACCGGCGCAGCTCCAGGGATCAAGTCAATCTTAAATTCTACTTGTCTCTTAGGCGGCACGCCAGACAAGTCTTCCGGAAACACATCCGGAAACTGTGAAACAACAGGCACGTCGGCCAAAGTTCTCTTCTCAGCCTTGGCATCAATAGCATATGCCAGGTAGGCGTCACACCCCTTTGCAACAAGCTTTCGAGCTTTTGCAATGGTCAGTAAGCACAGATCCCCACTTCTCCTATCCCCGTAAATGCAAATCTCACGCCCCTCCGGAGTAGTTATCTTTATCATTCGGCTCTTACACACTATATGGGCTTCAATCTCAATCAACCAGTCCATCCCGACTATCACGTCAAACTCACTGAACTCAATAGGGATCAAGTCCAAATTGAAGACTACATCTTCAATTACTAACGTGCAGTTACGGTAGACATGATCTACTTTGACTAGAGTGTTGCTAGCAGTTTCTATGTCAAGAACAGCAGATAATCTAGATAGTGGCATGGCAAGTCTTTGTGCAAACATAGTAGAAACAAACGATCTATTGGCACCCGAATCAAATAAAACTCATGCTGGCATAGAATTAACTATGAACGTACCCGTAACGACCTCCGGATTTTCCCTTGCCTCCTCTGCAGTTATCTGAAAAGCACGAGCAGGTGCCCTTTGAGACTGACCCCGGCCTCGGTTAACTGGACCACCGCTTGAACCTCCCGATGATCGTGTTGTAGATGGAGCAGCAGCAGCTGGGTCGTTCTTTCTGCAATTCCTACTGTAGTGTCCCCATACACCACACTTATGGCAAGCATCTCCCTTCCTTGGGCACTCACTCTGAAAATGGCCCAACTCACAACAACAAAAACAAGCACGTCCATTGGTGCACTTGCCGAAGTGTTCCAAGTGACACCTATTACAATATCGCGGCTCAGTATTAATGGAGTAGGCACGAGCACGCCCCGAAGAACTAGATTGACGGCGATAAGATTGTTGAGGTGAGTACTGTGAAGACCGAGAAGAACCAGAATATCCTCCCTCGCGCTGGCGCTTCGGCGGTGATGGCTGTGTCGGATTAGTAGCAGCAGCAGCAGATCCAATCGAATAACCCGACATGATCAGAATCTGCTCTACATTTCTGGCAGCCTCAAGTAAGCCAGCAAATGTAGGGTAGCGGACGTTGCTCATAACCCTCCTTATCTCAATATCCAGACCAGCCTCGAATCTGGTCACTTTTCTTTCTTCAGTGTCCACCTGATGAGGCGCAAACAGACTCAGCCTCGTGAATTCTACAGCATATTGGGACACAGTCTTAGTCCCTTGCATCAGCGCCATAAACTTTGCCTCCAATTTTCGGCGCTCATCAACCGGACAGTAGTGCTGAGTGAATAGGTCCTTGAACTCAGCCCAAGTCATAACAAGAACCTTCTCCAATGTCAACGCATTCACCATTGCGTTCCACCACATGATTGCATCATTTGTGAACATTGCTGTAGCATACCGAACCATATCCTTTTCAGCACAATCGCTGATTCGGAATGTTCTTTCAGTAGCTGTTATCCATTCAAGTGCGGAAACAGCATCCCCTAAACCATTAAATTCCACCGCCCCGTTTCCTTTAAAATCCTTAAACCGACAACCCCTGGGCTTATTAGATGACCCAGTGTTGTCATCTTGCTCCTCATTATTTCCCTCCCTTTCTTTTTCTTTGTTCTTTCTTTTATCTTCTCTTCTCTTAGCATCGGCCTCATCTCGAGCCCGAAACTGATCCTGAATCATTTTGTTCTGTTCAGCCATCAAGGCTAGCATCATTTCTCTTGCTTCTTCAGGTGTCATTCCTCCAGACATGTTCTGAAAATATCAAACATATAACTTGTTTAGTAACATGTCATAATTTAAAGACACCTCTCATTTGTCCCGTATGATAGTCAATCTCTTAAAATTACTAGATCGTAACCTATCTTAGTTCAGATCATTACTTAAAATCACTACATATCATTACCTAATGTTTGAGATCAAGACCTCACGGACACTTGAATCTCAAACTAATGCTCTGATACCATCTCGTGTGACACCCTTGCCACAACAACCACCATTTACATAACACCCAGGATTTATCACCAACAAGCAATAACATAATGATCTGATAACCTAAACTAAGTGCGGAAGCATTAAAATACAGAAATAAAGTAGTGCAACAGTGTCAAACATCCTACAGGGCTATAAGGTACCAAGTCTAAGGCTACACACCCATTACAATTATTACAATCATCCAGAATATATTACAACATTGTCTCATAACAAAATTACCGATGAAATAGTGCCAAGTCTTCCAAATCTTCCCAAAATGACCTAACTAGAAGGTCCGCCAGTAGACTTTCCCTTTCCTATAAAAATTCAACAACTGAGGTATAAGCAAAGGCTTAGTGAATACACAGACTTACACATTTTATAAATCTTTATGATGCCCACAAGAGTAGCACCGACGACACACGTCGTGCACTCTCCACGTACACAAAGTACGACACACATGAGCCGTCGCTCCTACGAGCCCCATGCTCGGTATGAAAACCCAACCATCTGAGACAGACATAACATCGGGGATGACATACTGCCTACCGGACCTGGAGGGATCAGCTCCAGCGTCATATAGAGCAGTAACATCAGAGTAACAGATGCGACCCACCGGTCCATCGTTAGATGCACAACAAACGAACGGACATGCATTAAATAAGAATGTGCATCTAAATCTACGCAAGTTAGTAGAATTCCAAACGAAAAATGAAGCAACATGTCTCAGCAGGCAATAGCAATCATAAAGCAGATATAAACATGCGAAATCATATGTACTCACAGTGGGTGCGTAATTAAATGTTAACCAATTTTATTTCTCCTCGGGCTTTCAACCGGATCCACCAAGTACCCCACTGTGGGTTAAACAACACCACAAGGGACCTGTTATATTAATTACAACAATATCACGAGTCAAAAACCGTTTTAAATTCATAATACCATGTTTTGTAAGTTTTGCAATATTTTCCCCCATCTTGCTCTATTGTCCAAATTCATAATACAAATAAGTTGAACCCATTTCAAGTTTACATCTTGTCCTATGTATGACTCATGTCATTTTATGTGTTGTTTATCAGTTTCATTCAAAATACTCGAGTTTAGAGAGTAGGATTCTCAATTTTAGGCATTAAACTCGAATTTAATGGGTTAGATTCGAACCCACCATCAAATCTGATGATAGATTCGAACCCCATAGGTAGATTCGAACCATGCTTCGAGTTTATGGGTAGATTCGAACTCCCCCTCTTTGAATCTAGTGATAGATTCGAAAACACACTCGAATCTAGTACCAAAATCGAGTTTGTTGTTGCATTTCGACTCTGTTCTTGGTATTTTCGAGTCTGTTCATCTTACAACTTAAAAATATACATTTCTAAGCCTCAAATCACCGATATAATCAAGTATGATACCTAGATTAGATTCTATTATGCATATACTATCATATTCTTGAAATATTTCAAGCAAAACAAGCTCCAATTTACACAAAACAACAGATTCGAATTCTAGTTTTCTTCAAAACCGAAACTACAAACTCAAAAGAGTCGATTCTTACCTCAATTCGTACGAAATCAGAAATCCGTTTGCAGATTGTTGTAGTACTCCTCTAGATCTTTCCGTTGACGTATATATCTCGATAATCGGCCGGTCGGTTTGTGAAATAACTTAGAGAGATGTAGAGAGAAAATTCTAGATAGAGAATCTAGAGAGAGAGAGAACTATAGAAAATGAGAGGTTTTTGACCATTTTATTCCCATTTTCTCCATTTTGCACATTTCACCCCTCGACTTAACCGGTTCCATAAAATACTGATTTATTCTTAAAATTATCATTAATAACTTTTAATTTCTTAATACTCCATAACAATGATTCCGAGTACAAATTTTCTTAAAATAGCAACAAACTTTCTAAATATCCAAAATACATAATAATCGCTCAAATTTCAACTTAAAAATATATATTTTTCCACTTAATTAACCAAAATACAATAAATTAAATCCGAGGATGTTACACCTTACAAATTTATATCCATTATCTTTAGAGGAACCGGTAAATCACTCATAAAGACCCCAGGATTAAAATTTAGGAGCTCTAGCAATTCAGATTAATTGCTACTAGTGATACGTTTAGATGTTTAGTCTTGAATATGACAGTATGCGGTTTATCTATATCTTAACAAGATATCTTTAATAACATTGTGTTCAACATTTGTGATATGTATCCATAACCACCAGATGATGGTTATCGACAACATTTTGTTGTAGTGTTCCGTCAAGTTTGCATAGGAGTGTTTAAGCAAGTCAAAGTCTATTACTTGACTAACCATCACACAAGTTTTATACATTCCACACGTAATAAAATGCAATTACTTCTTGTCTAAATAATCTAGACTTATCAAGTCTTGAATAGTTTCTGATAAGTTAAGTGAATTATGCTCCATGTAACTCTTTTACATTTAATTCTGCATTTTATTAGTTTAATCTATATAATCACGGATGACTATCCAACTTATATAATCTTTTGAACTAACTTTCAAGAATTAACAAGTCCAATGAAACTGCATTTGAACTCTTGAACAATTTACACAACAACATAGTTAACCCTTTTTATCTGAATATGACTACTAGCTTGTCCAATCTCTATTGACAAGTTACTATTCAAGTTTTACTTGAATCAATAGTCTATAATCATGGCTTAGTAATCTCACACAATGGGAATTTCAAGGAACAAATTTTTAACTCCAAAAATTCTTTATTTATCCCAAAAATACTTGCAAGAAATTCAACTACGAAATTGTTTTACTACACCATGATAAACTATTGATGACATGAAAAATAGTGTCCAGCAGAGTATTCTCTGAGATGTCTCCATGCTCCCTCTGAAAATGTCATCTCTTTTCACTTCATTTTAGTCATTGCAGACATTATGCGTAAAACTTTGTTCAATTGGTTATCACATATCCAAGAACAATAGAAAGTGAATAATTCAGATACACGAAGTCTCAACGGGGTCAACCTTGACCGTTTCCAAGTAATTGGGACAACATCTTTTTCCGAGTGCCAGTTTCCTAGCACTCAAAGAATTTGTCATCCTTGGATTTGACTTCTCTGGTTCTAGGTTTTAGCTACTTGTTAGCTTTAACCTCCGGCTTGGAAACTTACTTTCCCTTCCGTCTCTTTCCCTATCTTCTCTCCTTAATCATTCCCTCAGCACTCTATAGCATCTGATGCAGCCCACTGATAATCTTCTCCATGCATATTGTAACAAATCACAAATTGCTAAAATTCCTTTAATAAGGAATTGAGAATCAGATTCGTGGTCATGTCCTGTGTCACGGGATACCCAAGTCTACTAAGATGATCCAGATAACCTTTCAATTTCAGCACATGGGGTCTAACAGTTGTTCCTTCTGCCATTCTGCAGGAGCTCAGAGCCCTAGTCGTATATGTCTCTCAGTCCGAGCCTGAGTCTGGAGCACCTCCTTTAGCTGGCAATACATCTGGCAAGCTGAGACGTCCATAAAGCTAGTCTGCAGCTTAGATCTCATGGTCGCTAGCATTAGACAGGCAACATTGACCGAATCCTCAGAGTGCTTCTTTTGGAGATTTCTCTCCTCAACTATAGCAGTCTCTACAGGAGCAGGTTCTAGTGCCCTTTCCAGAATATACGACTTTCACTCTGTACTCAGAACATTTATCAGATCTTATTCCCAGTTCAGGAAGTTGCCTCTTTTGAGTTGTCCATATCCCGACTGGACCTCAAAGTAGCAACATGTGCTTTTGGGGAGGATTTTCAAGTGGGGAAGGATATTGATGTTATCATTGTTGTTGTTACTGTTATTGTCATTGTCATTGTTATTATTAAACCGCTTCTACCTCTGTCATTTTCAACCATCTTAAACAATTTTTCAAAAATTAGTATTTGATTAACCATTAATAAATCAATAACCCAAAATTTAGAAAATGATTTATTAATCCTAAGAACCATTTTACTTATTCATGCACCCAACGGAGGCTGAACCTACATGAATAAGCTACTCAGGCAGGCAACTTATTACCAATTACAACCCCTTTGCAACTCTTAGATCTTATGAGATTTTCAATTTCTTAAATTGATCATGTTTAATCTCATCCACACCTTAGGCAACATTCTTACTGAGGAACCACCACTGACACACACCATATAACAACTGCAAGTTACTGGCCCAAGTCTCACTTAGGATCCGCAGTGCTTACCTCACAGCTCTGCGAGTTTGCGGCGTAAGCACCCAACGAAGGCTGAACCTACTTACGACGACCGGTCACCGTGAGTGCCACTATATGGACGGTGTGTTGTGTCAGATTTTTAATTTGGGTTTATAACCAGTCTCTTACCAAGAACTAGTGGCCAGTCAAGCTAGTCAGCGGGCAGGATGCTTTCGGATCTAAACCTCTCGGAAATTCCTACAACCATAGCCCTAGCGTGGCTGTCTTAGACACCACCTATTCTGGTAAACAATCCAGTTAATGTACCAATTTTAAGAATTTCAACTCTTTGATCATATGACATTTTAAAAATAAATCTCCTTTTATTTGAAAAACAAATTTCATAAAAATGTCATATCTAACACCTGACAAAATAATTAAAGTTTCCAATTTAAACTTCCTTTTAAATACTTTAATTTTCTTATAAAAAATGATTGTAGTTTTAATTTCTTTTATTTATCTACTTTGTCGCCACAACCACGCATATATAAATAATGCATAAAGAAATAAAACATACAATCACATGGTGACATAGCCTTGCCGAAACTAAATTGGTTTCCGAAAGTCATACGGACAAACCAATTAGGTCAAAACCTAAGGGACAAAATCAACACACAAGGCAAGAAGGATGAACTATTTGAGCTCCCACTAGCCTCAGCATCCGATAATGTCTCCTAGCGTCCTTGATAGATGACCTCCTTCTTGATGGACATCTTCACCAAGATTTTTTTTACATAATTTTAATCTAAATACATTTGCCTATTTTCTAACCTTTTACAGATTACATCATAAAACCCGGGATTCCAATGGCACGCATGCCTTCCCAAAAAATATAACCAATAATAAAATAGCAAACATTAAGATTAAAAAAACAACCATCACAAACAAGGGGTCTCAAGGCTCGGCTATGTTACAAACATAAATAAAGCAGTAAAGCATATTAATAATCCACAATTCATTTTCATCTTGCCATGAAAATAATTCCAAGACCAATTAATATACCATTAATGGAAGTAATCATGTCCAATATCGTTCTTAAATTTAATATGGTTTGTAAACTCGAAATTTAGGAACACTTTCCAAAATTAGAAACTTTTTCCCGAAAATTCAAATTCAATTCCATCTTTGCATTATCTTTGGATTCAAAACTACACTTTTCTTAAAATATTCAATTAACAATTCAAACACCTTTGAAACTTAAACTTACTATTTTAAGAAACTTTTTATTAAACAACCTTTATTAAATACAATTATTATTTTCAAATAATATTGATAAATAATTTAAACTTCCTTTAAATAATTATCAATTAACTATTATTCAATAGAAACACCTTTCCAGAAATAAATAAACTTTATTTAAAATCTCAATTTTCTAAATAACCAATTTTACTAATAAAATATGTCTTTTAAAATATTTAAAGAAAATTGACCATCTTTAAAAAACACCAAAAACTTTCTTTATGGTTTTAAACAATTTCTACCAAAAACGTTGATGTCGAGATCAAATCTCAAAACATTAAACCATGACCGAGCATTAAACGCAAAGTCACGATTTCATCAATTTGAAAATAGAATCCTTAATTTAAACTCCCTTTAATTTAATAATGCATTTTAGGGAACTAAATATTAAATGCAAAATTAAATCTTGTTTATAAATTCAAATTATCATTAATTTTAATTTCAACTTTAGTACTTAACTTTTAATTAAAAACGATTTAATTTAAACGACGAATTATCGGAAAAACGGAAACGAACCAACTTAGTTAACCGACTCATACTCGGGTTCAATAACCCATATGTACCGAAAACAAGTAGGGTATTAAACCCTTTGACGACTGAAATTAATCGAAGCCTTTAATCAACTCACTTTGATTATTTCGATTTCCGTATTCCAATTAATTGTTTAACTATCGATTCGAATAATATTTAAATCGATTTGTGAATTTTATAAAAATAATAAAGTCTCATACTTTAATTTTATAAAACCGAAAACATATTTACATATATTTTGTCACAAATGTCTAAATATTAATAACCAAACACTATTGATTTATTGATTCGATTTTAACGCATTTAATTTAATCGTTCGAGTTTAACCGTGAATTAAACGACATGACGGAATAAACCATCAATGACTTCGGCTACCACATCATAACCGAGAGGTCATGGGTCTCAACCCATGGCCGAAATCTCTAGGTTTGATTTCGCGAACCGAAACGTTTAATTTTCGACTTTAATCAATTAAACACCTTTAAACAATTAAACATCAACTAAATAAAACGAACTAAGGTTTTAAAATCCCGAGCTCCTAGGAACTACAAGGTTGGCCGAGAATCACCATGGGGTTTCCAAAACCTTTGGTTGATTTTCTCCAAGCCGATCAAAACCTTAAACGTTTTAATTATTGATTTCGACCGTTTAAACACTTTTAATTAAAAAAATCGAAACTTTATGAAGGTTGGACATAAATACGCGAATAATATTATCATTATGTTACTTGAACCTGACTTTGATACCACTGTTGGGAATTCATATCATTTTTTGTAAAAACATAAAAATTAATCACAGTAACGCACAACGGAAGCCTTTTTAAAAATCACGAATTCCGTACACGGATCATCAAGTAAACATAAGATAAGTAATCGAGAAAGCAATAAAAATCCGTACCTTTGTATTCTATGACAAGAATACACGAATGAGACGCTTTCGGTATCCACCGATGATGACACGATTGAGCGGCGCCATTTATGAAATCAAACACACGAAGAACGAGAAAAACCCACACACTGATATGTGTGTGTGTTTGGTACGGCTCACACACTGATATGTGTGTGTGTGTTTGGTACGGCTCAAACACACTAAAACCAACACACCAATATATATGCAATTGTATGTCTATCTCACTATATGTGTATTTGACCGTGTGTATATATATATATATATATATATATATATATATATATATATATATATATATATATATATATATATATATATATATATATATATATATATATATATTATTAATTAAGAGTTTTAGTTTAATCAAACTCTAATATAATAATATAATATATATATCTTAATAATTATCTTTATTATTTAAACCTTATATAATTATTTCTATAGTTATATACCCTTTAAATAATATTAATCTTTTATACATTATCTAATAATATATAAATGACTAGATAATTATTTATAATTGTCTCTTTTTTATTTGTTTATAATTATCCATCTAGTTATCTAATAATTAGATGATTATATCAATTCAAATAGATACATCTTTTATTTAATATCCAATAATAAATAAAAGACTAGATAATTATTTAATTATCATCCAATGACAATTAAATCAATACATTATCTAATATTGCATTTTTAATCCCCGTACTTTGAGATCTAATTAATCATCCATTAATTTAATCTCAATGATCATTTCGTGTCTTAAATAATATCAAATATTATTTATTCAATAGTTTAATTGCATATGCTCAGTTGTGCTCATCGGTGTGACCCTCAAGTGTTTTATGAAATTAGCCATGATGCAGTAATGTTGTCATCTTTACACACCATACACTAACAGTTTGGGAAAATACAAAATGATAGAAGAAGAATGAATAGGTTTGTACTCTCGCATAAAGACCCTAGATGACGAATTTCTAAAACGGGGTCAAACTGAACAAACTATTCATCTAAACCAACTCAAGGAGACTGGGTTTTATCATTCCAAACAAGGAATTTGTTTTAAAAATCCTAAGTACTTGGAAAAGGTTCAACAAGTTTTACCTATTTTTTTATGACATGAGATATATGGGTGCTGGGTTGAAATCTTTCGTTTATCAATCATCGGAAGAAATTTCAACCCAAGAGGATGAGAAACGAAATGAAAACAAAAAAAAAAAAGAAATGTCTTTTAAATATGATGAGCTAAACGAGAGTTATCCCTATAGAGTATCTACTCTGGAGGAGGACTTCTTGTCAAGTTATTCAGAGGCTGAAATGAACACGGAACCTGTCAAACCAATCCCTCATCTTTACATTCCTACAAAAGATTTTCATAATAAAATCAAAGTTTTGGAAAAGGAATTAAAGACAACTCGAAAGAAAGCTCTTACTTATCAAGAAGCTCTTCTCAAGAGTGAGGAAAAATTGGCAAATCAAAGTTTTGAACAAAATATAGAATTAACCATCTACAAAGAAAAGCTTGACACAGTTACAGAAAAGTTAAATTCTCATTTAAAAGATTCAAAGGTTTCTTATCCTACAAAAGTCCATCTCACATCATCTGCAAAAGGTAAAGCCAAGGTTGAAGTTTTCTTCTGTGAGTTGTAAAGGTGAGTGCTCCAAATCTTCCAAAGCTGAGGTTTCAAAGAAGACTCAGAGTCAATCTAAGTCTTCCAAGAAACCCACTCACCAAGGAAAAGAAAATTTTTCAAAGTCTAAGTCTTCCAAACGTACGAACTCTCATTGTTTTGTTCCTACAGATCATGCAAGAAGGATTCCTAAAATAACACCTCTTGATTTTTAAAGTTTCTTTTGTGAAAAAGGCAGTCATGCATGAATCTTTTGTGAAAATCGATAGTAGTGCTAGTGTGTCTGGAAAGGATGTTGCTAGTAATCCTTTGAAATACTCTTTTTGCAATCTGTTTTAATTATGTCCAAAAAGCTTTCGGCGTGCTGTTCCTGAAATGACTAAGTTTATACCTTATCCTGAAAAACAGAAATGCCGCCAATCTAAGAAAACAAAAGTGCATGCCTCATCACCGCCTGACAATTTGGAAAAACCATCGCCAAAGGCCAAGCCTATGGCATTTCCAAAGTCACCCAAGCCAAAGGTTGTTCCATTACCTAAGGTTGTTTAAAAAACAGCTGGACCCATATACAAATGGGTGCCAAAAGGTTCTGCATCTAAACCTATGTCGAATGAGAAATGGATTCCTACTGTTGTGTTGTTACATGACGATGGAAATCCTAAATCTAACAAGTAAGAACCCATCTTTCGATGGGTACCAAAAGTGGTTTAATTTTATGCAGATGGTTTTCAGATCACTTCAGACTGGAACCCAAACTTCAATGTAAAGGCTTCTGATCACTCAGTTCAGGACCCAATCTTTAGTGAAATGGCTTCTACTTACTTCCGAGTGGAACTTGTACTTCAAAGCAATGACTTCTGTATCATGACAGATCAGAAACCGATCGTTCATGTTTAAATGGTCTCTAAACACCCAGTTTAGAACCCAAATTTACACGACTTCTCTAGAATTTTTCTCTACTTTTTATGCTTATAAGTTTGAGTTTCATTCTTGAAATTCACTCATAACATTCTATGTTTCACTGATACTATTCTTATTTGCAGGGGAAGTTTCAGATGCGCTTTGAAGATGACATCTTAAACAAAAAGTGTGTAAGCATTCTGAATACTCTAATGCACACTTTAAAAGGTTTTGTTAGAATAATCTGATTCTTTGATTGAATAAATTTCCACAAAGATTAATTGATCTAATCTTCGTGTTGTTCTTGATCTCATTTTTCTTGAGATTCTCTTAAATATTCTGATTTCTCCCATATATTCTGATTCTCTCATACATCAAGTTTCTCCCATACAAGCTAATTCTTTCATGATAGTCTGATTTATTTTTAAATCTAATATCAGACTTTATATTGAAGTTCTCTCATACAGACTCTCAAACTTCCCAAGATATTTCATTCAACTCTTATCCATCTTCTGGAATACCCCATGAGCTTAACTGCTATATCCTTCAAGATATCATGCTGACTCCGATGATGCCCAATGTGTGTGATTAGACATATATATATATATATATATATATATATATATATATATATATATATATATATATATATATATATATATATATATATATATATATATATATATATATATGTAGGTCCCGAGAGGTTCCCAAGGTATATAGCTTTAAGCTGTAGAGGGGGGGTGAATACAGCAATTTAAAAACTACACACTATTTTCTCAATGTTTGTATGTATTATCAACAATTTGTTAATTACAAACAAGCTTGAATGCGGAATAGTTCAAGCTGAGATGACAGATACAACAGTATGTTCACTAATCTAAGACAAACTCAAACTAGTATACAATGAATACACTCACTAAGAAGCACTCATTGTGTTTACAAGACTTAAGGGAACAACTTATGTAAAACAGCTTAGACACACAGATACTGAATTACACAGTAGGCTTGCATGCATGAAAACACACTTGCACGTTCACTCTTGGTTTCAGCACTTAGCTTTCTTCACACATCTTTCTGTCCTTAGAAGCTTCCTTTTATACTCACTCAGAGAATCTAAGAGAAACATCTTCATTGGACGGAATGAAAAGGAGAAGTCTTGTTGAAAAGACAACATAACCTTTTCTGCACTTTTCTGAAAAGCAGACTTGTCTTCACATGTGCAGAACTTTTGTCTTTTCACTTTGTCTACTGTTGCATTGCCTTTAACTAATTTAGGAATGTCAACTTTGCGTCTTTCTTCCTTGTAAAGGCCTATTTTGATATAAGAAAAAGGTCTGTCACCCTTTTTCAAATATCCTTTTGTCTTCATGTTGCAGAACAGCGTGGGCAGGTTGAGCAGTTCTGTTTTCCACTTTGTCTTCGACTTTGTAAACTGATCTTGCAGTCAAAAACAATACATGATGACTTGGAAACGTCTTCCCTAAAGTGTTTAGCCTGTTCACAAAGAACAGGTTCTGTTCACAAAGAACAGAACACTTTAAAATTGCCCAAGCTGCTCACCAGTGTAGAGCAGCGTTGACAGTTTATGTCCAGCCTGTTCAGCAGACAGAGCAGCTTGGACAAACTGTCTTAGTTGCAACGCATGCAACATATAGAACAGCTTTAGACTGATATTGCAAATCATTTTCAGGTTTCAATAAGGCATATAACAGGCCTTAATTTCAACCTTCAAATGCATCAACAGGTTTGATTATAAATCTCCCCCTCAGATGTAGAACAGGTTTGACTGAGGCCTTTTTATGCCTAACAATCTCCCCCTATTGGCAATAACCAGTCTAAGCTGGTCTTATAAAAAATCATTATATATTTTTACAGTACATTTTGCTGAATTGAAATTACAACATTACAGTAAAGTAAAAGATCAGTTTATATATACACTAATTCTTGATTACATACAACAACACATGTTTTTACAAGAGTACAACTAATGTACTAAAGTATTTTACAACTAATGTAAAAGAAAAGATTACAACTTATGTAACATAGAGTACAACTAATGTACATTGGACTGTTTTTGTTGTGAACAGATAATGGCAAGCCTGTCCAACTGATGGACAGCTTCCATTCTTCACCTGCCCAGATGGCAGGTGGACTTCATTACACTGGAAAAGGATCCTGAACCATCTTTTCCAGTTCTTCCCTTGTATCCTCAAGTTCCTCAACTTCACTTCTGATGATCATGAACTTGGGATCATTGAGCTCTCCTCTTTCATAGAAGCCTCTGAGCTGATGCCAGACGGCTGCTCTCCATTTGCTAGACTGCCTAAATGAAACTGCAAGTCTGAAGGCGACAAGTTGTCTCAGATCAACTTTGTACAGCTCTGAGGCTCTTTGGAAGCACTTCTTCTGAGTTAGGGGATCTACAAAAAATGCCTCCAGCTCAGGTTCTTCAATAATCTTGCCATCCTGAAACTCTATTCCTTTAGGCAGGCTATGATCAACTCCTTTTATTTCAATGGCATAGTCGCCCTGTTCAATCAGTGTAAGGAGTAGCTCCATCTCTGTATCCTTCCTTGTTCTCCTGGCCTTTATTTTTGGATGTGTCACAAAGACACCTTCACTAACTTCCTTAGATATCAGGCCAAGATCCTTTACTCTTTCCATCAACTTCTTGACTATGCCCTGATTTCTTTAGCAGTTTCAGACTTTGATTCACTCAGGGCAACTGCCAGCTCAATCCACTCCCTTTATCCCATCTGTGCTGCATTAGTGTGGTCATAAGTTTCCAATTCTGGGCCTGTTGCACCCATCCTTGTTATTTTAAGCTTCCACTGACTGCCTTTCCTTGATACAGGGACAGCTTTGACAATTGCTTCCTTGGCTAGCCTTCTTTCAGCAACATCTTGAAACTTTTTCCTAGCCAAGTTGTCAAAGTGGTATTGAGCTCTTGCATGGGGTACTGTTGATTTGGTCACAGAGACCTGAGTACCTTTCTCTACTTCCTTCTCTTTCTCCCCTGTAGATTTCCTAGCAGCTTCCATTATATTCTTTTGCACCTCCAGGGTAGACATTTTACTTTTCTTTGCTTCTTGGAGGGCAAAAGATTTGGCAGTTTTAGCAGATTCTTCTTCTTTTCTCATTTCCTCCAGGGCTTGAAGCTGTTCTTCTCTAAACTCAAAGTACTTGTGCATAGGAAGACCCATCTCTTTAGCCCTGGCCTTGTGAAATTGAATTTCTGCTTGTTTCTGCTGCATGGGATCAACATCTGCTTTTTCTTTTCCTTTGGCTGCTGCTGTAGTGACAGCAGCCTCAGGAATTTCCTCTTCTTCTTCTTCTTCTTCAGTTAGAATTAAGTGCCTCCTTTTACTGCTAGGCCTGTCCTCAGGAATGACTTCCTCCCCCTTAGACTGTGCAGGGTTTGGAGAGACAGCCTGAGTAGGCAGAGCAGCTTGAGAGGCACCTTCAGCTGTACCTGTTTCAAAGACATCTGCTGGCTGACCAGTGTGAGTTGCAGACACTGGTATCTCCTTAGGAGAAGAAGTTTTCTCCCCCTTAGACTTAGTCTTCGAGGCAGATGACTTCTCCCCCTTTGAAGGAGATGAAGCAGCGACTTCAACACATGGTCTGCCTGAAGACACAAAGTCAGCAGGCTTTCCAGCAGGTTTAGTAGAAGGTCTAGGACCAACAAGGCTAGTCACTAAGAAAGCCAAGTTAACCTTCACCTCTGTAAGCTAGGAAAGACAGGTCTGAAGAGAAGAGGAGTGGGAATCAGCAAGGGATGTGAGCTTAACAATATTTTCCCTGTAAGACGCTGTGAACAGCAGAGTTTGCAGTTGTGCAAGATGAAGTTCTAGAGAATCTTGCACATCAGCAAGATCTGATGACACAGAGTTTGATAGGGAGCCAATTAGAGTTTGTAAGCTAGCCAGAGTGGCTGGAAGAGTAGAGTTGCAAGAAGTAAGAAGTGATGACAGCTGTTGGGAAATGGCTGTCATTGAGGACACAGAGTCCTGCTGTATGGAAAGAATAGAGGAGAGGGAGGTGGATACATTTTGCAGCTGAGCAGTGAGTGCTAACATCTGTGGAGAGGGATCAGGTTGTGGAGTGGTAGGGAAAGAGGCCTTGAACGAATCAAAGAACCCCTGAAGCTGTGCAGACACAGAGTCTGATATGATGGAGGGTAGAGAGGTCATGGTGTTTTCCAAAGAACCAACTTTGTTGGTCAGCAAAGAAAGCTGATCCTTCAAAGGCAGGTCTTTGGGAGATGGAGGTGTATGGGTAGACTGTTTTGAGTGGGTAGATGGAGAAGATGATGATGAGGCTGGTGTTTGAGGATGTGATGGAGAGGGAAGTGAAGCTTTGGACAGAAGCTCCATAGCCTGGGCAAAAGTAAGATGACCCAGCTTGGAGGGGTCAAATGGTCCTTCAGCAGCGGCTGTAGTTGCATCATCAGGAGAAGGGGTTGATGTTTGAGGCCTTTTAGATGCTGCTTGTGTTGCAACATCCTCATGAAGACCAGTGGAGGTTCCCTCTGCAGTGCCTTGGTTTAAAGGCACCTCATCATTGGGAGATGGGATATGCATTTCAACATCAGCAGTGGTGAAACCTGCTGATGGAATTTGCATGGAGGGAGCAGCCTCACCAGAGGGATGGTGTGATCCCTGAGGTTCATCAGCTTGGGTTGTTGGTCCCTCAGCAGCTGTTTGGTGTAGAACAGCTATATCATGGGGAGCAGAAGTTTGAGGTTGAGCTGCTGATTGGTCTATACCAGCAGCGTGGGCACCTCGTGCAGACTCAGGGTGTGAGGAGATTTTAGTGGGGGACAGTGTGGACACAGTATGGAGTGGAGAGGACTACTGTCTTTCAATATCCTCAGCCTGTTGGGAGGCTGGGATAGTTGATGTGGGTATCTCCGTTTGTACAACTGGTTCCTGTTGGGAGGAACCAGAGGGTCTAGGCTGACGCTGGGTAGACTCAGATTGGAGTGAAGCAGGCTCCAAATGAGCTGAACCTTCTCCCAAAATAGGAGAGACAACAGGGGTTGCTTCTTTTTCAACTGAACCCTGTTGAGAGGGAACAGAGGAGGTGATTGGTTTAGCTGATTTCTTTTTGGAGATTGATTTTCTGTGATAGAGGATGGATGGAGTGGGTGATTGTGGAGAGGGGAGAGGATCGGTTTGGACAGGGTGTGAGACTGGGTCAGGAACAGTGGGGCTGGCCTGTTCTATGGTCTCTTGTGCCACAGAGGCACCAGCCACTAAGGCTTCAGGCTCAACAAATGAACCAGGGTGAGGAGTCTGCTCCTCCTCAGCCACAGAGGCTAAAGGAGCAGACTTAGGCTGAGCTGATTTGGCCTTCTTTTTCACAGGCCCAGCTTCAGCAGTTGCCAGGGTCCTCTTGACAAGTTTGGACCTGGCTTTGGATTTTCTGGCGGGAGCAGCAGCTTCTGGATCCACCCTCACATCAGAGGGTCCTTCCACCAAACCTAACAACGTCCTCATTGGTGTGGATAGAGGAGGCTCATTTTGAAGTACAGGAGTATGAAAAATTCTATTCCCTATGACAGGGAATGCAGCAGACTTAAGTAAGGGCTCGGAGTTTTAT